>CM062816.1:931474526-931952279 GCA_031772625.1 Pinus tabuliformis | reverse complement strand
TGAATAATAACGACTGACAGACAATTGTAATGAAGTTCTCCCTATTGAGAGGATGTTAAAATTGGCAATTAGGGCAAAACTTCATGTGGGTCATCTTATTCATGGTTGATGTAATATTCCTAATTAGCTATGGCTAATTGGAATATTCGATTTTGTTCAATTTTTGCCTTCTATATTTATTTGTAAATAAAAAGTGAGAAGGGGAACATAACTCACTTTAAAAAAAAATCACTTCCTAGGTAGCACAACATTTGTGACTTAAAGGGGAGCCAAGGGGGCCACAGGGGGACGCAGAAATGGAGCCCACGCAAACACATGGAGGAACTGCGCAGGAGGAAAAGAACACGTGGCAAGAAGGGACTCACACAGGAGGAGGTGAGCCTAGGGATTGTGAGAGGCAGAGGCTATAAAATAGATAGGAGTCCCCTCATTTTGGATCATTCAGTTATGTGCATTTTGAGCTAGTCGTTTTGACTTCTGAGCACGCTGGCTGTTTAGCTAGTCTGCAACACTGTTTAGTGCATTGAGTGTCTCTGTTCGGAGATCTCACCCTTAGCCCCGGGGGACTTCGAGTGCCTGATCGGGCAAGGTATTTCCTTTGGTGTTTCAACAGTAGTTTCATCAACATTCTAGCAGCAGTTTTAGCAGTGTTTTGGAGGACTACGCAACACTAGGAGAGGGATGTAATTCTGTTTGGTTGTTGTGCTGGATTGGGGTCTTGCAGGTGGATTTTTACTGGGAGATTGAGTAGGGGTCTGCACTTGTCTCATTGGAGGATTTTGGCAGGGTTTTAGGCAGTGTTCTAGGTAGAGTTTAGAGGGGTTTTCTTCAGTGGCATGTAGGGCATCGAGGAGCTGCGCAGAACCCTAAGGGGTTGTTTTTCGGGGGTCGGCCATTCCAGGAAAGATTTTTGGGTTTTTCTGGGTTTCTTGAGTAGAGCCCAAATCCAGAGTTTCAGCTTCTTCCGAGGAGGGAGCAGCCCCAAATCATCACTTTTTTCCTAGTAGCAGCATCATCCACGCAGAGAGGCCATTTTTGTCATTCTGAGAGTATTTCTTCACTTGCCTTGTGCAAGTCGACGTGCCATCTGTCTGTTCACCTCTTGTACTAAGTTTATTGCTCAGTATAATAAAATGGCTTAGCATTTTCTCGCTGCATTTCTCGTGTATCTGCTTATATTTCGGGTTTACATTATTATATGTTGTTCCACTGTTATTTTATCACTTCTGGGTTATTATATCAGTTGCACATATTTGGTTGGGATTTTTGCTGGGGTTTGAGGAATATTCCGGTTAGGGATACTATAGTGGTATCAGAGCATAGATCTGGCTCAGCCTGTGGAGCTAACAATCTATGACACCAGGGGAAAATCCCTACATTTGTTACAGAGGTAGGAGGTACAGAGACATTGGACGTAGGTTGGAGAATACCTACGGGGAGGGAGACTGTGTTCCTGTAGTGGACACTGAACAGGAGGAGCCTGTGGCAGACGCAGAACAGAGAGAGCCAGTAGTGGACGCAGAATAGATGGCTGACAAGGACGGGAAGAGATTTGCGGATATGCTCCTCAAATTAATGCAGGATCTGTCGAGGCAGATTGAGGTGATGGGGCCGAGATTCACGGCAGTAGAGGCCAGACAGCAAGAGAGCCCACGAGTTTTTCAGATTGGTGAGGGATCAGGTGCATCCCATCACTTGCCAGAGCAGCGTGATACTGCGCAGCAAGTGGCCTCACATGCCCCTACACACTTTACGATGCCCACTTTCTTAGGAGCAGACATGGGGGTCGTAGCCTAGCAAGAGGTAGAACTCGGACATATGGGTGATTATTTTGTAAGTACCAGGCCTATGGGCAGGAGTTCAGGGAAGCCCTCTCATTCAGAGATTTTGTTCAGCTCTAGTGGGATAGCAGACCCCGCGACCATCACAGAGGGTACCGGCATTACCATGATGGCGATACCCATCGTGCAGCGAGTAGGTTCCACTTGCCTACGTTTGATGGCTCATCAAATAGTTCGGCAAAGTCTTGGGTGGAGAAGCTGGACATTTATTTCCAGCTTAACCAGATGTCGGAGGCAGAGGCCATCAAGGTGGCAACATTGCATTTGGATGGCGAGGCCCAGGATTGGTGGTTTCATGGGATGGTTACACTGGGGCACTCCACAATGATGACATATGCCGAGTTTACTAGGCGACTGATGGAGCGATTTGATTGGAGGGATCCAGAGCAGCATTTCATTGAGCTGACGAGGCTCAAACAGACAGGGAGCCTAGAGACCTACATTGTAGATTTCTTGAGGGTCTCTATGATGGTGCCAGACCTGTCCACGGCATGGAGGATCTATATGTATGTTGAGGGGTTAGCAGAGCCACTTCGACGTTTAGTCCGATCCACTAAACCAGCCATACTCCAGGATGCTATCAGCAGGACCCGGGACTTATAGGATGTCTTACCCAGGACCTAGACACCTTAACCCCAGAGACCGACTTTTCAGTCTAAGGGGAAGGATGTGAGGATTCCTCCTCCAAAGGGGAATCCAAGACAAGTACAGCTTGACGACGATGCCAGGAGGGAGCTGAAGAAGAAGCGGTTGTGCTTCACTTGTCAAGAGCCATGGGCACCAGGACATAGATGTGCTGATGGCAAAGCACATTTTATTGAGGTTTTCTCTGAGAGCAGTGGAGAAGAGGATGACGAGCAGGATGTGGAAGCAGGAGATAGCCATGCCATACAGGGACCTTTGCCACCTCCACCACCAACCATAGTTTTTAAAAATGGCCGTTTCAAAACGGAAACGGCCATGTTGGTCCGTTCCATTGCCCTTCGGAGTGACTCGATACAAAAAACGGCTCGGTTGGCCGAGTCATTGAATGACTCGGCCGAGTCATGGCTGACTCGGCCAACTCGGCTGTTTCCTGTACTGACTCGGCCGAGTCATAAACAGCGGCCTGTAACCCACTAAAACAACGATTTAACATTATTTTAATGAAATTTTAAGGGGTTTGCTGATTGGTTTGGACTTCAAGGTGTTTTATGAATTAGATAATGTTATTTGGGGTCCATTTCCCCCTCCCAAACCCTATTTAACACACTCAAATGCTCTCTACTATTGATATGCTATTCAAATTTCATGGTAATGTTAAATTCTTAAAGTAAAAGTGACATTCTCCTTAATCTTCATTTTCATCCTTTTACTTAAAATTTTAACATTACCATGAAATGACTCAGGATGTTTGAGAGTGGTTTCGGCCTCATTTGATTTCATATGGAGAAAGTAGAATTTTAGATTTCATTCAAAATCCAGCAGACTTATCAGTTTTTCAGGATTTCAGATTGGAGGATTGCAATATTTCCATTGAATTTTGTCATGTATTAGGGTATGGAACTCGTATTTAATCAAGAGCACCAATCCCTCTATGTACCTTGATGTTAGTGACATTGGTTGTCGAACTCCTCTGCGATTCGCTCCCAAACCAGGAGCTTCTAAAAATGTCGCTCCCACTCCCGTTTCACTCCTGCTCCCAAGTAACACAAAGAAGAGAAACCGTTTGGATCAAAAACGGTTAAATGATCTAGTTTATGTCCAATACAACCTCCGGCTCAGATGAAACCATTTGCTGAACAAAAGACCTGATTCAGATCCCATCGTGTTGAAAGACAATGATCCAACATTAGATTGGGTAGTGGAGAGTCGTCCAGCAGAGTTTGATCCTGATGAGGATCTTGATTTAGATTTAGATATCGAGACATCAGTTGAACTTGAACATGTTGTTCAGTTGAATGCAGATCCCAATCCACCAGCCTCAGTCTCACAGCCAGCAAGGACTCCAGTTGTAGGTGCTTCTCTGCTCAACCACAACAGAAGCACAGCCGCATATCTACTCTATCTCAGCTTGCATCTGCTGCAGTTGCACAGCCTGCTAGTGGTACCACTTCTACAGCTGCAGCTGGAGATGATGATGATGATGAGGAGCCATGGGGCCCCCTGTCTGACTCTGATGATGATCCAGAGATTGATCGACATGATCTTGGCTCCTCTGGCAGTAGCTACTAGCCAGTAGCTGTAGTACTAGAACTGGAGTCTGGTCACAGTTTACTTTTGTTGTAGAGGCCATTTCTAGCCTCCTTGGTTATGTGTTTTTTGTTTTGAGTCTTTGATCATGTATGACAGTTGACTATGTATTGCCATTGGGTACCATTTTGATATAATGGATTGGTTCATGAGCCTACTTTGATCATATGTTGTCTTCCATCTATATTATAATGCTGTGTGTTTGGAAACATGAATGAAAATCTTTAAAATTATGTTTTTTTATAAAAAAAATAAATATTTAAAGTATTTTTTACGACGACCGAGTCATTGAAATCGAGCCGGCCAAGTCATTACTGTTTTGGAGTCGGAGTCGGAGTTTTAAAACTATGCCACCAATAGCAGGCGGTGAATCTTTTGCACCCACCGGAGGGGCCCTTGCAGCGTTGTAGGGAGTTCCCAAGTATCTGACGTTGTGCGTACGAGGGAGAGTGCATGGCCAACGCGTATCAGTTTTGGTTAACAGTGGGGCAACCCACAACTTCATCGATGCACAGATGGTTGAGCGGAGAGGTATTCAGACAAAGAGTTTCGATGGGTTTTCAGTATTGGTCCTAGGAGATCAGACCATGACGTGTGCTCGTTATGTTCCAGAGCTTTCAGTGACGATGGGTACCTACACATTGACTGACCACTTTTTCGTGGTGGATATTCCAGACACCAACATGATACTGGGTGTTCAGTGGCTTATTACTCTAGGGAAGGTCACGACGGATTGGAAGACCCTGAGATGGAGTGGGATGATGAGAAGACAGGGAGGCATGAGAAGATACAGGGACAGCACAAATATCCGCCTCAGACTATGTCGGCCCATCGAATGGAGGCAGTCTTCTAGAAGGGAGACATAGAGTGGGCAGTGGAGCTGCGCGCATCAGAGGCAGGACCTACAGGCAGACGGTACATCTAGAGATCCAGTCCATCCTTAATCGATATGCCATAGTGTTTGGAGAGATTCCACTAGGACAGCCACCAGATCGGGGGTTTGAGCACATTATCGAGCTGGAGCAGGGCATCCAGGCAGTGATCACCACCCCCTATAGGCAACCCAAGGCCTATCGGGACGAGATTGAGCGAGCTATCGAGGAGTAGCTGGCACTTGGGCACATTCGTCTGAGCACGAGTCCTTTTGCTTCTTCTGTGGTGTTGGTGAAGAAGAAGGACGGTACATTGAGGATGTGCATTGACTATAGGGCCCTGAACAAGAAGACTCTGAAGAACAGGTACCCCATACCCAGGATCGATGAGTTGATGGACAAGTTGAAGGGAGCATGATTCTTCTCAAAGATTGGTTTGAGATCGGGGACCATCAGATTCGCGTGAGGGAGCAGGATATTCCCAAGATCGCCTTCAGGTGTCACTATGGGCACTTTGAGTTCTTGGTGATGCCTTTTGGGCTAACCAACGCCCCAGCTACATTTCAGTCCTGCATGAATCACATCTTCCGTAGTCATTTGAGGAAGTTTGTGTTGGTATTCTTCGATGATATTCTCATTTATAGCAGGACTTGGGAGGAGCATCTCCAGCACATTGAGACAGAATTGTGTATCTTACAGGAGCAATAGTTCTATGCCAAACTCTCCAAGTGTGAGTTTTGGTTGACGGAGATGTTGTATCTGGGACACATCATAGGGGTGGACGGAGTGAGGGTCCACGAGGAGAAGATCAGGGCCATTAGGGAATGGCCAGAGCTGAGAAACGTGATGAACTTCGAGGATTCATTGGCATTTGCACTTACTACCGGAAGTTCGTCAAAGGTTTCTCACCGCTTGTTGCACCCCTGACAGATTTGACGAAGAAGGGGGCATTTAGTTGGTCCGATACAGCGCAGCGGGCCTTTGACAGGCTCAAGGAGGTTATGAGCGACTGCCCAGTGCTTGCGTTGCCAGATTTTACGCAGTCATTTGTCTTGGAGTGTGATGCGTCGGGGGAGGGGATCGACGCAGTATTGATGCAAGGAGGTCATCCTATAGCATTTGAGCATCGAAAGCTCCTTTCGCACGAGAGGTTGTTTCCATATACGACAAGGAGATGTTAGCCATCATGCATGCATTAGCTAAGTACGGGCTTTATTTGGTAGGCAACAGGTTCAGGGTGAGGACTGATCACAACAGCCTCAAGTTTTTTTTGGAGCAGAAGCAGCTACAGGAGAGGCACTAGAAGTGGATCAGTAAGATCCAAGCATATGACTTTGATATTGAGTATGTCAAGGGCAAGAACAACGTGGTAGCAGATGCCCTTTCACGTAGACCAACCACGTTGCCTCTTATGAGCTTGGATATAGATTGGAGGGCTCGACTCTTAGTAGAGTACTCCAAGGACAGGTTTGCGTGTGAGGTTATGGATGGGCAGGTGGCAAATGACAGACACAGGGTGATCGATGAGATCATCTATTACAGGGACCGGATATTCTTGACTGAGGGGTCTCAGCTCAAGAAGAAGGTACTCCAGGCATTACACGATTCACCTTTGGCAGGACATTAGGAGTTTACCAAAACCTACAGGGCCATTAGAGAGAGGTTCTCATGGAAGGGCCTCAAGGAGGACATGCTCCAGCACATCCGAGAGTGCGATGTTTGCCAGAGGAACAAGGGAGAGATGAGCCATCCTGCGGGTTTATTACAGCCTCTTCCCATTCTGAAGGGGAAATGGGAGAGCATTTCGATGGACTTCATCACAGGGTTGCCCACGGTACAGGGCAAGGATTGTATCTTTGTCATCATTGATCGACTGACGAAGTACGCACATTTCTTTGCCATATCCGCACACTATACGGCAGCATAGGTGGCCGAGCTGTTCTTTAGGGAGATCTTCAGGCTACATGGTCTTCCTAAGACCATCGTCAGTGACAGGAACAGCAGTTTCATGGGCGGGTTTTGGCAAGAGCTTTTCCGATTGGTGGGGACGGAGTTAACACCGAGTACCAGCTATCGCCCACAGACGGATGGGCAGACGAGATAGTTAACAAGTGGCTGGAGGGCTACTTGCATAACTATGTCAGTGGGCAGCAACGAGCATGGCTGAAGTGGCTGCATCTGGGGGAGTACTGCTACAATACTTCACATCACATGTCCATTGGTATGTCACCATTCTATGCCTTATATGGGTATCATCCTTTATCTTTTGTCGACGTGATGTTTGGTGATAGCAGGGCTCCTAGAGCCAAGATTTGGATCCAAGAGAGTCAGGATATCCTCCGAGCTCTCAAGGATAACATGGCTACAACGCAGAACCAGCAGAAGTTGTATGCCGACAGGGGTCGAGTGGAGAGGCAGTTTGAGGTAGGGGACATGGTCTACCTACGATTACAGCCATACCGACAGTCATCACTGAAGCAGAAGGGGGCTGAGAAGCTCAAGCCCCACTTTTATGGGCCATACAGGGTGATACGCAGGATTGGACAGGTTGCATATGAGTTGGAGCTGCCCCAAGGCAGCAAGATTCATAACATTTTTCATGTATCATGCCTGAAGAAGGCATTGGGGCAGCAGGTGACCGTGACAGATGAGCTACCACCCATGGATGATGAGGGGCATTTGGTATTGCAGCCGGAGGCTATCATTGACGCTAGGGAGAGGCAGCTGCAGAGCAGGATGGTCAGGGAATTCTTGGTGAGGTGGAAGAATTTGCCGGATGAGGATGCCACTTGGGAGAGTGAGAAGATCTTTCATCATCTATCAATTCAGTTGCTTGAGGACAAGCAACATTTTCCTGGGGAGACTGTAATATTCCTAATTAGCTATGGCTAATTGGAATATTCGATTTTGTTTAATTTTTTCCTTTGTAGTTATTTGTAAATAAAAAGTGAGGAAGGGGGAACATAACTCACTTTAGAATAAAAAGTCACTTCCTAGGTAGCACAACGTTGTGACTTAAAGGGGAGCCAAGGGAGCCAAAGGGGGATGCAGAAATGGAGCCCACGCAAACACATGGAGGAATTGAGCAGGAGGAAAAGAACACGTGGCAAGAAGGGACTCACGCAGGAGGAGGTGAACCTAGGGATTGTGAGAGGCAGAGGCTATAAAATAGATAGGATCCCCCTCATTTTTTATCATTCAGTTATGTGCATTTTGAGCTAGTCGTTTTGACTTCTAAGCATGTTGGATATTTAGCTAGTGTGTAGCACTATTTAGTGCATTGAGTATCTCCATTCGGAGATCTCACCCTTAGCCCTGGGGGGCTTCGAGTGCTTGCACGTGCAAGGTATTTCCTTTGGTGTTTCAGCAGTAGTTTCATCAGCATTCCAGCAGCAGTTTTAGCAGTGTTTTGGAGGACTGCGCAGCACTAGGAGAGGGACGCAGTTCTGTTTGGTTGTTGTGCTGGATTGGGGTCTTGCAGGTGGATTTTTACTGGGAGATTGAGTATGGGTCCAGCACTTGTCTCATTGGAGGATTTTGGCAGGGTTTCAAGTAGGGTTTTAGGCAGTGTTCCAGGCAGAGTTTAGAGGGGTTTTCTTCAGTGGCAGCGCAGGGCATCAAGGAGCTGCGCAGAACCCCAAGGGGGTGTTTTTTCGGGGGTCAGCCATTCCAGGAAAGCTTTCTGGGTTTTTCTGGGTTTCTTGAGTAGAGCCCGAATCCAGAGTTTCAGCTTCTTCCGAGGAGGGGAGTAGCCCCAAATCATCACTTGTTTCCTAGCAGCAGTAGCAGCACAGCAGCAGCATCCACGTAGAGAGGCCATTTTTGTCATTCTAAGAGTATTTCTTCACTTGCCTTGTGCAAGTCGAGGTGCCATCTATCTGTTCACCTCTTGTACTAAGTTTATTGCTCAATATAATAAAATGGCTTAGCATTTTCTCGCTGCATTTCTTGTGTATCTGCTTATATTTCCGGTTTACATTATTATATGCTGTTCCACTGTTATTTTATCACTTCTGGGTTATTATATCATTTGCACATATTTGGTTGGGATTTTTGCTGGGGTTTGAGGAATATTCCGGGCTAGGGATATTACAGTTGATAATATTTTTATTAGATTCCTCTCATCGAGAGGTGTAGGATTGATATAATGATCATCCGATTCGATAAGTATTCATGGAGATATGAATTTATTTTGATTATGGAATTATTATCAAGCCGACCTACAACTCATGTAGGCTCAGAAGCCCAACAGTCGCATTTATTCAAACACCAACTTTGTGTATAAATATAGGAGGACTTTTCCTCATTTGAACTCACTTATCTCATCACATCTCTCTCTCTATTGCGCAGAAAAGAGTCTCTTCTCTACTTGTGCATAAAAGCGTCTCTCTCTCACACATGTGAAGCCAGAAGCTGTTGAACCTGAAGTTGCAACTGCAAATCCAAAGTTTGACTAGCGTTGACCATCATATGTCCTCCTTAGAACTACGTTGTAGGTCCATCTGGATCTCCTCTGGAAGCCGCAACTTTTGGTGGTGGAATCAAGTCAATCCGACAGACGGTTTGCAAGATATTGACTGCCCTAGTTTGAAGGAAGCTGCTGAAACTAAAGCTGCAACTGCAGAAGTAAAGTTTGACTTGCGGGGACTAGAAGATCTCCTCATCTGAACTACGTTATAGGTTCATCTGAACCTCCTCTGAAAGCCGCAACTTTTGGTGGTGGAATCAATTCAATCCGACGGACAGTTTGCAAGATATCGACTGCCCTAGTTTGTAGGAAGCTACTGGAACTGACGCTACAACTGCAGAAGTAAAGTTTGACCTACATGGACTAGAAGATCTCCTCATCTGAACTGCACTGTAGGTTCATCTGAACCTCCTCTGGAAGGTGCAACTTCTGGTGGTGGAATCATGCCAATCCAGTGGTCGGTTTGTGAGATATCGTCTGCCCTGGTTTGATGATGAAGCTGCTCATGCTGATGCTACTGATCTAGGTTTGCTACTGCTGATATAAATCGGATTTATTGTACTATTTCTCTCTGCTGAATTATTGAAGATAAAAGAAGATTTGATCAAAGGGTTTCCCCATAGATTGTGGGGTTTGTCCCTGGCTAGCTGCCAGATCTTGTGTCTCTTGTCTTGGCTTGTTTTCTGTCGATCGTTTAATGTTCTATCTACACTTTACTTTATGTACATGTGATTGCTAATCTGTGGAATATAATAAGAAAAAGAAATAAATTGTTATAAGCATAGAACATACCATATCTTAACAATGAGATCAGTTGAAGACATGCTTCTTTAACTGATTCTCCAAGGTGACTCCTTCACCTATTGTTGTGTTGCATTTCGTCATCATGCTGCACCTTGCTGCACCCCACCGTGCTGCACCATGTTGCACCCATCATCACTATGCTGCATCTCATCATGCTTCATTAGTCATGATTGTACCCATCACTGTATTGCATTATGTGCCATTGCTACACCATGTTGCCATACTGACCTATGTGATGGCTGCACCTTGCTTGCTTGTTGTCCCTTGCTTGCTTGTTGTCCCTAGCATGCTTGTTGTCCTTAGCATGCTTGCTGTTGCATGCTAGCTGTCCCTTACATGCTCGCTGTAACATTGCATGCTTGGCGTATTTGCTGCTAAGTACCATACAATGTCCCAATGTTAGTTAGTTGTCCCTTGCATGCTGCTCTCCTTTGGAACAGATGCTCTAGCTGTTCCGACAGTTCCAGCAGTTCCGACTGTTCCCGACAGTTCCGACAACTCCAGCGGTTCCCAGTAGTTCTCGGAAATTCCGGCTTCTGCCCTTTGCCTCAGCTTTCTCGCCTGTTCCGACAGTTCCGGGCATTTCCGACAGTCCCTGGTAGTCCCTTCGACTAAGTTGATTGTTAGCTCCTCCTGAGTGAAATCACTCCATAGGCAATCCTAATTTGGAAGCTTGTTGTTGAAATTTCTAAGTCTATCCGTTAGAAATTTTCTTTGTATTCTTCTGGTTTATTTCTCCTACTTGTTAATTACCAACAAGTTATTTAACTACATAAACATCCAAATAAACATATACAGTCTCAACCATCTACAGATCAACAGCTGAAAGAAATAGCAAACACACAAGTGACACCGTTATTTTTGGACACTTGTTCCCAGAAAAACCTAATGCGGGAAAATCGATGCAACAATTTTGAGGGTTATATTATTATGCAATATATCGTTGAGTACAACTAGGTGACAAACTGGCTCACTCGACAAAGAAAAATAATCGGCAGTAATACCTCTCTATTCGGAAGCAAGTATTCAGAAAACCTGCCCCAGGAAACCCTCTCCAACAACACTGAAGCACTATGTCAGCCCTCCTGGCCTTTGCGTCAGCCTCAAAACCCTCTACGTCAACCCTCTGAGGCACTGCGCAACCTCTGGGACCGTCTATGTCACTCCTACTGCCCTCTGCGTGGATGACACAGTCCCTCTGGCCTTTGTGCTATCTCTGTTGGGTTCTGCGTGGCTTGCTTTGGCTTCTGCGTCTACCTCTCTGCCTCTACGCTGGTCTCGCAGCACTATCTCTACCTCTCTTTCTAGTACTCACTGCCCTTCGTTGTTGATCACTGATTTGACTTTACTTAGCAACCCTGCTCTAGTAAATCGAATGACTGATCACTCTGGTGTGTTCTCCAACTGACCCTCAAGCCTCCTCTTATACTTTTCTTGTTGGTCCTTCAATGTCGAAATCGAGATTACATCTCTAATTAGTGACTAAGATTAAATTTGGCTTGATCCATGTCTTTTGGAACCTTCTAACCCAGTTTTATATTAATACCACTGTTGATAATATCGGCGATATTCGAAAATATCGCGATATTTTCGGCAAAATATATCGCCGAGAAAATATCGCGATATTTTCTGTTTTGAAAATATCGCGATATTTTCAAATATCGGCAAATATCGGAAAATATCGGCAAAATATCGGCTATATTTAAAAATTTGAAAATTATTTTTTATGCTTGCCGATATTTGCCGATATTTGCCGATATTTTTGCCGATATTGCTAAGATATTTTTTGACCCTTGCCGATATTTTGCCGATACCGATATTTTCACACTGTTAATACCTACTAATATTTTATTTTTACTAAGTTTAGACTTAGGAACTCCATTAAAAATATTAATTATTTTAATATCTCCCAAACCGGTTAGAATTTGCCCAAACCATTTCTGGGTCTTGGAGATCTCTCATGTGCTCTAGCCTCTCCACCAATTTTCATGGCTAGAGCACATCCAATGCTACCCCAAATCAACACTTGTCACGCCCTGAGACCACCTAGGCAAATGCACACCATTCCTTGGTAAATGCATTGAGTGCTATATGCACTAGCTCATCATTTGTTGGATTCTCTCCTACTGTAGCGAGTACATCTCTGATAGACTGAATCCTAATGAGATAGGTGGTTACATCTTCGCCCTTGTTCATCTTGATGATCCTTAGTCTTTTCTTGAGGATCATTTTTCTACTCTTAGACAAATCCTAGTACAACTTGACAATGGCATCCCACATCTCCTTTGTTATTCCCTTTTCTGCAATATGTGGGACGAGATGATCCCTGACTCCATCAAAAATCATCCTCTTGGCTTGGGCGTCATCCCTCCTATACTCGTGAAACTGGATGGGATCTGTTGGCACAACAATAACTACTGTAATGAACTCCTTCAGACATTGCTCATCTAATAGAAAGAGCATCCAAGCCTTCTACATATCAAAGTTGGAGGCTTCATCCATCATGTCTTAATCTCTCTCAATCATGTTGCGGCCATCTCTGGAAAATCTGCGAACTCAATTCAGTTGGAAGAATTAATAAACTAGGTTATGAAGCCCTCGTGTTTTCTCTTCCAAGCCCTGCGTTGATCTACTCCTACAAAACCCTTTTGTGGCAAACTATTGCGCTAAATTTGCACTTTAGTGCATTGGTCTCTCTGATCTACACCAACCTCGCTCTAATATCATGTGAAATTTTGACGATTGTAGCTACTAGTTATTATTCTCCTAACCTATGCAATTTATTTGTCTTTTGTAAAATTATTACGACAAATAACGAACAATCCACTACTGCGAACTTCAAAAATAAAAAGCGTCGCTGAAAATAAAATGTTGGAACTAAGAAAATAATGCACGCACACAATTGATGACTCCAACATTTTTGGACAATCGCCCTTGGAAAAACCTCGAAGGGAAAACCAGTGCAATAGATGAGGGTTTTATTATTATTAATCTTCAACAATTTGAGAGTACAATGATTTGATTGCATGATACTGGCAAAGCTCCAATAAATAATAATCTCCATTGGCAAAATAATATGGAGATACAGAGTCTCCTCTGCAAATCGAACTGCCCTCTCCCAAGCCACTCGCTCTTCTCCCTAGCACTTGTGCATCCTACCAAAAATGCACACTGTAGCTTCGGGATAATTCGCACAACCTCTGGGAAGCCTTCCTTGCAAGTCGTTTTGCCTCCAACAACTCCTCTGACTCACTTGCTCTTTCTCCAAATCATAGATTCGACATTGACAAATTGAAACGAGCTCCTCTGGGCAACTCACATTGGCTAACTAGCTAGTCGCACTAGCTGAATTGGTCTCCTCTGCAAATAAATTCAGCCTCCTCTTCCTGTCACTCGAACATTGGAAAATATGAGGAAATCTTCTCCGGAATCCTACTCCCAAATCTTTTTTGGAACCCCTTTGTCAGTGTCTCCCTCTACTTCAACTGTGCCCTTGTTGAATCACTGCAACTGGGTAAGTTGAACTGCTAGAGTGTCCTGTGTGTTTTCTCCAAACTCCGTCAACTTTCTTTTATAATCTTCTGTTGGGCAACCAACGACCATGATCACATCTCGATCAATGACGAAGATCATCTTGACTCCATCAAGTGACTTTTCCAGAAGTCTCTAGGGAAAAATCAATTTCCCTCAATTAATCTGATTTAATTAACCAATTTTCCTAAGTGAGACTTAGGAAATATTTAATAATTGGTCAATTAATCTAATTGAGGTGTTTCTAAGGCTTTTCTCCTAAATCTAGGTTTTGGAGATTTCGTGTTCCTTAGCCTCTTAGACACCATTGAGACTAGAACACCAGTCTGCTGCTGCCAAAAACTAACAAGAAATACTTCTTTGATTTCTTGTATGAATATATGAACTAGCAGGTGGTATTACTTCAACATGGGCTCAAAGCATGTAGAGGAGAAGCTGAATATTTTGTGGGATGTTCGCAATGCTCCTTGTGGGAAGCAAGTGGCAGTTTATCATATCTGTGACTATTCTTCTATTCTGTTACTGTCACTATGCCATACAAAGTGCATACTGATATCTATATATATAGATATATGTATGCACAAAGGATTACAATGACATTGTTTTTCTATTTAACGAAGGGGTGATAAGTTATGCCTCACGTGAAAGGGTGTGTGTTGGGGGGCGAGACTTATTACATTTTACATTTATTTCGTAATATGATATTTAGTTATATCACATAATTTATATTATTGCCTATTATGTTCATCAACTGCATGTATTATGTTTTATTATTTTAGCAGTTGACTTTTGTTACACTAGAAGAAAGGGAATTTCATTTCTAATCCCATGGAGAAAAAACAGTATTTAAACATTGGATGAAACGTTGTTTTTCTCCAGTCATTGTTGCTTTCTTTATTTTATGAACTTATTCTCCAAGGAACTCTTATTGTCAGTGTCAAGATGTTATTGTGCAACCTAGAGTGCTTATAAACATGAAAAGCTCAGGTGTTGAATTAAAGTATATAGTATATTTCTAGATGTAATAAGCATCTTGGAAACAATATTCATTGCAGATACAAACCATCAACATCCTTGCACATTGATTGAAAAGCCATAACGTCACCCCTTATACTATCTAATTATGACTTTTGCAAATTACATTGCAATCATGCAATTGTATCAATTTGAAAAGCTGGAACTATTATGCGAGTGAAATAATGTATTTTGCTGATATTGGTTCATTTGTGACTTGTTTATATTATTTTTCAGGGTCCAGTCAACTATGTTACTCTGCACTGTGTAGAACCAGGTTTGAGACCATTAGCAATGGCAATGTGTATTGTGTCCATACACATATTTGGTGATGTGCCATCATCTCCCCTTGTGGGCATTCTCCAGGTTTGTTTGATTCACTGTGAATTGGCATTTTTTTAATGTTTCTCGTTCCTCTTACTATTGCGCAACACTATGTTTAACTTGGACATATTGCTTCTTATCAGATTATGCTGATTGACCTCCAAAATATGTATAACTCTTTAGGCCTCCAAAATATGTATAACTCTTTAGAACGTTTGATTAGTGTTCATTAAAACTCTAAAGATTCAAGTTTCTTTGGAATGACTTATTCTATGCAATATACAGTGGATTACTATCAACCACAATGTAGTTTTCACAATGCATACTTTTCTAGATCAATATATTTGACCCATTTTGAAACAAAATTGTTTGTTTGTTTATTACAAGATTGTTTGTTCAACTTCTTTCTATAAAGTACTATTAGTTGTTGTTACCACTCGTACTCATGCTTAGATTTAAAAGTCCTAACCACAACAGGAGAACCTAGAAGCAACTAGAAGGCAAACCATCCACTATTGTCTCGGTGGCCTTGGCCCACACTTTAGACTGAGGGATCCTAGTGTAGGGGGTTGTCCCTAAGATCTATCTAGCTAAATCACGTAGAATGGGGAGGGTTCAATAGCTAGAATTGACAACGAAATCTAGAAACCAATAACAAATTTGCATTTAAAGATAAAATAAAAATTGAGTGTGCAAATTACTTATTAGATCACTTAAAAATTAAAATTGACATAAGTTCCAAATAATTTATGAGTTATGCACATGTTTTTGTATAAGAGTACTGGAAAAGACTTAAATGAGTGTGATAATTGTTAAATCTCTAATACTAGATCCGATTTATTTATACCTCAACAATTATTTTATACAAAGCGTGAAATTTCTGCTACCCAGAAGGTCGTAATAACCCAGTTTATTATTCCTATTACTCATACACAGCAAATTTAAATCTTTAGCTGGAGTAATGAATAAAAACATAAATAGCACAATTCACCAAAAAAAAATTGCAGTGGAATACATGAGAAACCATTCACACAAATGACACAAATATTTTTGGACAAATGTCCTTGGAAAAACCCCAATGTGGGGAAAACCACTCTTCAGTCGGAGCGTTTTATTATTATCTTCAGCAGATCTGCTATTAGGAAATTACATAAACTGTTACAACAAGACTCCGACAAATTTATCTTCCCCACTGCTGATCAAATCAAACTAGGAAAACCCACGACTTCCCTTCTACAAATCACACTGCCTCTCGACAACTCGCACCACCTCGCCAACAATTCACACTGCTTCCTGGCTAATTTGCACAACCTCCTGGAAAACTGGCGTTGACTCTGGAAAACTCGCACAACCTTTGTAAACTCATTCTGGGAACTTGCACTACCTCCAACAACTCGCGCTGGCTGATCTACCAATTCACATTCGCACTGCCTCTGGAAAATAACTTGGCCTTCTCTACAAACATTAAATTGGCTAGCAAAACTCCCTATAAAACTCGTAAGCTAGAAGTTTTCTTGGATGAAGAATAAACACTGCAAAAGTTTCCTCAATTACTGTTGTCGAAACCCTCTCGGTGTCTCACTGAAAGCTCACCTAACTCAACTCACTCTATGTTAATGGCCAAGATCAACTTAGAAACTTTCTACAAGCTTCTAGAGGCAAATCCATTGGATTTTTGTTGTTATGGTTGATCTTCATATTTTATTGTTATAACTAATCTTATTCACACCTTTTTGACTTCTTATTTTAATTTTCAAATAACGTTCAACAAACTTCCCTTCCCTTCTCTGATATTTCATTTAAACCTTATATAATTTTGAATAATTTTCCCAACTCTACCTCTTCCTAATATTAATAATAATAATTTCTAATTAATTATTTTAATATTTAACCAAATATTTTAATTCTAATTTAATCCTAATCCAATAATTTATTTCTTATTCTTACAACTGACCCTTTTATTCGTTTATTCTTATTTGACTAATTATATTCTCAATAACGTTCACAAAAATCCCCTAAAGGTCAGATCTTTTATCTATTTACGTGTGATCTAGCCTCTTCGTATCGATTATATAGCTTTCTATCCCTAAATGGGTGAAGTGTTTACCCGAAATATTGGGCACTCCAATGATACTGTGTAGTATTATTCCAGAACAAACTCGCATCAAGAAAATTATGAATGTGGAAACCTACATAATAAAATATAAGACATGTTCTTCATGTCGTTTTCAAAAGAATAACTTTGAATTTTTCAATTTGAATTTTTTGCTCCAAAAAGGTCAAGTCGACCTAGCTTGTTGTGACACCCATTCAGCCTCCCAGAATCTATATATAAGGCATTCGACCTCCTCCTCTTGGCACCATTCGATCTCACACACAAGGCATAGTATCTTCTGATGTAAGTGAAGGAGAAAAGGACAAGAAGGACAAAGATGAATCCAACATCTTCTCTCTCCATTTGACCTCGCACGTGTGTACTTTATCTCTTTGTTGACTTTTCATGTGTGGCATAGTTTCGGGGCATATTTGAGCAACAAGTTTGAGTTTTTCTGGGTGCAGAATGAGGCCAAAATCTGGCCTTAGTAGAGTAGATCAGGCCGAGTCTATTAGGCAGATAAGAAAACAGTTTGACCAGGTTTGACCTGAGTACTCTTGCTGGCCTGTTTGACTTTATTTTGACTGGAAAATATCAGCTATATCTCTCTCTGAATTGAATAATTTCTCTAAGGAAAAGGTTGTTGGGCTTTTCCCCCAAGTGGGTTTTCCCATGGTAATTCTTGTGTTGTTTTTGTGCACCATTGTTTCATTGTGATCTATATTGTTCTGCTGCTTTTTATGGTTGAATTTATAAACTATAATTGCTTAATGATTTACTGGAAGTGCTAAAGATAATCGCCATATCATTGTAAGTAGTTTTCAGTTTCAGAAATAAGTGTTTGTATCTATTGTACTTGAAAAATCAACATGGTATCAGAGCTTTGGTAAAGGTAAGCTTTTGAAATCATAATTTTGCAAATTTAATGTTTGGACCAGATCTATGACCATGGGTTACTATACTAAGACAGAGGGTGTTAGAAATTTCAGGGCATGGAAGACAAGGATTGATCTTATTCTTGCAGAAAATGATTTTTGGATCGTGTAAGGGGCAAAGAACCACAAGATGATAAAGGGAAAAGTAGATACAAGAAGAATGAAATCATAGTCATGAGAATTATTGTAGAGTCCATCAGAGATCATCTAATTCCATATGTTTTAGGTTTGGATTTTTCAAAGAAAATGTATGATGTCCTAATTGGATTGTACACCTCAAATAACATTGATCAGAAAATGAGTTTGAAGAATGAACTTCGTGATGTTAAAATGACAAAGACTGATACATTGGCTTCATATATTATGAGGAACTCCTAATTGAGATCAACTCCAAGCTATTGATGAAGTTATTCTTGATTCATAACTTGTGACTACAACAATTAATGGATTTCCTTACTCATGGGTTTTGTTTGCATCTAGTATTGTGGCAAAAAGGAAGTTCCAAGTTTTGAGGAATTATGGACCTCATGTACTAAAAAAGAGACCAGATTGATATTGTTACCACAAAATCTAGCAAGCCCTAAGGAGGGAAAGCCTATAGGACAATGAGCTAGACAAAGTGTCGCTTTCTCTTTATGGACTTTCACCAATGGAAGGAGTCTTGGTAGGATGGATAATCACCTCTGATAAATATTCAAGGGTTTGTGGTGCTAGGTGATGAGGTAGGACCTCTCAAGGGAAGCTTTATGTGGTAATATGACACTTCTAAAGGTTCTTTGCTCCCTCTAAGAGACCTAGAAAGGACTTGTGCAAGATCAAGGGTTTTGTGAATTAATGTGGACAAAGGTACTCCTAAGATCAAGGTAAGGAGGAGAAAGGAATTCTTATGATTTACTTCTATGAAAATTCCTTGATTGCAATTAACTAGATATTTATCTCCTAACTGTTCTTAGTTTATTTGTTATTATGCAAATATCGATAAACTCACAATTGCAATCTTCACCAAAATAAAATATGTTGCAAAAGATAAAATATTGGAATTGAGAAATAGATGCACACACACAATAAAAATCGACACCTATATTTTTGGACTAATAGTCCTTGGGAAAATCACTGCAACAGATGAGGGTTTATTTTATTATTATGCAACAATAAAAATCTGAGTACAGTATCTGCATGCCCAACTGGCAATCCTCTAGCAAATATTCTCGCAAAATAATTAGGAGAAAATTCTCCCTCTGACAAACAACTCGGCCTCCCTCTGGCATGCTCGCACTACCTCCTAGATGCTCGCACTGCTGGCCGACGCAGTTCGTACGACCTCTGGAATTGCTCCAAACTGGGTCGCCTAACCTTCTCTTGACACTGGAAAAATTCTCTCTACCTTCCAGAATGTCTTTCCAGCCTCCGACAACTTATCCAAACCCTTCCTAGCAATTCGCTCGATTGGACTGGCAAACTTACACCTCCTAGACGACTCTCTATACAGAATATTTTAGCCTCCCTTCCGCGGACTCTCTGGCATTGGAAAAGGCTTCAAAACCCTCTATTGTTTCTCCCTCAATCACTAATTCTCTCCTTCTTTGGCTCGAACTCACTTCCATGCTAAATCTCTGCCACTGGATAGCTCAATCTGCCAAGGAACTCACTCCCCTCTTGTGTCCCTCTCCAACCCATTGACTTTCTCTTATAATCTCTTGTTGTAGCTTCAATGACCACAATTAAATCGTCATCAATGGCTAAGATCATCTTAGACTTATTCGTGTGAGTCTCTAAAGCATTCTCGATCTTCCTTAATTAATTCCCATTAATTAACCAACTTTCCTAAGTTAGACTTGGGAAAAAATTAAATGATTGCTAATTAATTTAATTAACGCTTTTCACAAGCTTATCTTGCAAAACCTTTTCTAGGATTTGGAGATCTTGTGTTCCGTAGCCTCTTAGACACAAATTGAGACTAGAACACCTATCTGATGCGACAAAATCTAACTCTCCCTATTAGCGAGAAAGGTGTTCTTTCTTCACCCAACATCTCTACTCCTTTGTAGCTAGACCACGTTGCTGGTGTTTGACATTTGTAACAACCTCTCACTGTCCACCAAGCTACTGCGCATACTCTGATTCATCTGCTAACCGTATAGCTGAACCACTGCATTTTCGTTGTTGTTGACACTGCATTGTGCCTCTCTGCATTGCTACCAACACTACATGTGCTGCTTCTAATCTCATGTTACTGCTGCTGCTGCAACTATTGCAACTAAGAGCTAATCTACTATCCCTGCAATTGTGTTCTGCAACTATCCCTTGAGTGTTTGACTGCAACTCGTTCTTCTCTGTCTACTAAGTATCTAACTACGCCCCTCCAGTATCTGACTGAAACTAGTTCTGCACTGTCTCTCAAGATCTAACTGCACTTGCTGACATCTGATCCTCCTACTACTGTATTGTGGGCCCCCATAGCAAAGGTAATGATCTGTGAGGAAACACTTGTCTGATGTTGTGCCTCCTCGGACCCTACCCATCTTGCAACTCTGAAGTACTATGCTCCTCCTCCTTCTGGAGGCATAGTCGCTATCAATGCAAACTCCTCCAACTTAGAGGTTAACTCGTCTATCTCTACCGAAGCTGCGGTCTGTTGCTCCCCTTTCTTCTCCTTCTTTTTCCTAGGACACTAGGTGTTGTAGTGACCAAAGTCACCACATTTGAAGCATTTGATCTTCGATAGATCCTTCTTCTTCTTTTCACACTGTTTGAGTTTTGTCCCTGACTTGGACCCTTCTTTGCCTTTCTCTTATTGGCAGGGGCTACATTCTCCTCCTCTTCAACCTTCGACCCTTTGCTACTACTGTTGGTAGTGCCCTGGACAAGACTAAGCCTTAGCTCCTCTTGTGTGAAGTCACTACAAAGACATACCCAATCTGGCAATTTGTCTCGTCCAGTAATTCCCAAGACAAACATTGCCCACTCTCCAGTAAACCTATTTAGAGAAATTCGTACAAGTTCACTATCCTTTGATTTCTCTCCTACAACTGCTAGCTTATCTCAGACATTCTAAATTCTGGTGAGGTAGGGAGTCACGCCTTCACTCTTCTGCATCTTTGTGGTCCTTAGTTGTTCGTTGAGAATCATCTTACGATTCTCTGATGGATCTTGGTATAGCTTCACAACGACATCCCGTGTTTCCTTTATTGTATTTTTATCTGCAATATGCGGGAGGATATGATCCTGAAACCCGTCTAGGACCATCCTCTTCGCTTCAGCCATATCCTTCTTATACTCGTGAAAGTGGATAGGGTCCGTTGGTATAGATATGGCTGTTGTCACGAACTCCTTTAAGCCATGCTCATCCAAAAGCAATTGCATCCTAGCCTTCTAGACACCAAAGTTTGAGGCTCCATCAAGTCTATCCTAATCTTTGAGACTTGTTGCGGTCATATCTGCAAAACTCAAATAATTGGAGACTGAAACTGAAAATCTCCATCTCTTCTCTGCTTGGGCTCTCTTATGCTACTTTCACTCCCTTAGGAATGCATAGATCTACTATTGCTTGCCTCCAGAAATCCTTCTCCAACTCTCAACTGCCTGCTACACATCCACTAGGAAACTCGCTCAACCTTTTGGAAGCCCTTCTCAAAATCTGGTATACGATGTGTTGCTCCTGAAGCTCGTACTCGCTGACTAGAAAAACTGCTACGACCTACTGTTTTTGGAAATTATGGATTTCCTCCTAGATATGGATCTAGAAATTCCTTGAGAAATTCTAGAAAGTGTGCTTTTTTCTCTTCCTGTCCCTGCACAAATATGTAGTTGAAACTGTTGCTAAATCATTGCATTGATATCTTCTCAATGAATTCACTGATCTTCTCACCAAAACCCTCTATTTGACAAATCCACTACCTACAAATTATGCTTTTGAGGGTATTTGAATTTTCCTCCACTTGGAACTAGAAACTGAACCCCACTGCCTCTACAATTTGCACCTCTGGTTGACTTGCGCAAATCTACGGAAATTGTGTCCAAATCTCCCTCTGAAGCTGCACAATTTTCCTCCTCTTGTTTCTGAGCCTCTGATTTGATCTTCAATGCTCTGACACCATGTGAAAATTCTTGATTGCAACTGTAGTTTGTTTGTTATTGTGGCAAATATCGATAAACTCACAATTGCAATATTCACCAAAATAAAATACACTGTGGAAAATAAAATACTGGAATTGAGAAATAGATGAACCCACATGATAAAAATTGACATCAATATTTTTGGACTAATAGTCCTGTTGTCGCACAGATTGTCACGACAACGCTCAGACCGAGGGCTGTCACCCTGATCCCCGATCTCTCCGTTTAAGCTTATCTCCCGCGGCTAAGGGGGGTAGACCCTATGAGATGATGAAGACCAACTGTGGACCAGTTGGGTTGGGAGACACGAAGAAACAAGCACTAAATTGATTTTGTTAAGTTAAAAGACCAGTGCCTTATAAAATAAATGATTAAACGATTATTTATCAAATGCTGCAGAGATATGAACTCATTAACAATCGTTTTACCATCAAACAACAGAGATCAACTTTAACCACATGCGAGATAATCAATAAATGCTTCATGACTTAATGATACTCCAGCAATTAAAATTTCGAAAGATAAAGTGCTTCAACCACGTAAAAAGCTAACTAGAAATCACATTCATGTAGTTAATCTTCAAATGAACATTAAAGCATGTTTAAACATTGATTCCCACATCAAAATTTTAGCTTCAGCAGAAAAGATGAAACCTAAGAAATTCCCGAGCCAAGACTGAAATTGGCAAAAATTTTCCCAAAATATTTTTATATTTTTCAGATAAAGCAAAACTTAAAACTAAATGAAACCTTTAAATCAAAAATATTAAAATCTAAAAAAAAGAAACCTTTTATCAAAATCTAAACTATAAGAAAAGAAATTCTTTATGCTTTTTAAAGTTTTATAATTTTTTTTTTTTTTTTTTTTTAAACAAAACTTAAAATTAAAATCTAAACTAAAACTAAAACAAAACTTGAAATTATTAAAATCTAATCTAAATCTAAACTAAAGTCTAATAAAAATAAAAAGATTTTTTTTTTTTTGAAATTCTAAACAAAACTAACTAAATTCAAAACAAAATTAAACTAAACTAAAAACCAAAGACAAAACCTAAAACTAATTCTAAATGAAGTTTAAAACGGAACAAAAGGAAAATCAAATTTTTATTATTTTATTTTTTATTAAAGTCTATCTTTTAAACAAAATTAATTCTATTTAAAAAAAGAATAAAGAAAAATCCAAGATAAAAAAAAAACTTAAAACTTAAGGCTACACTAACCTAACGTAAAGATTAAATGTATCAACTCTAAGACTAACTATGCCTAAAACAAAATAAAGCACTAACACTTGAAATGAAATCGATCTAAAAATCTAAACGAAAGAAAATTTAAATCTAATGAATCATAAATGTAATGTTAATAAAACATGAAACGTATAAAATAAAAAGAAAAAAGGAACTAAATCTAAACCCTACCGTGCATAAAAGAACAACCTTTATTTGTTTTAATGTGCGTTGTGTGTGCAGGTGAACTCCACGGAGGATGCAAGATACGGCTCGAAGCAAATGTGGCTGCGGAGAGGGAATACACGGCTGGTGATAGCTGCGTGGAACGATGGCTGAGTTTTTTTTTTTTTCTTTTTTTGATTGCAAGTTTGCGTGGGACGTTGAGGGACACAGTTGCAGCAGTTCAATGATGGAGTATGACTGCGTGGGAGCTGGAGCTGGCGAGGCAATGTGAAGCTTGGAGGCTGCGTTGCGGATATGATGTAGGTTGATAGAACTGAAGGATGGCAGACGAAGGGATATGTGTATTGTTTGCAGATTTGAGAGCAGCGTGTGAAGGAATCGTTAATGATAGAGTCTTTATTATTTTGCTTGCCGTACATGTTGAAAGCAATGAAGAAATGAGACAGAAAAAAATTGTGGCAACAGCGTGGGATGGGCTGCGTAAGGGATATGGATTTGCAGACAGCAGAATGGAGGGCATGAAGAATGACTGCGGGATTCGATAACTGCTTGGAAGGGGTTTGGAGCAACAGGAAGTAACCCAGAAATTTTCCAGATTTTAAAATTCGAACCCAAATCACAAAAGAAAATTTTGAAAACAGAATCGAAATCTTTCTGCTCAGAAGAAACCAGGCAGTCAATCTGCAAAACTTCCACCAGAACCTCTAAATATTTTCCAGGAATCTTAATAAAATTTTGAATCAGCTGCTTCAGATTGTGAAAACCCCACAAAAATTTTTAAAATCTGTACTTGCAACCTGTAAAAACAAAAAACCCAGAAGTAAAATGTGCCAAAAATAAACTGAAAACCCTAAAACCAACTAAACAATTTACAGTATTTACAGATCTAAGGCTCTTTAGTAGCCAGATTTGTCAATAATCACAGTAGTATTATCAGAATTTAATTTTAATGTGAGACACTTCAGAAAACCCTGCATGCATTCATAAAAAATTTCAAATGATAAGCCCAGGATCAAGAACTGGCTGGGCTCTTTCAGAAAACACAATCCGAGAGTTGGCTGGTTCAGCCGAGAACTTCTCCTAATGCCCGGTAATCTGAAAAAAGGATTTCCTGCACAGCTTAAAATCAACCACTAACATAGAGGGAGAAAACAATAGTGAAACCCCGATCAAATGGAGATACCTGCCACTATATTTCAGAATCTAAACTATCATTCAAACCCCAAAGATCAGACAAGATACCTGTGCCTAGATCAATCTTCATGAAGCTATCATCAATGGCTGAAAATAAAATTATGCAGAAAAAATAGAACAATCTTACAGCATTTTCAGAAGAGTAACACCAGCAAGATTTTTAACCCCAAAGTCTTCTTTATTGCACAAAAAAATGACTACAAGAGAGCTTTCTTTTGCACCAGACTCTCAGATCAAATCTCCTCTCAAATGACCCCTAGCACCCTATTTAAAGGAAAAATTCCGAACAGCTAGTTCGAGTGATCCATGTCAAAATGATCTCGACCGTCGATGAGGATCAAGACATCTCTTAATCTCATCCGTCGAATTTTTTAATGCATTAAAAATTGAAATTCTGCATTTATTTACTCAAAAATATTATTATTTTATTATTTTTAGGTTTTTACTTCATTTTTATTATTATATTATTTTTATTTATTTTTATTTATTTTTTTAATTTATTTTATTATTTATTATTTTTTTAATTTTTAAATTTATTTTTAAATGGATCCTCAAACTTAGCCTTTGGAAAAATCACCTAGGACCTAGGACTTAGGACTTATGAGGGGATTAAAACATTTTCTAACCCTCAAGACACGTTACATCATGGCTTTTACAACTTTACATCTCAAGGGGGAGAACCCATTTGACATAGACCCTCATAAACCACCCAGTTCTGCGACACGGCTATAATCTAGCAGATTAACACACTAGGATTCTCCTAAGATTCTAATGAAAAATCCATTCCGGCTTTGGTGTTAGGCTGAAGGAAAACTCTGCCGATCATGGATCGATGAGACAAAAAAGCCTTCCGGAACGTAGATTATCACTAGAAAATTAGGTCCACCTGTGAAATTTACATACATGACTCATATCTGCTAAGATTATTTACAATTCACACATGAAGACTGGGTTTACAACATAATATGATCAACTCGATGATGACTGATGAATGGCACGGACATGTCGATCAAGCGCTATCCCTTTTTGCGAAGAAAAGGGGGGGTACTGCTATGGGTAGTTGACACGTAGTGGTCAACATCTGGCTCCACTTGGGGACACGTTGCTGCACTGCAGGAATGTGAGAATCTAGAATCTGCATCCACGCAATACACAATAAAACATAAGTAGCGTCCATCCAAAAATCATCATATAATTTTAAGCACAGGAAAGATATAAGCTCTTCATTTATTAACTATCTAGTAACATGGAAAGTAAATCTATTCCTAAAACAGAAATGAAAATGCTGAAAAACAAGGAGTAGGGTTAGAAATACAATACAAAGGATGCCCCATGGCATCATATGTTTTCAATATAGTGTATACTAAGCATTTGCCTGCTTTTAGGAAAATCTGTCGGTTGCTTGTCGGATGTGCCATGTCCAATTCTGCATATGGTAGGATTTTTTCCTATCTGAAAATCAAGCTGCTCGCGGCCGTCTGATGCATCAAACCTTCTTCTCGTTCTCTTTCTCCTGCGCTTTTTCTTCCTGGCAGGCTATATTACTGATGATGTGGAACTTTCTGTTTCAAAGCTCTTAGATGAAGTATGTAAGATATGTGTAACATGTCTTTCTTCATCTTGCATCTGATCTTTATCGTTTTTAATTTTATCTGGATCACCTTCAATTAACCACCTTTCAATTGAACCAATGACCTCCTCACAATAAGATGGAGCTTGTTGCAGCAAATGAGAAGGCTCCTGATCTATTGATGTTTTCTGGTTTCTTTCATCCTTAATCCACTGTTGAAATTTATGTACCTATATTGTAATGGCATTTATCTGGCTAGAGTGTTCAACTTTCATAGCACTGATTTCCCGGGCATGATCTTCTTCCATTGTCAATAACCTTTTCTGAAGACATATCTGATTAGCTTCCATATCTTTTATTACTTTATTGTACTTTTCCTTTATGGTCATCAAGCAATGCTGCATAGAGTTTATCTCTTCCTTATGATTTGCTTGTATGGTAGCCAACTGATTATTATGATCGAATTTCATGATAGTCATTTCTTCATCCATAGTTAATAACTTGTTTTGCATAGAATTAATTTCCCTATCATGATTAGCTTTCATGGTCGCCATATTTTCCTCTAACCCTGATAACTTGCTTTGCATAAAACAAATTTTTGTGTCATGATTAATCTTCATGGCCTCAATTTCCTTAGTATGCTGATTTTGCTTGATCTCCATCTCCCTATTACGTTTTTCCAGGTGGGTGCATAAAGTTCTCACATCATTGACGTAATTAGTTTGATTAATCTCCATATTTTTTACCAGCAGCATTAGTTCTTGTATAATTTGCTTTTGATCTTCCTTTTCGTTGTCATTTGTCCCTGCTTTTCCACTATCATGGACTTGATCTGCAATAGTACAGGTGGATGACACATTCTGATATGAAGAATTGTCTTGGAATCTTTCACCGACAGCTGGACCTTTTATCAGATTACTTTTATTCTGTTGCACAATTTTAGGGGCACAAGGCGAGCTGTCTGGATTACCATATCTATCTTTAAAAGCATTGACAATGTCTTGTAACGAAGTGAAAGAATCTTCAGGATAATTATTAAACCAATTCAAAGCATCACCCTCTAAAGAAAAGACAAAAAGACGCATTTTGATATCTTCATGATTAAACTGAGGGGGTCTACAATATATGATCATTATACGAGTAAACAAGCCTAGATGCCTTTTAACAGCCACTGAATCACCACCTGAGAACACAGGTAATTTAGAAATGGCCACCTCCGGAAAATCATGGAGATGGTCAGTAAAATGACATGGTTTAAATGAATAATCCATGATGAATAATAAGGGATCAAATGGATGATAGAACGAGATCTCTGCTCAAGAAAATCAATAGATGAAAGAAGTGGAGTCGCCACTTGAACAATGAATCTAATTCTAGGATCCAAAAAGCAACAAACAAGCAGATATGAGGAAGGCTTCTTGTCTGGGAAAAATAAGAAAATGGAGTCGCCACCCAAACAAGAAACAAACCGAAGAGAAGTTGCTGATATGACGAAAGATAAGGTGATGAAAAGACCAAAAGACGCCAAAGAATGTTGGCCGTTTGACAGGCTAATGAATGGCGTAAAAGATGAGACGATGCCAAAAAAATTTGACTCTACCAGCTCAAATGAAAAATAAGAAAGAAGAAATAATGATGAATGTCGAATAAACCAAGGACAGAAAAAACTCTATCCCCGGCAACGGCGCCAAAAAATGTTGTCGCACAGATTGTCACGACAACGCTCAGATCGAGGGTTGTCACCCTGATCCCCGATCTCTCCGTTTAAGCCTGTCTCCCGTGGCTAAGGGGGGTAGACCCTATGCGATGATGAAGACCAACTGTGGATCAGTTGGGTTGGGAGACACGAAGAAACAAGCACTAAATTGATTTTGTTAAGTTAAAAGACTAGTGCCTTATAAAATAAATGATTAAACGATTATTTATCAAATGCTGCAGAGATATGAACTAATTAACAATCGTTTTACCATCAAACAACAGAGATCAACTTTAACCACATGCGAGATAATCAATAAATGCTTAACTTAATGATACTCCAGCAATTAAAATTTCGAAAGATAAAGTGCTTCAACCACGTAAAAAGCTAACCAGAGATCACATTAATGTAGTTAATCTTCAAATGAACATTAAAGCATGTTTAAACATTGATTCCCACATCAAAATTTTAGCTTCAGCAGAAAAGATGAAACCTAAGAAATTCCCGAGCCAAGACTGAAATTGGCAAAAATTTTCCCAAAATATTTTTATATTTTTCAGATAAAGCAAAACTTAAAACTAAATTAAAACTTAAATCAAAAATATTAAAATCTAAAAAAAAGAAACCTTTTATCAAAATCTAAACTATAAGAAAAGAAATTCTTTATGCTTTTTAAAGTTTTATAATTTTTATGAAATTATTATTATTAATTTATTATTTTTAAACAAAACTTAAAATTAAAATCTAAACTAAAACTAAAACAAAACTTGAAATTATTAAAATCTAATCTAAATCTAAACTAAAGTCTAATAAAAAAAAAAAAAAAAAATAATTTAATTAAATTCTAAACAAAACTAACTAAATTCAAAACAAAATTAAACTAAACTAAAAACCAAAGACAAAACCTAAAACTAATTCTAAATGAAGTTTAAAACGGAACAAAAGGAAAATCAAATTTTTATTATTTTTTATTAAAGTCTATCTTTTAAACAAAATTAATTCTATTTATAAAAATAAAAAATAAAAAAAAATCCAAGACTAAACAAAAACTTAAAACTTAAGGCTACACTAACCTAACGTAAAGATTAAATATATCAACTCTAAGACTAACTATACCTTAAACAAAATAAAGCAC
Source organism: Pinus tabuliformis (assembly GCA_031772625.1). Taxonomy (NCBI): domain Eukaryota; kingdom Viridiplantae; phylum Streptophyta; class Pinopsida; order Pinales; family Pinaceae; genus Pinus; species Pinus tabuliformis. The sequence continues at coordinate 931,923,044 of CM062816.1, read as the reverse complement.
TAACACTTGAAATAAAATCGATCTAGAAATCTAAACGAAAGAAAATTTAAATCTAATGAATCATAAATGTAATGTTAATAAAACATGAAACGTATAAAATAAAAATAAAAAAGGAACTAAATCTAAACCCTACCGTGCATAAAAGAACAACCTTTATTTGTTTTAATGTGCGTTGTGTGTGCACGTGAACTCCATGGAGGATGCAAGATACGGCTTGGAGCAAATGTGGCTGCGGAGAGGGAATACACGGCTGGTGATAGCTGCGTGGAATGATGGCTGAGTTTTTTTTTTTTCTTTTTTTGATTGCAGGTTTGCGTGGGACGTTGAGGGACGCAGTTGCAGCAGTTCAATGATGGAGTATGACTGCATGGGAGCTGGAGCTAGCGAGGCAATGTGAAGCTTGGAGGCTGCATTGCGGATATGTTGCAGGTTGACAGAACTGAAGGATGGCAGACGGAGGGATATGTGTATTGTTTGCAGATTTGAGAGCAGTGGATTGAGGGCAGTGTGTGAAGGAATCGTTAATGATAGAGTCTTTATTATTTTGCTTGCCGTACAGGTTGAAAGCAATGAAGAAATGAGACAGACAAAATTTGTGGCAGCAGCGTGGGATGGGCTGCGTAAGGGATATGGATTTGCAGACAGCAGAATGGAGGGCATGAAGAATGACTGCGGGATTCGATAACTGCTTGGAAGGGGTTTGGAGCAGTAGGAAGTAACCCAGAAATTTTCCAGATTTTAAAATTCGAACCCAGATCACAAAAGAAAATTTTGAAAACAGAATCGAAATCTTTATGCTCAGAAGAAACCAGGCAATCAATCTGCAAAACTTCCACCAAAACCTCTAAATATTTTCTAGGAATCTTAATAAAATTTTGAATCAGCTGCTTCAGATTGTGAAAACCCCACAAAATTTTTTAAAATCTGTACCTGCAACCTATAAAAATAAAAAACCCAGAAGTAAAATGTGCCAAAAATAAACTGAAAACCCTAAAACCAGCTAAACAGTTTACAGTATTTACAGATCTAAGGCTCTTTAGTAGCCAGATTTGTCAATAATCAAAGTAGTATTATCAGAATTTAATTTTAATGTGAGACACTTCAGAAAACCCTGCATGCATTCATAAAAAATTTCAAATGATAAGCCCGGGATCAAGAACTGGCTGGGCTCTTTCAGAAAACACAATCCGGGAGTTGGCTGGTTCAGCCGAGAACTTCCCCTAACGCCCGGTAATCTGAAAAAAGGATTTCCTACACAGCTTAAAATCAACCACTAACATAGAGGGAGAAAACAATAGTGAAACCCCAATCAAATGGAAATACGTACCACTATATTTCAAAATCTAAACTATCATTCAAACCCCAAAGATCAGACAAGATACATGTGCCTAGATCAATCTTCATTAAGCTATCATCAATGGCTGAAAATAAAATTATGCAGAAAAAAATAGAACAATCTTACAGCGTTTTCAGAAGAGTAACACCAGGAAGATTTTTAACCCCAAAGTCTTCTTTTATTGCACAAAAAAATGACTACAAGAGAGCTTTCTTTTGCACCAGACTCTCAGATCAAATCTCCTCTCAGATGACCCCTAGCACCCTATTTAAAGGAAAAATTCCCAATAGCTAGTTCGAGTGATCCATGTCAAAATGATCTCGAACGTTGATGAGGATCAAGACATCTCTTAATCTCATCCGTCGAATTTTTTAACGCATTAAAAATTGAAATTTTGCATTTATTTACTCGAAAATATTATTATTTTATTATTTTTAGGTTTTTACTTTATTTTATTATTTTATTATTTTTATTTAAATTTTTATTTTTTTTAATTTATTTTATAAATTTTATTATTTTTTATTTTTTTTAAATTTTTATTTTATTTTATTATTTTACTTTTTATTTTTTTAATTTTTAAATTTATTTTTAAATGGATCCTCGAACTTAGCCTTTGGAAAAATCACCTAGGACCTAGGACTTAGGACTTATGAGGGGATTAAAACATTTTCTAACCCTCAAGACACTTTACATCATGACTTTTACAACTTTACATATCAAGGGGGAGAACCCATTTGACATAGACCCTCATAAACCACCCAGTTCTGCGACACAACTATAATCTAGCAGATTAACACACTAGGATTCTCCTAAGATTTTAATGACAAAATCCATTCCGGCTTTGGGGTTAGGCTGAAGGAAAACTCTGCCGATCATGGATCGGTGAGATAAAAAACCTTCCGGAACGTAGATTATCACTAGAAAATTAGGTCCACCTAAGCAATTTACATACATGACTCGTATCTGCTAAGATTATTTACAATTCACACATGTAGACTGGGTTTACAACATAATATGATCAAGTCGATGATGACTGTCGAATGGCACGGACATGTCGATCAAGCGCTATCCCTTTTTGCGAAGAAAAGGGGGGGGGGGTACTGCTATGGGTAGTTGACACGTAGTGGTCAACAAGTCCCTTGAAAAGCCTCGAAGGGAAAACTGGTGCAACAGATGAGGGTTTATTTTATTATTATGCAGTGGTAAAAGTTTAAGTACAATATCTAGATGCCAACTGGCAATCCTCCAACAAATAATCTCGCCAAAATAATTAGGAGAAAATTCTCCCTCTAACAAACAACCTAGCCTCCCTCTGGCTTGCTCGCACTACTGGCCTACACAGTTCGTATGGCCTCTTGAACTACTCCAAACTGGGTCATCTAGCCTTCTCCTACCACTTGAAAAATTTGCTCTACCTTCTGAAATGTCTTTCCAGCCTCTGACAACTAATCCAAACCCTTTTCAACAATTCGCTCAACTGGACTCGCTAACTTGCACCACCTAGACAACTCTCCTTGCGGAATATTTCAGCCTCCCTTCTGTTGACTCTTCGACACTGGAAAATCTTTCGAAACTCTCTGTTGTTCTTCTCTCAATCATTGATGCTCTCCTTCTTTGGCTCGAACTCACTTCCTTGTTGAATCTCTGCAATTGTATAGCTCGATCTACCAAGGAAATCACTCCCCTTTTGTGTCTCTCTCCATTCCATCGACTTACTCCTGTAATCTCTCGTTGAAGCTTCAATAACAGTCCAAGTCTCTATAATGCTTTTCCGTGAAATCTGAGTTCTCGAGGACAGACTTGTGAGATTTTATTGGATCATTTTGCTAGACCAAAATATTGTGGATGGGACCAAAATTAGAAGGCCAAGACCTTGTAGCTGATCTTTGTGACATAGTAGATATGGTAACAAATTAAGGTATTGTGATATTTCTCCTTGAAAGAAGAACTATGATTTGAAGAAGTCCAAAAGTCAGTGGAAACATATCAAGCCTCATCTTTGTGACGTAATATCCAAGTGAAACCTGAATTTGTAATCAGTTCAAGCATGAAAGATATCAATCTATGAAATAGTAAATCCTTGTGATAGAACAATATCATTTCAATAAGGCTTGGAAAAGAGACTTTTTCATAATCTTTCTATGATACAAGCTGTAAAGGCAATCTGAGTTCTCTCTTAAACTTAGCATCCAAACCTTCTTTGGAGGCATCTACACATTCTATCCTAGCCATCTATGACACCATACTACTGAGATATACGGTTCATCATTGGAAACATTCTCTATGGCATAAAAGACTGAACAAATAGCCCAAGAACGTGACATGCAAATTCTATGACATACAACTTTAGTGACAACTTCTCTCTATGACATGTGAAGGATTATTCTTCCGAAGATCTGAATTTTCTGAGTAGCATCTGATTTCTATTATAAATATCTAAGGTTCATGTGAATCATCTATGGCAATATATGTCACAATATCCAATATCTAAATATTTGTAGGACTATACAAGTTAAGGAACTGTAATTTAGAGATCAGAGATAAGCATCTGAACTTCTTGACAATCCATTAAGTCCAAAAACAAGATTTGAAGCTATTTCTCTATGGAAGAATGCGAATTTTGTTACATCATATAAGGCACTGTCTTCACTAATTATATACGAAGTCTTGAGGTGCATAGTTTTGTGGTTATACGAGAGGATTTGAGGGTTGTTGCAACATTTGACATATCGATGAACATAGCTTATATGTAAAGGATAGTAGTTTAAGAAATGTACAAAGGCTTGATGCCCATTTTGATTTAAAGACAGACCTGTGACCTCTTGAAGGCCAAGACGAGAAGAACTATGAGTAGATATCTGAAGGTTTATGAAGCATCCATAACTTCCTTCCTATACATAGAAGGACTAATCACATCAATGAAAGTCGACCTATATGATAAAATGAAGCCTGATAAGGAAAGACTAAAGCTTCTCTATAAACTATGTATGGGCAAACTATGTGAACCAAGACAAATGACAATGCTAGTAGCTCAATGAAACTTTTGTGGTTCGATGACTAAGGGTCTAAGGTACCTCTATTGAAGGAAGTACGCCAATCGAAGAAAAAGGGATAATATCTCTGTAAAGATGGTTAAGGTAAGTTTGAAAAAGGTATGTATAATCTTTGACCTATATAAATTACAATGATGAGCTCTCTAGGTCATAGAAACTAACATGAATAAACGATCTTAAGAAATAGTAAAATTCTATTATAGGGATCTATATAGATATATCAAAAATCTTAGATATGTTAGCACTCAAAGTATTTCATTGCATATGAGGAATAAGTTTTTGTGATCTAGGAATGAAAAATAACTTCATCTCATTAAAGGTTTGTCAATGACATTTCTAGGGTTTACAACTAACAAAGTTGTGCACTTGTAGAAAATTGCAACTTTTAAAAGGAATGATAGGTCTTTGGAACTTGAAGCATCTAGGGTTTGTAAACCCTAGCAAAAGTTTAAGTTATAAAACCCTAGGAACAAAAGCCCTAACTAATCGTTTCTGTTAGGTGGTCACTCAAATTGTACACCAGATTGCAACAACGCTCAAGGTAGGGGTTGTCACTCTGATCCCTTCCCTCTCCATTTAAGTTGTCTCCTAACTGCAGACTAAGGGTGGTAGTGATCCAGATTTAAACAGGAATGCAACAAATTACAGATATAACCATAAATACAGAGATACAACAGAAATAATACTTCATTTCATTAATGTAAAACACTGAAATATGCTTACAAACAGAAATGGAAATAAACCAGCTAGGGCGATGGTAGCTTATCTCTGAGAAGAGATGAGGCAGCTACGTGCCTCTGAACTGTGTTACAATGAGGCTCGAAGGCCTATCTATTGTTGAGAAACAATGGAAAACCCTAAACATCTAAAAACCTAACCCTAGGAGATGCAGTGCCAAACTATGGGCCCCATTTTGGGTAAATTGGTACATCAACTTCGTGGGGTCGTAACTTTGGCATACGATCTCCGTTTGACGCACATAATACCTCGTTAGAAAGATCTATCTGAGGACTACAAATTTGGGATGAGCAACATCAGTCCACAGAACTATGTTGCTCCCAATTTTCCCAAAAAACGTCATTTAGGGCCTCAAAACGGCTTCGGAAGTTCAGGACTCGAAAAACTGCTAAAAATAGTAAATTGTGCTACAATTAAGAAAACTAAAAAACTGAAAGAGACAGATGTGGGGTTCCAAGTGGGACAGGTGGGTGGCCACCAACATCCATCTGGATCATTCCTCCCCCCTTAGGAAGCAATGGTCCCCATTGCGTTGAGTTTCTCCATGAGATGAGGAAACTTCTGCTGAACTTGGTCCTTGATGAGTTGTTCTGCAACCTCTGATGTGTCCAGTAATGGTGGGAAGCACAGTCGAGGGCGGTCCACATTGAACACTCAGTGCAAGAGAAGGAATGGGGGAATGTTGTGGCCCAAAGCATTGTTTCCGAAAACCTTAGTAATGGTGCAAGGACCATATTGGAGTGGTTTGAGCTTCCAATGGGATCTTGTAAGGCGTTCTTTCTGCATATGCAACCAAACTTTGTCGCCCACTTGAAACTTGTGTGGCACCTGATGTTGATCATGTCGTTGCCTGTACTTGGCATTTTCCACAATGGAGTGTCAATAAATTGGCCCGTTGGGTAGAGGTGCCCCAGAAGTCAGATCGAACGAATGCTTGACCTCACAGTGCAATGGTACCCCTGTGGGTGAGGAGAAGATGTCCCTGTCTTCTTTCATGACCGTATCCACCTGCTTCTGCTGTGTGGAGGAACCCTTCTCGGGGGCCATCGATGTGGCTACAATCTTCCCCTTACTTTGAGGCAAACCAGACAAAAACTAAATTTCTTAGTCTGGGAGATGATCTTACTACCTTTCTTAGCAGAGATCAAAGAAGTGGCAGTAGGTGGGGCTACCTCCGGTATCCTGTATAATGTATTACACAAAGAAATAATAACAACGCGATGCCCTGACTCATACATAGCATGTCGCTTCCACAAGTATGGTTGGTCTAATAATACATCACAAACATCAAGCGGTGCAACATCACACAATACCTCATCTGTGAAGGGCTCGATGTTGTAGGGAAGGCGACACTGTTGGCGGACTCGGAGATCTCATCCTCGATGAAGCCACTTGATGTTGTACGGTTGCGGGTGTGGTATGGTTGGTAGTCCCAGCTGCTTCATGACCTCTGCTGAAATGATGTTCTTTTTGCTGCCACTCTCGACAATGAATTGCCGTGGCGAACCCTGCACCCACATCACCCCCACAACTCTCTTTCATTTTTTCAGTTTCCTTAATTGTAGCACAATTTACTATTTTAGCAGTTTTTCGGGTCCTGAACTTTCGGAGCCGTTTTGAGGCCCTAAATGACGTTTTTTGGGAAAATTGGGAGGAACATGGGTGCATTGACCGATGTTGTTCATCCAAAAGTTGTAGTCCTTGGATAGATCTTTCTAACGAGGTATTGTGCGTGTCAAACGGAGATTGTATGCCAAAGTTACGACCCCGAGAAGTTGATGTACCATTTTACCCAAAATGGGGCCCATAGTTTGGCGCTTCATCTCCTAGGGTTAGGTTTTTAGATGTTTAGGGTTTTCCATTGTTGCTCAACAATAAATAGACCTTCGAGCCTCATTGTAACACAGTTCAAAGGCATGTAGCCGCCACATTTCTTTTCAGAGATAAGCTACCATCGCCCTATTTGGTTTATTTCCATTTTTGTTTGTAAGCATATTTCAGTATTTTACATTAATGAAATGAAATATTATTTCTGTTACATCTTTGTATTTATGGTTATATCTGTAATTTGTTGGTTAAGTTTCGACCAGTTCAAGCCCTAACTCCTTATATCCCCTGTTGGGTCCCTATAATACTAGTGATTACCCCATTACTATTGTAGTTGTATCCCCTATTAATATTGTTGTGCCCCTGTTGCCCCCATATTGTTATTACTGTGCCCCATAGAATCCCTCTATTGTTATTTTTGTGGCTTTATATTATTATTGTTAGGTCGGTTGGGTTATATTGTGACTCTTTAGACTCCTATATATAGAAAGGAGGTTTTGTCATTTGAATCATCCAAGAATTGTTCATTTATGTAATGTAAAGGAGGTTGCCCCCTCGAAGAGGCTGAATTCTAAGGCGTTGATCTATCTTTTCTATCTTTTTCTTGAGCTGGTTTCATAACATTTGGTATTAGAGCTTTGGATTCTAGGGTTTCGCTGCTCCAAATAGGTCATCGTGGCATTTTCGCTATAACTTTTTTTCTGCGACGTTTCAGAAGCTAAAAAAAAACCCATTTGAGAAGAAATTGCGCTGAATCTCGGGTCCGAATTTCAGATATTTTCGCGCTATATTTGCGGAGATATGATCTGAGGAAGTTGGTCTTTTTGCAGACTCCTGAATTACATTCCAAACAGGTGACCTAGGGAAAATCGTCATAACTTCCTCTCTGAGCATCGGATTGAAATTTCGTAAGAAGGTACAGAAAGAGGACGGACTCTAGTTTCTTGTATATCTTTTTCAGAGCCAAAGGTTGAAACCAGTGTTCCACGGGGATGCGTCCCCCAGGGTGGGGTGTGCGCACCCCTCGCACCGCACGCACCTGGGACGAGGAGACTCTTGGGGGTGCATTTCCCCACGTCCCCCTTTTGGGGAGACCCAGGGAGATGCAAGGGGGTGCGTTTCCCTAGTGTGGGAGACTCGACTCCCCGAAAGGGGTACTTCTAGACGCCCCCCCCCCCCAAAAAATGGGGTTCTTCTGGGCGTCCCCCCGAAAATGGGGTTCTTCTAGGCGTCCCCCCCTTCATTTTTGTCTAATTACCCTTTATATAAAAAAAAAAAAAAAAAAAAAAAAATGAAAATTAATTTATTAAAAAAATAAAATAAAATAAAAATAAACTAAACTAACAATTAAAAATAAAAAATTACATGAAAAGTTAGGTTTAACTCTACTTTTCATTCTTCCACCATTCATTATGCTCTTACCTCTGTTAAAACAGCTGAGCGCATTTTTTTCTTCCATCGTTTCAGTGTGAATCTGCTCCCACTGCGCCCACGAGTATGTCATATGAATGATGTATGTATCAAAATGAATGATGAGTACGGACCAAGATTCAATTACAATATGTTATTATTTGATTCAATTATGAATTTAAATTTTATGCATGGATCAAATTTGAAATTTCAATGTATTGGTATTACTATTACTAATTAGTCTATTTAATATGCTTTCATTATTGAACAATGAATATGACCATGAAAATTTCAAAATTATATACATATATATAATATCTATAATTAAAAATTATATTATATATACCTCGACGTCCCCCCGTCTCCCCTAAATTTCCCTAAAATTTGAGGGTACTCCCACACGTCCCCTTTGTGCGTCTCCCCGCACCCGCGTCTCCCTGTCCCGGAGACTTGGTGGAACATTGGTTGAAACAGGGACACGTGGCACGTCGTACAAGTTCGCTCTACTGAACTAGTCTATAATCAGGTCACTGTGGGAGATTTGACATAACTCTTCCTTGGAGAATCCAATTGGGATTAGACTGGTGGCATTGGAAAGAGGACACAGAGAGCTACTACAGATCGCAATTTCAGAACTGGATGATCCAAAATTACAGAGATACATCAGAGGTAATATCGAGCTCCTACAAAGTGAAAAAAGGTGTGTAGATTTTTTAAAATTTTTTCTTAAGCTTGGTTTGAAAAATTATTTTGAAGGAATTCAAAGGGCATAGTAGAGCATTGTTATCAGTAATTGATGCCCCGAGGAAAGAAAATGCAAACACCTAGTAAGCACCCTGAAAGATCTAGCATGACTCAGGAAGAAGAGGAAGAAATGCTACATGATATATCAAAATTACAAGACCAAGTGCAACAAATTTCACTCTCACAAAAGCTAACAGAAGCTAAGATAAATGGCGTGGAATCTAAGATAAAGGGCATCGAAGCTAAGATTGATGATTTGAAGATAGATTTGAAGAGAGACATAGTAGATTTGAAGACAGATATGACAAATTTTCTACAAGAAATACTTACTAATGGTGAAAAGGTAGTAGAGGAAACTCATGATGCGAACAAAATAAATGTTAATCATGATTTCATAGACTCTAATGTGGGATCGAAGACCCACCATATTCCAAAAATTGATATGAGGAAGTTTGATGGCAAGAATCCTGCAACATGGATATTATAGATGGAGCAATTTTTCGATCTCAATAATGTGCAAAACACACAAAAGGTACGTATTGCAACTTTATATTTGGAACCAAATTAGTTTGTATGGTATCAATGGCTTTGCTTTCGTAAACAAATTATCACTTGGGCAATTTTTACAGAAGAATTAACAACACATTATGAAGATACAAAAAGCAACACTTTTTTTAGCCAATTGATAAGTCTCAAACAAAAGGGTTCAATAATGGAGCACATTGAGGAGTTCCAAAAATTGAACATAAGGGTAAAAAATATTCCAGAGGAACATAGGATTGATGTGTTCATAGGGACTTTAAAGGATAATATCCAGCATGATGTTCGCCCTTGGGAACCTGATTCATTAGAGAAGGCATTCAGGTTAGCAAGAAAAAGGGAAAGCAAAATTATGGCAACCAGGAAGCATACCACTCACAACTATAAAGATGGAAGTGTTGTTGCCCCTAGTCTTTCACAACCTGTAAGGTTGACACCACAACAATTGGAAGAAAAAAGAGCAAAAGGGCTTTGTTACAGTTGTGATAGCAAATACATTAAAGGTCATAAGTGTGCTGAGAAGAAATTATTCTACATAGATTGTGAAGAGGAAGAAGAAAAGAAGCAAGAAAGGTCAAAAGAAGAGGATATACTTTAGGAACAAAGCCTAAATAAAGAAGAAATGAATCCGACCATATCTTGTAATGCATTGGCGGGAATTACCACTCCTCAAACCATCAAGATAGAAGGACAAATCAAGAAGAAAAAGGTAATAGTGTTGATTGATTCAGGAAGTACCCACAATTTTATTCATTCTAAGGTAGCAAAAGAATTGAATTGCTTCTTATATCCAACACCAGAGTGTCAAGTGATGGTTGCAAATGGAGGAGCAATAAATTGCTCGGGAAAGTGCCATAATATCAAGCTATCCATGGGAGAATATGTATTAACTAGCCCAATGCTTTCCATTCCAATGGGAGGTGTTGATGTTGTACTAGGAGTCCAATGGCTACAATCTTTGGGTACAATAGTTTTTAATTTTCAAGAACTTTTCATGAAATTTTTTGTGGAAGGAAAGGAAGTTGAATTAAGGGGTATTGCAGGGAAACCAGGAAAGATAACCAGCTCTAACGGTATGACAAAGCTTCTAAAAAAGGAACAAAGAGGTGCAATTGCACAATTATCTTTGCTAGATGTGTCCACATTGGAATCATCTATTTCTCCAGATCTCCAAAAAGTCTTGGACAATCATTCCAAGGTATTTGAGACTCCCAAAGGTCTCCCACCTATTCGTGATCATGATCATGCTATTCATCTGATTCCAGGAAGTGTTCCTCCAAACATCAGGCCGTATAAATATCCCATGCCCAAAAGAGTGAAATTGAACGTATGGTTGCAGAAATGCTAGAGGCTGGTATAATTCAACCGAGTCAAAGTTCTTTCTCTGCTCCAGTAGTATTGGTGCACAAGAAGGATGGATCATGGCGCATGTGTCCGGATTATAGGGAGCTCAACAAGCTCACTATTAAAGATAAGTTTCCCATTCCTGTCATTGATGAATTACTGGATGAATTGCATGGATCAATTTACTTCACCAAGTTGGATCTTCGTTCAGGATATCATCAAATCATAATAAAGACTAAAGACATTCCGAAAACAGCATTTAGAACTCATGAGGGTCATTATGAATTTTTGGTCATGCCTTTTGGCCTTACCAATGCACCTTCAATATTTCTAGGTTTGATGAATTCCATTTTCAAACCATTCCTTAGAAAATTTGTGTTAGTATTTTTTGATGATATACTAATCTACAACAAGTCTTGGAAGGATCATGTTGAACATGTTGACAGCTAAGTTACATGACACGAGGACACGAGACACGGAGGACACGTAAATACGAGTATTCAATACGAAACGCAGCGACCTGGAAACAGGACATGGGGGACACGTTTTATATATATATATATATATATATATCGAAATATAGTTTTTTATCCATATTAAATTGCAGGTTGCAGCTTATCTAATCAAATTAAAATATAATTACTTCTCAAAGTTCATAGTTCACTTTAAAAAAATAAATAGAATCAAAATTTACTATTTAGAAATTAGAATGTAATATGCTTGGTCTTGATTCTTGAATATTCAATGTTCATTGTTCATGTACAACTTACAAGAACATAAGAAAATAACTAAAGTCTAATCCTATTGATTTTCTCTGCCCCTCTTGCGAGAAAATGCCACAGCTTTCCCTTTCCCTCTAGATGTAGATGCTGGTGCTGGTGGAGTTGGCAATGGAGTTTGTTATGCTCTAGAAGCTGAAGAACTAGAAGTAGGAGCTATAGGAGGTAGGCCACGTCCTCTACTGGTGGCAGGGTAGCCCGGGCAGGTGGTGTCACCTGGAAACATTACAATCTCTCAATCCTAAAATCCTGAAAAACTGATAAGTCTACTGCATTTTGAATGAAATCTAAAATTCTACTTTCTCCATATGAAATCCAATGAGGTTGGGACCACTCTCAAACATCCTGAGTCATTTCATGGTAATGTTAAAAATTTAAGTAAAAGGATGAAAATGAAGATTAAGGAGAATGTCACTTTTACTTTAAGAATTTAACATTACCATGAATAGCATATCAATACTAGGGCCTAGACTTGATCATTATGCTACCCCATTCAAAAATTATTTGTTTCTTTCAAAAAAAATTGCAGCTTATGCAGGCAACGTTTTCTACCAACGAAATACGCGTTTTCCAAATTCAGGACACGACGAAAATCGGCAAATACGTATTCCATTTTATAGGACATGATAAAATCCATATTCGACACATATTAGGGCCGTTTTCGTGTCCAATACGTAAAATACGGGACACGGGACCCTGGAGGACGTGTCCTGTGACTTAGGTTGACAGGGTGTTACGACTATTGGAGGAGAAACAATTATATGCAAAAAGATCCAAATGTTTCTTTGGAGTACAAGAGGTGGAATATCTGGGTCATATTGTATCTCATGAAGGAGTTAAGGTAGACCCTAGCAAAATTGAAGCCATTAAGGAATGGAAAATCCCCACATCCATAAAGCATCTATGAGGATTTCTCGGGTTGACAGGGTATTATCGCAAGTTTGTTAAGAATTATGGGAGAATAGCAGCACCTCTAACAACACTATTGAAGAAAGATGCATTTTCATGGACTCCAGCAGCAACAAAGGCCTTTGAACATCTTAAAGAGGCAATGTGCCAAGCACCGGTCTTAGCTACACCAAACTTCACAAAAACCTTTATTTTGGAATGTGATGCTTCAGGAAATGGAATTGGTGCTGTTTTAATGCAAGATGAAAGACCCATTGCTTTTGAAAGTCGTCCAATCAAGGGAAAGTTTTTATACAAAGCTATTTATGAGAAGGAAATGTTGGCAATACTCCATGCACTTAAGAAATGGTGACCCTACCTAATGGGAAGACACTTCAAGGTAAAAATGGATCATGATAGCCTTAAATACTTTTTAGAACAAAGATTATCCTCTGAAGAGCAACAAAAGTGGGTCACAAAGATGTTGAGTTATGACTTTGAAATCATCTACAAAAAAGGGAAGCAAAATGTGGTGGCAGATGCACTCTCAAGAAAGGATGAGGATGTGGAAGCATTGTTGTGCGCCATTTCTATTATCCAACCAGATTGGATAAACGAAGCAAGGGAGGAATGGAAGAATGACGAAAAAGTGTGGGCACTTATTCGAAAGTTACAACAAGATTCCAGTATGTCTGATACATTTAGCTGGAAAAATGATTCGTTATGGTACAAAGATTGCTTATACCTCTGTAAGAATTCCCAGCTAAAACAAAAGATTCTTATGGAATTGCACACCTCTCCCTTAGGAGGGCCCTTAGAATTTTTTAAAACTTACCACACAGTTAAGAAGGAATTTTTTTGGGATGGTCTTAAATCAGATATTCAAAAGTTTGTGGTGGAATGTTTGGTTTGCCAACAAAATAAAGTTGAAACAATTAAGACACCGGGTCTATTACAACCTTTATCCATTCCAAGCCAATGTTGGGAGGAGGTTTCAATGGATTTTATCACAGGTTTACCCAAGTCTGAGGGAAAGAGTGTCATCATGGTGGTAGTTGACAGACTTACCAAGTATGCACACTTTTGTGCATTATCACTGTTAAACACACATGGGAAACATAGAATAGGAAAGATAAATCATGTGAGTTCATTTTTTTATTAACAGGAGATATACATTTATAGTACATTATGTGACTCTTGGGTTTCAGATCCCAAGGTCTCTTGGACTGCTTTGGTCTATTCGGCTTCCACACTAACCCATTTAGGATTAGGTGTCCAACATTCCCCCCCTTAATCCGAAGGGTTATGTATGAGTCCAAGAAGAGAGCTGTAATACAAAATGTGCAAAAAATGCATGGCAGCACTAGGCTGAATGTGCTCTATGAAATGTTGGTATAAAGGGCAGTGGTTTAAGGATGACCACCAACACTGGAACGCTTAGTGCAGTTCCCGGAACTCTTCCAAAACTGGCAAGAAACTGAAGTTTTCTGCTAGAGGAAGTGATCCTATTGTTTTAAAGAGGGAAACCTTCAACCATAAAAGGGAGGTCTCACCCTGCATAAAAGGTAAAACTTCAACCTGAAAAGGGAAGTCTCAACCTGTGATGGTTTAAGGATGACCACCAACACTAGAATGCTTAATGCAATTCCTGGAACTCTTCCAAAATTGGCAAGAAGCTGGTGTCTTCTGCTAGAGGAAGTGTTCTCAATCTGTGATGGTTTAAGGATGACCAACAACTCTGTAATTCCTGGAATTCTTCCAAAACTGGCAAGAAACTAGAGTCTTCTGCTAGAGGAAGTGTCCCAGATTGCCAACTGAAGGCATGTTCAGGGGCATCTTTGTCTCTGGCTACAAGTCTGAAACTGGTGTGGCAGGTTGTGGCTCAGGCTCGCTTGATGTGGCTTTGAAGCTTGTAGATGACCATCATTTCCCCCCCTGTCAGATACAAGGTGAGAAGATGGAGAAAACTCAACTGCAAGACTGTTCAATACTCTGGAACAAGTTCTGATATGTGTTTGGAATATCTTCTTGGTTGTTGATGCCCATTGCCAAGAAGCGATCCATCCAAGATGAATCTTTGTTCTTGCAGGACGTTTGTTTCTGAAGCATCTGTTTGAAGAATGACTGGTTTTATGACAGTGCTTACATGGATGAAGATCAAAACAGTGATCTTTCATATGGCCAACTCGGTCACAGTGTTGGCATTTCACAATTTGTTGTTGTTGCTGTGGAAGAGGGGCAGAGTCTGGAACAGCTGGAGGTGAATTGTCATGAGGAGCAAGTGAACTGTCATGAATGAATCCAACACTCTGAAACTGAATGGGCTTGGCATAGTCTGGAATATGAAAGGACAAGTCCTTGTCATATCCAAGACCAGTTCTGTGCTTGTTGTGGACAAGCTGTTCCCAAGGTCTGATGATGGGCTTGGGAAGTGCAGATTGAGTTTCTGCATCTGCATGTTCAACTGCTGCTTTATTGGGCATTGGATCTGAATGAACTTGCTGCTTATGGGAGTCTATTTCACTGTTCTGAACAAAAACAGGTTCAGAATGATGACTCCTTTGTTTTAATTCTTCTTGCTGAAGCTGAGATTCAAGCTGTAAAAAATCAATCTTTTCCTGTGCATTATATAAGCATGTCTGAATTTCTGAGAGAGATCCTTTGCTGATTTGTAATGTGTCATCAACAGTAGATTGTATAAGAGTTTTCATGAACTCTAATACTTCACTGATTCTGGCCATTTATGCGTTAAAAACTGATCAAAACTACTACTTAATGCAGAAAAGTAATACCCACTCACAGTACACAGCAATATCCTTATAAGTGTGCAGCAAATGATCAGTGTGCAACAAGAAGCAATAGGTAGAATTCGAAGATGCTGAAACCGGAATACCAAAAAGCAAACTAGATAATGCAGATTCGTTCTTATTGAAAATTTTTATATCTCAACACTTGATATAGACATATAATCTCAGTAATAGCATCTACAATAGACCAAGTTCTGACACCCAATTTCGTTAGCTCATCAACACTGTCTCTTGAATATAAGTTTTATAGAGTATCAAAAACTGCAGCAATGTCTCTCAAGCAGTTCCTTCTAAAGCTGAAGTAGGTCTTCCACCTCCAGCTATTGCAAGTACAGTTAAAAACCCACTGGTAGCAAAGAGAATTGTTGGAAATAAAACTGGTGAGCTTGATGTCAAAAAAAGCTTACAACTAAGTCAAAAAGAAGATCTTTATGATCAACAAACCAGAAGAACTTTCATCTACTACAACAGTACAGGATGCCTCTTGCTCTTCTCGGTTCACATACATGGAGAATAATTCCAATTCAAACTCAGATTGTGGAGCACATATTTCTGGTCATGTTCCTCCTGTAGCTAGAAAAGCGTTCTTAGCATGGACATTTTCCACACGAGATATTCAGGAACACATTTGCCACCCTTACAAACACTTCAATGCCTCATTCAACATAGGTTTAAACAAGATTGCTTCAACAAAATTCCACAACTTTCACCATAGTCCACACATGATAATTGAGGCTTACAATAGGAATTTATAACCAGGGTCTAGCTATAGCAAACAGATATCAGGGTGTTGTGCAGAAATAGATGAAGATGAAGGTCCAGTGTGATGTCTGTGAAAAAGCAGAGGCCACTTTCCTGTGTTGTGCTGATGAGGCTGCTCTCTGTTCAGCCTGTGACAATAATGTCCACGCTGCCAACAAATTAGCTAGCAAACATCAGAGAGTATCCCTCATCAACCCTTCTTCTCAGTCGCCCAAATGTGACATTTGCCAGGAGAAGACGGGATATTTTTTCTGTCTGGAAGACCGAGCTCTTCTTTGCCGGCAATGCGATGTTTCAATACATTCTCTTAACAATCTTGTAGCTGCCCATCAAAGATTTCTAGTGACAGGGGTTAAGGTTGGCCTTGAACCCTCGAACACCATTTCTCCTTCCACAAAAACTTCTACACAGTCGTCTGATATCACCAACGAAAAACCACAAACCTTGAGAAATGGTCCAACGGAAGTCCCTGCATCGTTGCATCAAGGAGTACAGAAGGGAATAGGAGGAGGAGGCATATCCCGAAGAGGTACTGTTTCTGAGTATTTTTCGGATTTGCTACCGCTCTGGAGAATGGATGAATTTCTCAATTTGCCTGACTTGGACAATGGTTATGGCTTTGGCGAGGCAGGTTCTTCCAGGGCAGATAATGCCAACTTTGTAGAAGAATGGCCTGCAAATTCCTTTAGCACAGAGGAAGATAATTCTGAAAACTGTCTTGCACAGGTGCCTGAAATGGCATCTCCCCCAACCGCATCTGGGCTTTATTGGCCTCGAAAAACTATTTGTCAACCAAAGGAAGGCAAGCGAAGAGAGGACTTGACGATCTTTGGATTTGATGATGCTTCCTTGGTTCC
This sequence comes from Pinus tabuliformis, assembly GCA_031772625.1. Classification (NCBI taxonomy): domain Eukaryota; kingdom Viridiplantae; phylum Streptophyta; class Pinopsida; order Pinales; family Pinaceae; genus Pinus; species Pinus tabuliformis. The sequence goes on along the minus strand of CM062816.1, from coordinate 931,905,959 downwards.
AAGATTGCTTCAACTCGTTTCTTTGGGCTTCAACTTAGATATAAAGAGCACGAACCGAATACATTAGCAATCATAATACAAAAGTGAACACCACAGCAATTTGATGGTCGAAGCAACCGACCCCACTAAAATCCCCTTCACACGAATTTCTGAGCTAGAGCCGGTATTGTGTAGCAACAAGATGATGATGCTGAGGTTTATGAATCCCACTCTCAACACCAGAGCACGAGACAAAATAATCAAGATGCCAATCAAAGATCCGCTGCAAGGTTTTCTGTGCAAAGCTTAACTGTAAAGATATTTCACCGGCCTTACAACTCACAGTTGCCCAAATTTTCATTCAAAACATTTCTTTTCAAAGCTTATAAATGTTTTCTCATATTACCTTTATGCACGGCAAAATGCTACAAATATGCCGCACAAATTTCAGACCAAGGTTTTCAAAGATTCTATACATTTGATCTTATTTGATGCATATAAAAAAAGTTATACAAATATCTCCGTAAAATTGCACGAGTTCCTATATAAAGCTTTTCTATACAGATTTTTAGATGTCGCCTGCAATGTCCGTCTTTACAGATATATACGAGCAAATATCATAAAGGCATATGCCTAAACAGCCCGCCGAGGTTCGAAGCCCGTTCCACAGAATCCTTTGGGCTTAATAAAAAACCAAAACCAATCTCCACCGAAAAATAATCACCGACCTTTGTATCACGAAAAAACTCCCTTACCTCATTGAAGAGTTTTAGCGGCTAAATTACTCAAAGCCGGTACTTAGCGTGATCATTTCTCAAATTCCAATGTCTTATCATCGATTGCATGACCAGGGACAAAAGAACACATAAAATGCACTATTATTCGCCGGGAGATGCACCGTTTCTCACCCTGAGACTCTAAATTCTGTGAAACGGTGTAATGGCTATTATTTCAGTAACGCTAACTTGACAGAGGCAGCATAGGCTTCGCAGAGACGCAGTGGATTCTATGCAAAAAGCAGCATTTTGTATATATGTGAATAATGCGTTCGCGTCAGAGCTGTCAGGCTTCTTTTCTTCTAGGTTTTACCGTTACCTGAACGTTCTTCTCAATTCCACCCGAGATTGATACACCATTTGGCACCCATGGCAGCAGATTATACGATGTCAGGGCAGTGCATCAGAGTGGCGCAGTCTAGACAGAAGGCACAATCTTGACAGACAAACGCATATATGTGCATGAATTTCAATTAGGCGAAACAGAGAGATAATCCAAGGAATGGACAGAGTCAAAGCATCAAATTTCTGACTGTCAGTGAATTAATGGAGTGTTATGGACAGTGAACAGAAATGTCATAACTGATATGCACATAGAGGCCACAAAACAAATGGCTCAAATATGAGCAGGGCCAGAATTCGCCCGCTCTGATACCATGTTAAACACACATGGGAAACATAGAATAGGAAAGATAAATCATGTGAGTTCATTTTTTTATTAACAGGAGATATACATTTATAGTACATTATGTGACTCTTGGGTTTCAGATCCCAAGGTCTCTTGGACTGCTTTGGTCTATTCGGCTTCCACACTAACCCATTTAGGATTAGGTGTCCAACAATCACATCCATTTAAAGCCGGTACAATTTCCTCTGCATTTATGGAAACAATTCAAAAGCTACATGGAAACCCAAAGATTATTGTAAGTGACAGAGATCCCATTTTCACTGGAAATTTTTGGACAAAATTATTTTCTTGTCTTGGTACTCAGTTGGCTCATAGCTCATCTTATCGTCCTCAATCTGATGGGCAAACTGAGATAGTAAACAAATGTTTGGAAGGATATCTTCGTTTCTTTGTATCTGATAAACAGACACAATGGGTCAAATGGTTGCCTCTGGCTGAATGGTGGTATAACACTTCCTTCCATACAGCAACAAAAATGACCCCGTTTATGGCACTTTATGGATATCAGCCACCATCCATCACATCATATTTAAGAGAAAATTCTAAGGTTCAAGCAGTGGAACATCACATCGAACATCAACAACAAGTCCTCCAACTCTTAAAGGATAACCTCGTGTTGGCACAGAATAGAATGAAACAACAGGCAGATCAACATCGCAGCGAAAGAAGTTTTGATGTTGGTGATTGGGTATTCCTACGGCTACAACCATATAAGCAAATGTCCCTCAAGCAAGCTAAGAAGGATAATAAATTATCACCAAAGTATTATGGTCCGTACAAGGTGTTGCAAAAGATTGGTACTATGGCATACAAATTGGAGCTTCCTGCAACTTCTCGATTGCACCCAGTTTTCCATGTTTCATGTTTAAAGAAGGTTATAGGCGACAGGCTCCCAGTTCAAACAATATTGCCAGAACGTGACGAGGAAGGAAAATTTATATTGGAACCAGAAGCAGTCACAGAAACAAGAACTCGTCAGCTACGAAATTGATCAATTTCGGAGTATCTTATCAAGTGGAAGAATTTATCCGCTGAAGATTCCACATGGGAAGATGAGAATTTTATATAGAAGTATCCAGAATTACTCAGGCGTTGAGGACAACACTTTTTTGAAGGAGAGGGGCATGTTGGGTCCCTATAATACTAGTGATTAACCCATTACTATTGTAGTTGTATCCCTTATTAATATTGTTGTGCCCCTGTTGCCCCCATATTGTTATTACTGTGCCCCATAGAATCCCTCTATTGTTATTTTTGTGGCTTTATATTATTATTGTTAGGTCGGCTGGGTTATATTGTGACTCTTTAGACTCCTATATATAGAAAGGAGGTTTTTTCATTTGAATCATCCAAGAATTGTTCATTTATGTAATGTAAAGGAGGTTGCCCCCTTGAAGAGACTGAATTCTAAGGCGTTGATCTATCTTTTTCTTAAGCTGGTTTCATAACATCCCCGACCTCGTTGGGGACATGCAAAGAAAAACAGAAAGAGCAGAACCCTCTAATACCACTAATCTGGATTTAAATAGGAACCTTGTTCTATATGTACTATTGAAGTTTCTAAGTCTACCAATTAGAAACCCTTCATGCACTTTATTGATTTATTCCTACCTACTTGTTCCGTTACTTAACAAGTTATTTACAATGTAAATATTGGAAATAAACACTAGTGCATGCTCAACATATTACATATCATCTACTGAAGGAAACAGAAACAAGCACACAAAATGACACCGTTATTTTTGGACCAATGTCCTCGGAAAAACCCAATGTGGGAAAACCGGTGCAGCGATCTGAGGGTTTTCTTATTAAGCAATTTCAGAGTACAATTTGGGTGCTAAATCAGGTTACCCAACAGAGAATTCCCTTGGTAGTAGTACCTCTCAGTCTGAGGGAAATGTCCCGGCTGAAACCTTGGATAAACCCTCTGGCAGCTCCTCAACTCCAATCTGCCCCAGAAACCCCAGCGTCAGCATCTTTGGATTGCGTCAACCTCTCTGCGCCTAGTGTTGACCCTGCATCACCCTGAATAGGCCTGCGTCAGCCTCAAGAGGCCCAACGTCAGCCTTCTAGCCCTCTACGTCAGCTACGCTGGCCTCTCTGAAGCACTACACAGCTCCTGGCTGCCTCTACGTGGCCTTGGCTACTACTGCATCACTCTCTCTGGCTCCTGCGCTGATCTCCCGACACTATCTCTGCCTCTCTATACTCACTGCCCCTCAGTTGCAACTCTGATCACTGTTTCTATATCTCTTATCAAACCCCGCTCTAGAGAATAGAATGACTAATCATCTGGTGTGCTCTCCAAGTGACCCTCAAGCCTCCTCTTATACTTTTCTTGTTAACATATCAACGGCTGAGATTAAGTCCCTAATCAACGACTCAGATTAGATCTGGCTTGATCCATGTCTTTTGGACCATTCTAACACAGTTTTATATTAATCCACATTAATATATTAATTTCCCTAAGTTTAGACTTAGGGACTCCATTAAAAATATTAATTATTATAAAATTTCTCAAACTATTTAGAATTTGCCCAAACCCTTTCTAGGTATTAGAGATCTCATGTGCCCCAACCTCCACCAAATTTCGTGGCTAGAGCACATTCGATGCTACCCCAAATCAACACTTCCTCTTAGCGAGGATTGTGCTCTAGCAATACTCCTCATTGAGTATCACCCTGATCATTTGACATCGGACCCTTTGTTGATGCTAGGCCTGCTGCCCAATATCCTCTGCACTGCTGCATCCTGTATTGCTACCCATGGCCCTGCCACTGCCACTGCTGGATCCATACTGCAACTCCTTTTGCATCCGTGTTGTTGCTGGTCCTTTCTCCCAACACTGCATCCGCACTGCAACTCCTCTCATCATGCTACATCGTGCTGCCCACTGTTGCACTACAACTTAGTTACTGAGAAGTAAGTAACTGATCTCCCAACTATGACCTCTCTGTTGGGCTAGAGACACCCGCTAATGCTGAAGCTCCCTCTGCCGCTGACAAGTGCTCCCTCTCTGACCTCTGTGTTGCTGCAACAACTCCCTGCATCTTGCACCGTTGCGCCCCTCTCTGTGCCATCCTGCACTAGTGCAACACTCCCGTGCCTTTCACACTGCTGCAGCCTCCTAGCCTCGCGCTGTCTCGGGACTCCTGTACTGTAGCTCTCTCTGCTGCTCCATCCGCATCCATATCTACCCACATCAGCCAGTCCTGCTACTCCTCTTTGGGGCTCCCGTAGCAAGGTCTAATCCAAGATGCTGGGTACCTCGAGAATCCTGCCCCTCATCGCCTGTAGTCCACTTGACCATAGCTCGATGTCTCCCCACTTCCACCCAAGTGATGCGTGTGCACTCATGGCACAGCCATCGTCTGTCTCTACTTCCTTCTCTACCCTTGCTGGCAATGCCTTAGTCTCGGAAGACTATCCCTTACTCTTCTTCCTTGAACACTGGGTCGCATAATGTCCTAGCTCCCTGCAGTGGAAGCACTTGATCTTGGAGAGATCCTTCTTCTTCTACTTTTCTTGCTTTCCCTCAGATGCTACAACAACATCTTCCTCCTCCTTTTAGACTCTGATCCCCTTACTGTTGCTTCCCACCTTTGTCTGTCGTCTGATTTCTTCTTGGCGAAGAGCCGCCCACATCTCATCCCAAGGTGGAAGTGTTCCTCTGCCCAATATAATCTGGACAAATACCTCCCAATGTTCTGAGACTGCATTCAGGGCTGTCCTCACCATCAATTCCTGATCCGGTGCGGCTCTTATGGAAGTAAACTGATCTCAGATCTCATTCAGTCCTCCGAGGAAGGTGTCAATCAGTTCTCCCTTCTTCATCTGATATGACCTCATCTGATTTTCTAGTAACATCCTTCTCTGCACAGAAGTATGCTAGTGCAATTTCTTTAGGGCCTCCCACATCTCATTTGCCGTTTCCTTCTCGGCAATGTGTGGTACTACATGGTCCTTGACCCCGTCAAGGATCATGCTATTGGCCCTTGCCATTGCCTCCACGTACTTGTCGTTCTCAGTTGGGTCAATTGGGATAGTTATCGTCCTCAAGCGAAGTGCTTCATATGATTTTTGTCAAGTACGGATAAGATTCAGGCCTTCCAGACTGCGAAGTTTGAGGCTTCGTCCAGTCTGTGCTGGTCTCTTACTCCGTGTAGTGCCATGCTGCTCTTCTACTTCCCACCTGGAAGTTCTCGATGTGACTCCCTCTGAGTCTCGATTCCCCTCCTAGAAATCCTTCTGCCGATGTCTAGATTCCCCCTACTCTGATCGTCTGTGTAACCGCACCATTGATCCGGATTTCTCGGTTAGAAACCCTCGATAGCAACTCCCTCCTCCTTGGCCTTGCCCTGTCAGGTACTGTTCTGACTATAGTACCTCACCAGCTCCACTCTGCAAATTTCCCACAGCCTCCTAAACCCCAACAACCTGAAGGTGAAAGCTCCTAGGGTTTGCGCAATCCTGGCACCAACAACTCGGCCTCCTCAACCAATTGCGTCACAGCCCTTTGGCCCTCAATGTGGCTCTGCGTGAGCCTCCCTTTGCCTCCCTTGGCCTCTGCGCTACCTCTTCCTGGCTCACCCTTGATGACGCAAGCACTGCGTCACCCTTCCCTCCTTGTTGCTTTGATAGGAACAACTTCTGTCACTCGGGACAACTGTTTTCTGTTGCTATTGCTCCACTCGGTTGATGTCCTCAGTTCTCCTGTGATCTGCAACCACGCTCTGATACCATGTTAAAGTTTCTAAGTCTGCCAGTTAGAAACCCTTCATGCACTTTACTGATTTATTCCTACCTACTTGTTCCATTACTTAACAAGTTATTTACAATGTAAATATTGGAAATAAACACTAGTGCATGCTCAACATATTACAGATCATCAACTGAAGGAAACAGAAACAAGCACACAAAATGACACCGTTATTTTTGGACCAATGTCCTCGGAAAAACCCAATGTGGGAAAACGGTGTAGCTATCTGAGGGTTTTCTTATTAAGCAATTTCAGAGTACAATCTGGGTGCCAAATCCGGTTACCCAATAGAGAATTCCCTTGGCAGCAGTACCTCTCAGTCTGAGACAGATGTCCCGACTGAAACCTCGGATAAACCCTCCAACAGCTCCTCAACTCCAATCTACCCCAGAAACCCTAGCGTCAACCTCTCTGGACTGCGTCAACCTCTCTCTGCCCAACACTGGCCCTGCATCACCCTGAATAGGCTTGCGTCAGCCTCAGGAGGCCCAGCCTCAGCTTTCTAGCCCTCTGTGTCAGCTATGCTGGCCTCTCTGAAGCACTGCGCAGCTCCTGGCTGCCTCTGCGTGGCCCTGCGTGAGCCTTGCGTGCTACTGTGTCACTCACTCTGGCTCCTGCGCTGATCTCCCGACACTATCTCTGCCTCTCTATACTCACTGCCCCTCAATTGCAACTCCAATCACTGTTTCTATCTCTCTTATCAAACCCCGCTCTAGAGAATAGAATGACTAATCATCTGGTGTGCTCTCCAAGTGACTCTCAAGCCTCCTCTTATACTTTTCTCATTGACATATCAACGACCAAGATTAAGTCTCTAATCAACAGCTAAGATTAGATTTGGTTTGATCCATGTCTTTTGGACCATTCTAATACAGTTTTATATTAATCCACCTTAATATTTTAATTTCCCTAAGTTTAGACTTAGGGACTCCATTAAAAATATTAATTATTTTAATATTTCTCAAACTGTTTAGAATCTGCCCAAACCCTTTTTAGGTATTGTAGATCTCATGTGCCCCAACGTCTCCACCAAAGTTCGTGGCTAGAGCACATCCAATCCTACCCCAAATCAACACTCCCTCTTAGCGAGGACTGTACTCTAGCAATACTCCTCACTGAGTATCACCCTGATCATTTGGCATCGATCCCTGTGTTGATGCTAGCCTGCTGCCCAACATCCTCTGCATTGTTGCATCCTGTACTGCTACCCATGGCCCTGCCACTGCCCCTGCTAGATCTGTACTGCAACTCCCTCTGCATTTGTGTTGTTGCTAGTCCTTTCTCGCAACACTGCATCCGCACTACAACTCCTCTCATCATGCTGCATCGTGCTGCCCACTGTTGCACTGCAACTTAGTTACTGAGAAGTAACTGATATGCCAACTCTAACCTCTCTGTTGGGCTAGAGACACCCGCTGATGCTGAAGCTCCCTTTACCGCTGACAAGTGCTCCCTCTCTGACCTCTGCGTTGCTGCAACAAATCCCTGCATCTCGCACCATTGCACCCCTCTCTGTGCCATCCTGCACTGGTGCAACACTCCCGTGCCTCTCGCACTGCTACAACCTACTAGCCTCACGCTGTCTCAGGACTCTTGCACTGTAGCTCTCTCTGCTGCTCCATCCACATCCATCTCTACCCACATCAGCCAGTCTTGCTACTCCTCTTCAGGGCTCCCATAGCAAGGTCTAATCCAAGAGGCTGGGTACCTCGAGGATCCTGCCCCTCATCGCCTGTAGTCCACCTGACTATAGCTCGATGTCTCCCCACTTCCGCTCAAGTGGTGCGTGTGCACTCATGGCACAGTCATCGTCTCTCTCCACTTCCTTCTCTACCCTTGTTGGCGCTGCCTTAGTCTCAGAAGACTGTCCCTTACTCTTCTTTCTTGGACACTGGGTCACATAATGACCTAGCTCCCTACAATGGAAGCACTTGATCTTGGAGAGATCCTTCTTCTTCCGTTTTTCTTGCTTTCCCTCATATGCTAGGGAAACATCTTCCTCCTCCTGCTTTTTGACTTTGATCCACTTATCGCTGCTTCCCGCCTTTGTTTGTCGTTTGATCTCTTCTTGGCGAGGAGTCGCCCACATCTCATCCCAAGGTGGAAATGTCCCTCTGCCCAATATAATGTGGACAAATACCTCCCAGTCTTCTGAGACTGCATTCAGAGTTGTCCTCACCATCAATTCATGATCTGGCATGGCTCCTATTGAAGTCAACTGATCTCGGATCTCATTCAATCCTCCGAGGAAGGTGTCAATCGATTCTCCCTTCTTCATCTGATATGACCTCATCGAATTTTCTAGTAACTTCCTTCTCTGCACAGAAGTATGTTGGTATAATTTCTTTAGGGCCTCCCACATCTCATTTGTCGTTTCCTTCTCAGCAATGTGTGGTACTACATGGTCCTTGACCTCGTCAAGGATGATGCTCTTGGCCCTCGCCATCGCCTCCTCATACTTGTCGTTCTCAGCTGGGTCGATTGGGATAGTTATCATCGTCAAGGTGAAGTGCTTCGTATGATTTTTGTCAAGTACGGATAAGATTCTGGCCTTCTAGACTGTGAAGTTTGAGGCTTCGAGTCTGTCCTGGTCTCGTACTCTGTGTAGTGCCATGCTTCTCTTCTACTTCCCTCCTGGAAGTTCTCGACGTGACTCCCTCTGAGTCTCGATTTCCCTCCTAGAAATCTTTTTGTCGATGTCTAAATGCCCCCTACTTTGATCATGTTTGCAACCGCACCACTGATCCGGATTTCTCGGCTAGAAACCCTCGATAACAACTCCCTCCTCCTTGGCCTTGCCCTGTCAGGTATTGTTCTGACTACAGTATCTCACCAACTCCACTCTGCAATTTTCCCAAAGCCTCCTAAACCCCAACAACTTGAAGGTGAAAGCTCTAGGCTTTGCGCAATCCCGGCACCAACCACTCGGCCTCCTCAGCCAATTGTGTCACAACCCTTTGGCCCTCTGCATGGCTCTGCGTGAGCCTCCCTTTGCCTCCCTTGGCCTCTGCGCTACCTTTTCTTGTCTCACCCTTGATGACACAAGCACTGCATCACCCTTCCCTTGCTACTGCTCTGCTAGGAACAACTTCTGTCACTCGGAACAATTGTTTTCTGTTGCTATTGCTCCACTCGGCTGATGTCCTAAGTTTCCCTATGATCTGCAACCACACTCTGATACCATGTTAAAGTTTCTAAGTCTACCAATTAGAAACCCTTCATGCACTTTACTGATTTATTCCTACCTACTTTTTCCGTTACTTAACAAGTTATTTAAAATGTAAATACTAGAAATAAACACTAGCGCATGCTCAACATATTACATATCATCAACAGAAGGAAACAGAAACATGCACACAAAATGACACCGTTATTTTTGGACCAATGTCCTTGGAAAAACCCAATGTGGGAAAACTAATGCAGCTATCTGAGGTTCTTCTTGTTAAGCAATTTTAAAGTACAATCTGGGTGCTAAATCCTGTTACCCAACAGAGAATTCCCTTGGCGGTAGTACCTCTCAGTCTGAGACAGATCTCCCAGTTGAAACCTCGAATAAGCCCTCTGGCAGCTCCAATCTGCCCCAGTAACCGCACTTTCAACCTCTTTGGACTGCGTCAGCCTCTCTCTGCCCAGTGCTGGCCCTGCGTCAGCCTCTGGACTACGCAGCTCCTGGCTGCCTCTGCGTGGCCTTGCGAGAGCTCTAGCTGCTACTGTGTCACTCTCTCTGGCTCCTGCACTGATCTCCCGACACTATCTCTGCCTCCCTGTCTCTCTATAGTCACTGACCTCTCAGTTGCAACTTTGATCACTGATTCTACTCTTAGCAAACCCCACTCTAGAGAATAAAATGATTGATCATCTGGTGTGCTCTCGAAGTGACCCTCAAGCCTCCTCTTATACTTTTCTAGTTGACATATCAACGACCAAGATTAAGTGCCTAATCAACGGCTAAGATTAGATCTGGCTTGATCCATGTCTTTTGGACCATTCTAACACAGTTTTATATTAATCCACATTAATATTTTAATTTCCCTAAGTTTAGACTTAGGGACTCCATTAAAAATATTAATTATTTTAATATTTCTCAAATTGTTTAGAATCTGCCCAAACCTTTTCTAGGTATTGGAGATCTCATGTGCCCCAACCTCTCCACCAAATTTCGTGGCTAGAGCATATCCGATGCTACCCCAAATCAACACTCCCTCTTAGTGAGGACTGTGCTCTAGCAATACTCCTCCCTGAGTATCACCTTGATCATCTGACATCGGTCCCTATGTTGATGCTAGGCCTACTGCCCAACATCCTCTGCACTGTTGCATCCTTTACTGTTGCCCATGACCCTACCACTGCCACTGTTGCATCCGTACTGCAACTCCCTCTGCATCCATGTTGTTCTTGGTCCTTTCTCCCAACACTGCATTCGCGCTGCAACTCCTCTCATCACGCTGCATCGTGCTGCCCACTATTGCACTGCAACTCAGTTACTGAGAAGTAAGTAATTGATCTCCCAACTCTGACTTCTCTGTTGGGCTAGAGACACCCGCTGATGTTGAAGCTCCCTCTACCGCTGACAAGTGCTCCCTCTCTGACCTCTGTGCTGTTGCAACAACTCCCTGCAGCTCGCACCATTGCACTCCTCTCTGTGCCATCCTGCACTGGTGCAACACTCCTATGCCTCTCGCACTGTTGCTGCCTGCTAGCCTCGCGCTGCCTCGGGACTTCTGCACTGTAGCTCTCTCTGCTGCTCCATTCGCATCCATCTCTACCCACATCAGCCAGTCCTGCTACTCCTCTTTGGGGCTCCCGTAGCAAGGTCTAATCCAAGAGGCTAGGTACCTCGAGGATCTTGCCTCTCATCGCCTGTAGTCCGCCTGACTATAGCTCGATGTCTCCCCACTTTCGCTCAAGTGGTGCGTGTGCACTCATGGCACAATCATCGTCTATCTCCCCTTCCTTCTCTACCCTTGCTGGTGCTGCCTTAGTCTCGGAAGACTCTCCCTTACTTTTCTTCCTTGGACACTGGGTCGCATAATGACCCAACTCTCTACATTGGAAGCACTTGATCTTGGAGTGATCCTTCTTTCGCTTTTCTTGCTTTCGCTCAGATGCTAGGGCAACATCTTCCTCCTCCTTTTTTACTCTGATCCCCTTACTGCTGCGTCTCGCCTTTGTCTGCCATCTAATCTCTTCCTGGCGAAGAGCTGCCCACATCTCATCCCAAGGTGGAAGTGTCCCTCTACCTAGTATAATCTGGACAAATACCTCCCATTCTTCTCAAACTGCATTCAGGGTTGTCCTCACGTTCAATCCCTGATCCGGCATGGCTCCTATCGAAGTAAACTAATCTCGGATCTCATTCAATCCTCCGAGGAAGGTGTCAATTGGTTCTCCCTTCTTCATCTGATATAACCTCATCTAATTTTCTAGTAACATCCTTCTCTGCACATAAATATGCTGGTACAATTTCTTTATGGCGTCCCACATCTCATTTGTTGTTTCCTTCTTGGCAATGTGTGGTACTACATGGTCCTTGACCCCGTCAAGGATGATGCTCTTGGCCCTCGCCATTGCCTCCTCGCACCTGTCATTCTCAGCTGGGTCGACTGGGATAGTTATCGTCCTCAAGGCAAAGTGCTTCATACGATTTCTGTCAAGTACGAATAAGATTCTAGCCTTCCAGACTGCGAAGTTTGAGGCTTCGTCCAGTCTGTCCTGGTCTCTTACTCCGTGTAGTGCCATGCTGCTCTTCTACTTCCCTCCTGGAAGTTCTCGATGTGACTCCCTCTGAATCTCGATTTCCCTCCTGGAAATCCTTCTGTCGATGTCGAGATGCCCCCTACTCTGATCGTCTGTGCAACTGCACCATTGATCCGGATTTCTCGGCTAGAAACCCTCGGTAGTAACTCCCTCCTCCTTGGCCTTGCCCTTTCAAGTACTGTTCTGACTACAGTACCTCACCAGTTCTTCTCTTCAACTTTCCCACAGCCTCCTAAACCCCAACAACCTGAAGGTGAAAGCTCCTAGGGTCTGCGCAATCCCAGCACCAGCAACTCAGCCTCCTCAGCCAATTGCATCACAACCCTTTGGCCCTCTGTGTGGCTCTGCGTGAGCCTCCCTTTGCCTCCCTTGGCCTCTGCGCTACCTCTTCCTGGCTCACCCTTGATGATGCAAGCACTACGTCACCCTTCCCTTGTTGCTTCTCTGCTAGGAACAACTTCTTTCACTTGGGACAACTGTTTTCTGCTGCTATTGCTCCGCTCCACTGGTGTCCTTAGTTCTCCTGTGATCTGCAACCATGCTCTGATACCATGTTAAAGTTTCTAAGTCTACCAGTTAGAAACCCTTCATGCACTTTACTGATTTATTCCTACATACTTGTTTCATTACTTAACAAGTTATTTACAATGTAAATATTGGAAATAAACACTAGTGCATGCTCAACATATTGCAGATCATCAACTGAAGGAAACAGAAACAAGCACACAAAATGACACCGTTATTTTTGGACCAATGTCCTCGGAAAAACCCAATGTGGGAAAATCGGTGCAGCTATCTGAGGGTTTTCTTATTAAGAAATTTCAGAGTACAATCTGGGTACCAAATCCGTCTTACCCAATGGAGAATTCCCTTGGCAGTAGTACCTCCCAGTCTAAGACAGATGTCCCAGCTGAAACCCCGGATAAACGCTCCAGCAGCGCCTCAGCTCCAATCTACCCCAGAAAACCCAATGTCAACCTCTCTAGACTGCATCAGCCTCTCTTTGCCAAGCGCTGGCCCTGCGTCACCCTGAATAGGCCTGCATCAACCTCAGAAGGCCGAGCATCAGCCTTCTGGCCATTTGCGTCAGCTGCGTTGACCTCTCTGAAGCATTGCGCAGCTATTCGCTGCCTTTGCGTGAGCCCTAGCTGCTACTGCGTCACTCTCTGGCTCATGCGCTGATCTCCCGGCACTATCTCTGCCTCCCTATCTCTCTGTACTCACTGCTCCTCAGCTGCGGCTCTGATCAATGATTCTATCTCTCTTAGCAAACCCCACTCTGGAGAATAGAATGACTGTCATCTGTTGTGCTCTTCAAGTGACCCTCAAGTCTCCTCTTATACTTTTCTCGTTGACATATCAACGGCCAAGATTAACTCCCTAATCAACGGCTAAGATTAGCTCTGGCTTGATCCATGTCTTTTGGACCATTCTAACAGAGTTTTATATTAATCCACATTAATATTTTAATTTCCCTAAGTTTAGACTTCGGGACTCCATTAAAAATATCAATTATTTTAATATTTCTCAAACTGTTTAGAATCTGCCCAAACACTTTCTAGATATTGGAGATCTCATGTGCCCCATCCTCTCCACCAAATTTCGTGGCTAGAGCACATTCGATGCTACCCCAAAATCATCATGTACACCGTTGTAATACATGTCTCTGCCCAAAAAAACTTGGGCATGCCCTAATCATATAGCATAGCCTTTGCCGCCCCAACAATACTCATGTTTTTTCTGCTCCGCTACTCCATTCTATTGTGGATTGTATGGAGATGTCTACTCCCTCCTGATGCTCTCCTTCACACAAAAATTAGTGAAGTCCGTATCTTTGTACTCTCCTCCGTTATTTGTACGAAGCACCTTGATCTTCTTCCCTGTCAAGTTTTTTGCTAGAGCCTTGAACTCTTGGAAACGACTGAAGACCTCATCCTTGGTCTTCAAAAAGTAGATCTAGGTCTTCTTGGAGTAGTCATCGATGAAGGTGACAAGGTACTCGTACACTTTGAGAGCTCTGGTGGACATTGGGCGGAAAATGTCTAAGTGTACAAGTTGTAACACACCATCTGATCTGATGTCACTTCTTGGAAATGTTTCCTTAGCATATTTCCCTAGTATGCACCCCCTGCAATCATCATTGTGTTCTGTGCTCAATTCCGAAACACCCTTCACTGTCTCCTTGAGCATCCTTAGTGCTCCATAGTGTAAATGTCCCATTTTCTTATGCCACAATTCATTCAAGTCCCCCTCACTGCTACTAATGGTGTTGACTAGTGTCTTTGGAGAATCAAGCTCCAACTTATATAACATGTTGCTTCGAACCCCAATTTGCTTCACCTTCTTCTAGTTCTAGTGTTTGATGAACACCTTCTTCCCTACAAAGTGGACATCATATCCCTTGCCTTGTAGTTTTGAAACTGAAAAGAGGTTCATACCGAAGCCTAACACATGCAACACATTTGTAACACTGGTGCTTGCTCCTGACTCCTTGAATCTCGATGGTACCTCTCCAAACTGGAGTACATTTAGTTTTGTTTCCCATTTGAATCTGGAGATCCATCTCGTCCTCCCTATAGTGTTAGTAGTAGTCTCTAACTTCTGTCATGTTTGCTGATGCTCCACTGTCTATGTTATAGAGAATTTGAATCTCTAAAATAAATATTTTTATTATATTATTAGATAAATTGAATGATGTCTTTACAATTGACAACTCCCGACTTAAATATAGCTTGGTGCCTTTACTTGAGGGGTCGTGATATTTTAATCGTGACCCTTCTTCCTAAATTAATCATAATTACACATAACATGTTTTGCATAGCATAATTATACATAATTTTTATACATAACATTGCCTTCCTCTCACGAAATGCTTTGTCCTCAAAGCATAGGTAATGAGGGATGTTGTTGACGAAAATATTTTGTTTCCCAAGAAGCATCTTCTTTCAGTAGGCTCTTCCACTTGATGAGATATTTTTTAATTACTTGAGAATGTAATTGCTTTTCTCTTGTGGCAATTATAGCTTCCAGTTCTACTACAACTTCTCCTTCATTATTCAATGTAGGAAGTGTTGTTTGTGTTGTTTGATGTTTTCCCAACATCTTTTTTAAACAGGAAACACAGAAAACTTTGTGGATGCGAATTGACTAATTTTCTTGACGATTTGAAATGGTCATAGAACTTAGGAGCTAGCTTGTTTTTTCCTCCTTGTTTTAATGATAGTTGTTTGTAAGGTTGGAGTTTGTCGTATACCCAATCTCCTTCGCTAAATTCCTTTTTTGATTCGTGTTGGTCAACTTGTTTCATATGGTTTCTTGCAATATTGAGATTCTCCTTTAGTTTTTGAAAGACTTTTTGGTTCTCCTCTAGTTGATCTTTTACTTTTGGAACTTTAATATCATTTATTGCTAATTCCTTCAATTTTGGAGGCTCATAACCACAGAGAGCTTGAAATGGTGTCATTTTTGCTTAAATGTGATAAGTAGAATTGTACCGCCATTCTGCAAATATAACCAATCAAATCATTTGTTTTGCTTTTCTATTACAAAACAACGAAGGTATGCTTCCAAACATTTATTAACAATCTCTGTTTGCCCATATGTCTGGGGGTGGTATGTTGAGCTCATGTTAAGGGTTGTCCCATTTGCTTGAAGTTCTCCATCCAAAAAGTTCCCTTAAAGTTGGCATCTCAATGACTAACAATGATTTTTGGAAACCCATGCAATTTGTAAATATTTTTGGAAATGTGAAAATTCGGAATCCCCGAATCACTATTGCAGCAACTCATTATATTTCTCCTATTGAATCAAGTTATTTACAGTATTATACGGTAAACATCGAAATAAATACAACTATAGCCTTCACAACTTAAATAATATGTAGAAACAAGAACTGAGCAAGAAAGAAATAGCACACACAAGTGACACCGTTGTTTTTGGACATATGTCCCCAAAAAAATCCAATGTGGGAAAACCTGTGCAGCAGTTGAGGGTTTGAATTATTATGCAGTAATCTTTTAGTACAATTCTTTGGATGCCCAAACTGGCAATCCTATATAGAGATCTAACTGGACAAAAAGATAGTGAGATAATCTCACCCTGTCACTGGGAAATCCGACATTGATCTGCGTTGGAGATGAACCTTTGCATTGTCTCTATGCAGTACTGCGTCACACCCACACAATTATCGCATCACTGTTGCTAAGATTGTGCTACACCTCCTCTCAATCCTCTGTTCGCTAGAAAATTCAACCCTTTGGCCTCACACCCCAACTCCGTCACTAGATCCCGACTGTTCCCTAGCAGAAATACGAACTCCCTCTGAAGCTCTGTGTTACCACAGCGTAGCTCTACGCTGCCTCTGCATGGCCCAGCGCTGCCTCTCCAGACTACTCTCTGCCCTCTCTACCTGGCACTCTCTGAATCAGGAAAACTTCCTCTGGAAAATTATTCCTACCCCTCACTGCAGGAAATCTCCTCGATCACCTTCTTTGGCAACTGTTATGTTGCTCTCTTGAGAAAATTGATCTTTGATCTCTCACCCGATGTATTTTCCAAATGCCCATCAGGCCTCTTCTTATAATACTCTTGTTGATCAATCAACGGCCCAGATTAGATTCTAATCAATGGCTCAGATCATTTTGGCTTGATCCTTGTCTTCTTCTAGAAATTTCACCCCCAATTTAATTAATACCCTTTAATTATTTTAATTTCCTAAGTTTAGACTTAGGCATTGATTAAAAATAATTAATTATTTAATAAAATTGTCTTCGGGTGGAATTTCCAAAACGATTTCTGGGTATTTTGAAGTACATGTGTCCTAGCCTCCCTGCGAATTTTGAGGCTTAGAGCACATCCGATGCTACCATAAATCAACAGGAAACCCATGCAAAGTCGAGCTAGAGAGGCAAGCTATCTGAGCGAAGTCATTTTCCAATTTGGAAGAGAAATCCATATCATTGTGATATGTAAATCTTTCTTCGGCCATATTAGGATAATCTAAGTACTCAAATACATTGGAGAATTTATTTGGGTATGAATCTTCGTGTGCTTTCTTTTCCTTGCCCTGTGTTGATCTACTACTGTAAAACCATCATGTTGCAAATCTCTGAGCTAGATTTGCTCTGTGAATCCTTGATCTACTCACCAGAAACACTTTCCGACACCCTCATTGCCTATTGCTGCAATTGATACAAATTGATTTTTCCTCCCGATCACTTCCTTGGATTGGAAATCAAATTTCTGCCTCTACAATTCACACTACCTGTTTAAGCCTACATAGATCTTGTTCTTTGTGCTTCATATCTCCCTTTGAACTACACAACCCTCGCTTCCTTCACTCTAGAGCCTCTCTGATTCGATATTTGCTCTGATACCATCTGAAATTTCCACGATTGCAATAAACTAGAAATTTATCTCCTAACTTGTGCAATTTTTTTGTCTTTTGTTAATTACTTTACGGCAAATAACGATAAATTCATTATTGCAATCTTCATTAATA
Source organism: Pinus tabuliformis (assembly GCA_031772625.1). Taxonomy (NCBI): domain Eukaryota; kingdom Viridiplantae; phylum Streptophyta; class Pinopsida; order Pinales; family Pinaceae; genus Pinus; species Pinus tabuliformis. Next base: position 931,888,500 of record CM062816.1, on the reverse strand, counting down.
AAAACACTGCGGAATATAAAATACGAAACTGAGAAAATTTTCTCACACACACAATAAAATTGACATCGTTATTTTTGGACAATTGTCCCTGAAAAAACCCCAAAGGGAAAACCAGTGCAGCAGATGAGGGTTTTATATTATTATTCAACAATTTGAGAGAAATTACAACTAGTTTCCTTTCACTGGCAAACCTCCGACAAATATTGATCTCTACTGGAAAAATATACTGGAGACTATTTATCTCCCTCTACAACTAGATCCTGCCTCTCTCTCAGCAACTCGCACTTCCTAGCTATTCGCACTGTTTAGCTGGAAATGCACACTGTTGCCTTCAAAAATTCGTTCAGACTCTGGAACCTCCTCCCACAAGTCGTCCTACCTCCTAGACTACTCTAAGCCCACTCTCTCTGCCTCCGGGTGATAGATTCAACCTCTAGCTCACTAAACAAGCTCCTCTGCCACTCACATTGTCAACTGGCAACTCGCATTAGCTGAATACAACCTCCTCTTCCTATCTCCCAGACACTGGAAAATGCTAAGGAAAATCTCCTCCAGAATCCTGCTCCCAAATCTTTGTTGAGCCCCTACTATTGGTGCTTCCCTAGCTTCAACTGTGCCCTTGCTAAACACTGCAACTGGGTAAGTTGAACTGCTTTGCTCACAAGTAATGTCTTCTCCAAACGCTTCGACTTGCGCTTATAATTTCTCGTTGAAGTCTCAACAGCCACAATCACATCTCAACCGATGGCTAAGATCATCTTGACTCCGTCAATTAGCTTTTCTGGAAGTCTCTAGAGCAAAATCGAACTTCCTCAATTAATTCACTTTAATTAACTAGTTTTCCTAAGTTAGGAAATATTTAATTATTGACTAATTAATTTAATTTAGGTGTCAAAGTCTTCTCTTGCGAAACCTTTTTTGGGTTTTGGAGATCTCGTATTCCTTAACCTCCGAGACATCATAGAGACTAGAACAATTGTTCGATGCTACCAAAAACTAACATCACATTAATAAGACTTGAGAGATTTGACAACATTTACCATCATTACTTCCAATTTACACTCCATTTCCATTCACCTTGTGTCCAAATGAAAATTAGGTAAGCATGCCTTGTGCATCTCCTCTTCCACATCGAACTTTAGGATCTCCTCATCATTTGGGGGCATGTTTATCTACTCCTTTGCTACATGACCAAGGAATATTCTACCATCTACTTTTAATGTTATCTTTTCCACTGCAAGCTTGGAACACCAAAGTGATGATTTCCATTTTATTTGTTTGGCTCGAGAGTTTAACTCCTCCATATGGCTTTAGAAAATTTTAGGACACAGTCCTACACTACATATCCGTAGGAGTGAGTAGGAGTGACAATGAGAACAAAAATGGGCACCCTTATATAATCCAAAGACTAGCAATACTTATATTTACTAATTTTCAACTCAATAAATATTGAAATCCCTTCCCCCAAGTCTAAGTTAACCAAGATTCTTTCCATAGTTTTAGTATTTGTTTTTGGTAAAGCTATCATCTCGGTTGATGAATGTCCTCAAATAGTCCCCTATCTTATTCAAAATCGTAGGGGATCATGACACTAATGGAAAACTTGGAAATTTGACCTCGATGGGTTTCTTTTGTCTCAATTCCCTCTAAGGATTGAAGCACAATGACCAATGCTTCATAGTCAAAATCGTCGATCCCTAGTACCATCAATTTTGAGCTATCAATTCATGATCTCCTTCTGATCTAAAGGAGAAAGCTACCCATCCACGAACAAGCCAAAGAATCCTTGGGGTATAGCCAAGGATTGGCCCCAAACCCTTTTTGATATACAAGCCCACTTATTTTTCCAAGCATTTCCTGCCATGAAATTTCCCAGTGAGAATAGTTTTCTCCATCTCCATCACTTAATCAAGTAGAGTGTTCTCATAAAGCTAGATTTGATCTTCTCTCCTGAAACCTCACATACTCTTCCTTTTCTTTTAAGTTGGATCCTTACCCGAGGTTGATCTTGAAACCCTTACACCAAATCTTATACCCTCAAGTTTCCAACCTACAAACCCTCATTTGGCCTTATGCTAAGGGTTTGCAGGTTTTGTGAAGTCTCCTATGCTCCAGTTTTCAAAAAAGACAAAATCTTCATCCAAACAATGACTATTTGTAAGAATTTTTCTCGGGAGTCTTAGAAGAATTGGGAGTGATGTGTACTTCTTCCATATTACATCATCCAATTTGCATGAATCCATTATGTCCCTGCTGACTTCCAAAAGGACTTCAATTTATGTACTGCAAGGGTTAAAAGTATTGATAGTCTTGTTAGATTCCTTAAAGAACTCTCAATTTTCAAAGCATCAACCTCTGCACCAATCCACTAAGTTAGGACCACCTTTGGTCAATCTGAGCAACTAGTCTACTTCCTAGTCAACAACCACTTTAGTCAACTCCCAATTTGGTTTTTGACTACCAATGGATTGTCTCCAAAATATCCAGATGTGTGGTGAACCTAATGTTTCAACAAAGGTCACGGTTTTCCTTTTTAGTTTGCTTTTGTGGAGGGTTTCCACTTTAGTCAACTCCCAATTTGGTTTTTGACTACCAATGGATTGTCTCCAAAATATCCAGATGTGTGGTGAACCTAATGTTTCAACAAAGGTCACGGTTTTCCTTTTTAGTTTGCTTTTGTGGAGGGTTTATTTGGAATCCCCGCCTTGTGGAAGACACTATGGCCAGTTGTAGAGCCACTTTGACCTAGCCAAGCTGGTGCAATGTACAATCAGTTGACTGAGGCTCGACTTCTATGGAATTCGCATAGATTCGTCTACAATTATTCTTCTAATCTTTGAACCTTTTGGTACAATGAATTGGTGCCTTGGATTAGTGAAGGACAGCTTACTTCCTCTTTCACAATAGAAACTCTTGGAACTGAGTGAAGCTCTAACAGAAATTGTTAAGGACCTGCAAGAAATATAATTTCACAAGAGACTCTAGACAAATATATTGTAATATATGATTGATAATTGCTAATATATGATGATTTACAATGTAAATGTCTTTGTATAAATGCAAATTGAGGGATGAGTTGGTCACGAAAAAACCTATTTATTATTTTTAATTATACATCACGATAATTTATATACATAATATGCCCTAGGTTTATTTCATTTGTTGCATTTAGCCGTTCATGTGCTTCTATTTGTGAACAAAACTAATTTTACACTTCAATCTTAAATCAAAAGGAATAAATTGGCCGATTTTCAGCTTATAATCTCTCAAAATGTATTCAACTATTGTAAATTGTCGTAGCGTGAATTTCCCTTTTACCGTGATCTTTTCTGGTTTGCTTTAAAGTAATAAACTCGCTGCGTATAGGTTTTTTTGTAGCTCAATTTCAGGACTATAATTGATAGGATATTTAAATCTTGGCTTTGATAACTATCATGTGGGTGCAGGATTATGTTAACAATTGGCGAGAGACAGTACTTATACTTACTTCCATTCTATTTATTTCAGGGGCCATATGGCTTATAGGTATGGGTTAGTCCTTTACGGCATTTTTATTTACCTGTCTCTGCTTAGCAATATCTTCCTTTCTGCCCCTTAACGAATATATAATAGCAGTCAAGTTTTGCAAAATACCAGAGTTCTGTTCCCCCATAACGGTCTGAAATGCAAATTTCACCTATTAATTATTTCTCTATTGAACGGATCAGTTTCCTTTTGAAGATATCTTTCATTTATGCACATGTTCTTTGGGGTGTTCTTCCCAGTACCTGTTCCTTATTGAACCTATGGATAAGGTTCCTTTAACAAAATTGTGGAAAATGTGGTAGTATGCAAAGCTTCGCAAGAGGGCATATTTCTATATTAAAATTTACCGTCATTCAAAGATACAGTAATGGTACTTGTACTGGCAAGATGCAACTTCTATGTTTCATCAAAATCCAATGCGTAGATGCTTCAGTATTGCGTTATCAATGTTCAACACGGGTAGCTTTGTACATACATACTTGAAACCCTGTTCATGCAATATGCTGTTACTGATTTTTATAATTGTGTACTTTACACAATAGAATCAAATTTATGCAAAGTCAAATAGATGTTCAGTTGAATGAACGTCTCTTTAAAAAATTTAGTGGCTTGAACCAAAATGGCTTTTGAAAGGTTTCTTGTAAATACCATAATAAAATCATATAATCCTCAGATGAAAAGTAGCTTCTCTTTCCACTTCAGAGCAGTCTTTGTGCTCTAGATGAAACACAGCAGGAAACAGACAACAAAGAAACATGGTTGCCATTTACCTTCACCGCTGACAACTTTTTCATGTTTTATGTAACTACAATAGTTGTATCATGGTGGCCTGAGGTAATTTTTTATGAATAAAATGTTTTTTTGTCAGACAAACATTACTATTTATTAGTTTTTGTAGCATCAGACAAGTGTTCTAGTCTCGACTTTGGTTAGAGAAGCTAAGGAACACAAGATCTCTAGAACCCCAAAAACATTTTAGGAGAAAACACCTAGAGATGGCTCAATTAAGTTAATTGATCAATAATTATATATTTCCTGAGTCTAGCTTAGGAAAAGTGATTAATTAACAACATTTAATTAAGAAAGGTGAGATTTCTCTAGAAACTCACATGGATTGAGTTGGAGATGATCTTAGTTGTTGATGGGAATCTAATCATGGTCATTAGTTCACCAGCGAGAAATTATAAGAGCAACTCAACGGGGATGGAGAAGACACACCAGACACTCTAGTAGTGTGAGTTCCTTCGCAGATCGAGCTACCCAGTTGTAGAGATCGAGCAAGGAAGAGAAGTTTGAGCCAGAAGGAAGGCAAAGGTGAGATTGAGGGAGCAGCAGAGTCATTTCCAGCAGAGGTTCTTAGTAGCAGGAGCTAGGAGGTCGAATTATTTCTACAGAGAGGCCTACCAGCCAATGCGAGTAGCGAGAAACCCCAGTTCAAAGTGCTGGAAAATGATTGTTTCAGTTGCAGGAAGATGGGAGATTACCTAGAAGGCAAAAACAGTCACTTCTAGGGCCAGAGGGAAGCAGTACAACTCATCTAGAGCCAACTAACAAGCAATATGAATTATCTGGGCCAAGTAGTGTGCATTTCTGACTAGTGCGAGTTGTGGGGAGGAAGTGCAAGCAGGGCCAGAGGGGCCGAGTTTGGTTGCAGAAGGGAGAAATTTTCTCCAATTAATTTTGGCAGTATATCTTGCAAAGGATTGTCAGTTTGGCATCTAGATTTGTACTCATAATCTTTGTTGCTACATAATAATAATAAAACCCTCATCTATTGCACTAGTTTTCCCATAGTGGGTTTTTCCGGGGACATTTGTCCAAAAATAACGATGTCATTTTTATTGTGTGTGTGTGCTCTATTTTCTCAGTACCAACATTTTATTTTTCGCATCATTTTAATGGTGAAAATTGTAGTTGTGATTTTGTTTGTTGTTTGTCGAAGCAAATAAACTGCACTTAATATTAATCAGTTAGAAGAATAATTTCTAGTTGTTTCAATAGAATGGAAAATTTCACATGGTATCGGAGTTGTGTTGAAGACAGATTAGTAGCTCAGAAGTGAGGAGGAAATTTGTGCAGGTTCAGAGGGAGTTCTGTAGCACAATTTATGCTTTTATGTTGAGGGTCAGTCAGGTAGTTCGAATTGTTGGGCAGAGGGTTTGATTTTCAGTGGCAAGTGGCAGAAAAAGTTCGAACAACCCAGTATCAGTTCCAACAAGCTTTGGTATTGCTGAGAAGCAGTTTCAGTGAGCAGATTAGTGAGTTCGTTGAGCAGATTTGGGCACAGTAGGTTTGCAGCTAGACCAACACTAGCAGATTAGTTTTGGGTGGAAGAGAAAAACACACATAGATGAATTTCTCAGAGGGTTTCCAGATCCAGCTGGTAGGAGGAAATCTGTGACTTCTAGTTGCAGAAGGTCATAGCAAATTTTCCAGTTGGATAGTGTGAGCTTTAGGAGCAGCAAATCGTGTGCAAGATTTCAGAGGACTTCTGGAAGGTTGAATGAGTTGCCCAATTGAGGTAGCAGGCAAAGTGAATACTAGAGAAGGGACTTCCGGTGGCAAGCAGTAGCAAATATGCGCATTTCCAGAGGGAGTGCAAGTAGTAGAGAGAGGCTGAGTAGGAAAGGGAGAAAATTCTTGTTTATTTCCCAGTTTCTGAGTTTCACAAATTTTGCAGCTTTCTATAAATGGTCATACAAGATTGCTAGAGTAATCCATGCAAGTTAGCCAGAACGCAGGTTTGGGCAATAGATCAACTTCCAGTTCCCAGAGACAGGTGTTGGTGGAAGTGCAAGTTGTCGAGTGCGAGTTGCAAAGTGAAGAAAGATCCCAGATAAGAACCGAGCTCAAAAGGAGATAGTGAGGCACCAGATCCAGGTGGAGGAGGAGCTTGATACCTTAGTTTGTCAAGTTGGGTAGGTTCAGTTGTCGCAACATGACGATCTCCTTTGCTACGGAGTCCCATAGTATCATAGTAGCAGGTTTAGTGTTGGCAGGCGCAATCAGTCATTCAGAAGACAGTTGCAGAGCTAGTTCAGTTAGTACTCGAGATACAGTTGTAGAGCTAGTTGTAGTGACACGGGTAGGGTGAATTGCCCAATTGCGGGATGAAGGTGCAATTCCAACCAAAAGATTCCCAGTGCAGAACTATGCAATCCAGTTTCTAGTGCAGGAGGACAATGCGAGTTGTCAGGAGGGAGCAGAGAGATTTCCCATAGGGAGATCGAGATTTAGAGGGAGTCTAGCTTTAGAGGGAGAAACCCTATGGAAGTTAGTGGTTAAGGATCTAGGGAGATCAAACTCGTTATTGCAGTAGCTGCAACAGCAGTGCAGAGATAGCAGCAGACTAGTAGCAGTGACAATATGAGTAGATTAGAGTTCAAAGTTGCATAGATTTGGGCAGGATCCATGGAGGATAGCATCAGAAAGATGTTTCCTCACGGATCATTTCCCTTTGCTACTGGGGGCCCCTAGTGTTTAGTAGCAGGAGGATCAAGATGTCAACATGGCACTGTCAGATCTTCAGGGACAGTTGCAGAACTAGTTGTAGTCAGATGTTGAGGGGTGCAAAACCAGTCAAGGCGCAGATAGTTACTCAATAGACAGTGCAGAGGCTAGTTGTAGTCAAAGACTCAGGAGATAGTTACAGCGCAGTGCAGTGTTGGTAGCAGTACAGGTGGTACAATGCAGTGTCAGCAATAGCGCAGATGCAGGATTGGTTCAGCTCATAGTAGTAGATGAATCAGAGTTGCGCAATGGCATGGTGGACAGTGCAGAGTGTCACAGTTGTCAGACATCGGCAGTGTGTATGGAAGATGTTATGGAGACAGAGTGAGAGAGCACCTTCGTCGCTAAGAGGGATTGTTAGTATTTGTAGCACCGAACAGGTGTTCTAGTCTCAACATTGGTTAGAAAGGCTAAGGAACACAAGATCTCGAGAACCCAAAAAAAGTTTCAGGAGAAAACACCTAGAGATGGCTCAATTAAGTTCATTGATCAAAATATTTCCTAAGACTAACTTAGGAAAAGTGATTAATTAACAACAATTAATTGAGAAAGGTGAGATTTCTCTAGAAACTCACATGGATCGAGTTGGAGATGATCTTAGTTGTTGATGGGGATCTAATCATGGTCCTTGGTTCACCAACGAGACATTATAAGAGCAACTCGATGGGGATAGAGAAGATACACCAGACACTCTAGTAGTGTGAGTTCCTTAGCAAATCGAGCTACCCAATTGCAGAGATCGAGCAAGGGAGAGAAGTTCGAGCCAGAAGGAAGGCAAGAGTGAGATTGAGGGAGCAGTAGAATCATTTCCAACAGAGGTTCTCAATAGCAGTAGTTGGGAGGCCGAATTATTATTGCAAATAGGCCTACTAGCTAGTGCGAGTAGCCAGAAACCCTAGTTTGAAGTGTCGAAAAGTGATCGTTTCAGTTGCAGGAGGCCGAGAGATCACTTGGAAGGCAGAGCGAGTCACTTCCAGGGCTAGAGGGAGGCAAGACGGCTCATCCAGAGCCTGTTAGCAGGCAATGTGAATTATCTGGGCCAAGCAGTGTGCATTTTTGGCCAGTGTGAGTTGTCGGAAGTGCGAGCAGGGCCAAAGCGGCCGAGTTTGGTTGCAGAAGGGAGGAATTTCCTCCAAATAATTTTGGTGGTATATCTTGTAGAGGATTGCCAGTTTGGCATCCAGATTTGTACTTAGAATTTTTGTTGCTACATAATAATAATAAAACCCTCATCTGAACCAGTTTTCCAACATTGAGTTTTTCCAAGTACATTTGTCCAAAAATAATGGTGTCATTTTTATTGTGTGTGTGCTTTATTTTCTCAGTTCCAACATTTTATTTTCCGTAGCGTTTTTATGGTGAAAATTACAATTGTGATTTTATTTGTTGTTTGTCGTAGCACCTAAACTGCACTTAATAGTAATCAGTTGGAAAAATAATTTCTAATTGCTGCAATAGAATTGAAAATTTCACACTATTTTCTGAGCCTTAAAATTAAAATAATCATAACAAGGTCACCGAATCCTTAGAAGGAAATTAGCTTTTTTCTTTTTCTATTTCAAGGTAGTTTGTGCACTCTTGACAAAACACAGCAGGAAACAGTAACAAATAATTTCGGTATTTGAATTCATATACAGGAACGTAGAATTCGTATCATTTTCAAAACAATTTCTGATGCTGTCCTACCCCTCGCCCCACAAAACTTGTGATAAGATTTCTAGTAAAACTTCTATTTATGCGAACATTTCTACCTTGGCTAGAAATATTAGTCTTGCTCTGGTGGATACCTATGTGGACTTACTTTCATTATTTTATATCCTTGGTTGTTTTTCCATTTTCCTGCAACAATCTTTATAAAGAGTTAAACCTCACCTCTGTGTGTATTTTCTCTGAATATATATTCCTTTGCAAGGCAATCAAATTCTCTAAATGTTTTCAGAAAGCGATGAGGTTTGGGTTTTAAGGAGTGGTGGTTAAACTTAGAGTATCTAGTGAGCATTTAAGAGTTGTGTGTTTTATCATGTGATTCTTTGAAGTATCCATGTAAATGAGGTTACCTTCCTTTCTTCCATTCTGTTCTCAAAGCTTCTCTCTTACCACGTAAATAACTTTACTAGAGTACACCATTTTGCTTCTGCATCTAATCATTGGTTTATTACTTCAGAGAAAGTATCAAAACTGTCTTATTTTTTGTCTCATGCACCAGTGAATTTGGATTGACCTTCTATTTCTTGTATTCAATATTCAAGCTCTTTAACTGAAATAAAATATTTTGCTAGAATAGTTTCCCAATATTATTTTTGTGATGGCATCCAATCAAATTGTGATGCTGTTTAGTCAGATAGTGAATTATAACCTCTGTACCTTGTTTTGCTAGGAGTATTTATTCACAGTGTAGACAAGTCAGGGAATGATAAGACAGAAACAGAAACGAGTTTGCATGGCTCTCATCAAACTCCATTGCTGGATGCTGATGTCCTGGTATGACTGAATCAACTACAAGAAAATAAGAAATCCAAGCAGAAAATGGAAATATATCTGCAAATATGTATATAGATGTTCCTTGTTAACTGAATTTCCTATTGGTATTTCCCACATTCAAATTGTATCTATTGCTGGGACTTTGTTGTAATCAGAGGAAGGTTTCTCTGGAAATGTCTTAGTGACTTTCGCTATGGGAAATCTTGTTTGTTTCATCTTGTATACAAGTAGTTGTTATTCAATCTGAAATGACCAGTGTTTGCATCATTCTTTTGTTTGATGTTTCAACACTATATTTTTTCTTTAAGTAAATTTGGATTCAACTGGTTCCTTTCAATGTTCCAGCCTTGTATCTTTCATATACCAAAATATTGATGTTCATTATACAAAAGCAATTTAAATGGGTTTGTGATCTATAATCTTTTTGTCATCATAATACTGTAAGTAGTTCCCGTTTACTTTTCTTTTTCTTGAATTCATTTGAATTGAATATAAATGCAGCAATAGTCATTTGTAATTCTGTTTCAGTTTTAATGATCCATGTTAGAACAGTGTAATTTTTGGTTCACAATCATACACTATAAATGTGACCTTTTGGATAATATTCACTTAAACACAGATAAACCTCATCATGCGCTATAAGCTGAAATCTTGTTTGTTTCAGCTTGTATACAAGTAGTTATTCAATCTGAAATGACCAGTGTTTACATCATTCTTTTGTTAGATGTTTCAACACTATATTTTTTCTTTAAGTAAATTTGGATTCAACTGGTTCCTTTCAATGTTCCAGCCTTGTACCTTTCATATACCAAAATATCGATGTTCATTATACAAAAGAAATTTAAATGGGTTTCATTTGAATTAAATATAAATAAGTGCAGCAATAGTCATTTGTGATTCTGCTTCAGTTTTAATGATCCATGTCAGAAAAGCGTAATTTTTGGTTCACAATGATATGCTATAAATGTGACGTTTTGGATAATATTCACTTAAACACAGATAAACCTCAATGCATCACCACAGAATCATAATAACTACAAACCAGGATCAAGAAAGTTAAGATAACTAACAAAAGTTTGGAAGATGAGGCTGAGAACACAATTCTTATTTGACTTATTGCTACTGTATAAAACCAAATTTCTTTTCTTCCTGGCTAGAAAGAAACTGATATTTAAAAATGTGGATATTGCTGTTAAATTTTTCCAACCCCAGAACTTCACAAATCATTTCCTTTTGATTTCCTTGCTGAAACTAAATTCAATACAGCTCACAGAATAAAATGCGCACACAGGGATTTTAACTGGCAAAATAAAAAATTAGCAGAAGCAAATGAATCCAATTTCCACAACACAGCAAAATATTTCTGCCCTTCAGATCAGCTTCTCATTAAAAATATATCAAAGCTTACAAGGGCCCCCTTAAAAGGGAAAATGGAAAACAAATAGAAGGTGCAGCAAAAATTTCAGAATTTACTGGGCACCTGTATGGTTTGTATGACCCTTTGGAATTTCCAGAACAAACTACCGATCTGCTGGCCTGCTGTATGAACCTGTGCGGCTTGCTGTACCTGCTGCACGACCCATGCATATGGCCACTGTACGGCCTGTGCATGAGTAGACTGCTGAGGCTGCTGGTCGGCCAATGTGTGTTGCCAATAGGCTGCAACTCAGCTGCCCTGCATAACCTGCTGTAATGTTCCTAACTGAAACAAACAATGATATATAAAGCAAAAACGAATCTCAACACACAAAAGTTTAACAAACAGTATATGCTCATAAAAACTCCAGAAGTAAAACCAATTGAGCCATTTTATTAATCAATGGAGCAAGTACACTAGTATGGATGAATGCACCTGGGCTTGCCTCAATGGTAGGCGTGACAGAATCCAGGAGATGAGACAATGATGTCAAGTACTGGAAAATGTTTGCTCCTCTAATGCTTTGCGCTGCCTAGAAAACTGCACTGTTTGCTAGAAAGGAACCGCAAGAAACTCCACTTCCGCTGCTCGGAAAACGCTACAAATTCAGTCCCAAGCTCCATGACCAAAACCCACAAAAACCTAGAAATGGTTTGGCTTGATTCTAACCTCCCAAAATCGACCCCTAAATGCACTGTGCAATCCGCAGCAATTTTGTGTTGTCTTCTGCAAAGATATCACTGAAAACCCCACCTCCGGTGCTCAGAAAGTTATGCATATTTATATCTAAGGTCCTTGCCAAAAACCCAGAAATAGTTTGGCTTGGTTTTGACCTTTCAAAATCAAACCCCAAGAGGCCCTACGCCCTCCAAGACTGCTGAAGCACACGGCCTGCAAGTATGCCAACAAAATCCTCCTCCAATACTCTAGAAAAGAAACAATCACCTCCACTAATGTTTCCCTTGCCTCTCTCAACAAGGATCAGCCTCAATAGCTGAGCTTCCACCTCCCACGTGTGCACAATATTCTTCCTCTACGCTGCCCAGGAAGTGTGAAAACCCCACTGAATAGAAGCCCTCTCTCCCAACTCCAAAAACTCACCCAAATGGCAACAAACACCCAAGCCTCCTTTCCGGAATTTCCCCTGGCCAAAGCTCCTCCGAAAGATACCAAAATCACAACTCAGCCTCTCCTCACTGCGTCCTCCAGGAATACGCATCACATGGAGACACTGGAATACGAATGTTGGAAATCATAATGAAAACCTCCTCCGAAAGATTGAACATGAACCTCTCTAGGGTGGCATTCGAAGTCTCCCAGAGAAACGGTTGAGTTCTCCACTCGAACTCTTGCTAAACAACAAGTGACTCGACTAAGCAACTCGAGCAACCAAAGAGAAATTTGATATGCCAAAGATGAATGAAATGAGGAGAGTTGTATTCCTTATATAGATTTCTTGGAGCACTTTTCCCTCTTGTGAAAATTCTATCACTGCAACAACTGATTTATTTTACTTACTTATTTGCCAATAAGTTATTTACGAAACCCTTCAGTAAACATTAAAATAAATTTTGTTGTAGATATCACACCATAATACAGAAACAAACACATGCACGAGAATCAACACGGGTATTTTGGACAAATGTCCCCTGAAAAACCCAATGCGGGAAAACCGGTAGAGTAGAGGAGGATTTTATTATTCAGCAATTCTTCAGTGCAATTGGGTGCCAAACTGGCTTACGCAACAGAGAACAAATTCTCCAGCGCTTCTCCCAACCTTAGCATCAGGCTTACTGGCCTCTACACAGCTCTTAGACCTACTGCGTCAACTCTTGCCTCTCTGCGTTAGCACTGGGCCTCTCTACATCACCATGCAGGCCCTCCAACATAGGCTCATAATATGGTGAACAAGAAGCCTTGAAGGGGATATCAGCATCATACCACCATCTAGCTATGTAATCACAAGCAATCTCCCTCAATTCTTTCTTCCAATGGTCATCTAAAGTGGGCTGCATTTGACTTCTACTAGCTTGAGGACCATGTGCATTTGATGGAGAGGAGGGAGTGAAATAACTTTTAATATTCATATCACCCTTTTTCATTATACCCTTTCCCTTTTCTTGAATAGACTCAAAAGAGGGATGAACATATCGGAAGGGGTTGGATGCATCAGTACAAGGGATAGAGGAAGAACCCTCAAAATCAAAATGGGGGTTGGTAGTCATCATTTTTTGTATATTCCTCTTCCTCCCAATTTCAGCCTCTAACTCTTTTTGCCTAGTCTTATCTTCTTTAAACTTCTCAAAGCTGGCTAACAATTCCTTCCTAATCTCCCCAATTTCTGGTGAGGTACATGGAGTAATTTGGCCTCTAATCCCCGCCAAGTGTTGTTTCAGCCTATTAATGCCCCCAGGACCTTCATTAATTTTCCTATGACAAAATTTGCAATGCATTTGACTTTCAACCATTTCAACATATGCCCAAACAACATCTTTCACTCTAGGTGGCATTTTTTGACTTGGAAATGTAAGCAAACAATCTGAAAATGAAAAAAAAAACATTGATTCAATGTTCATTTCTTTCACAAAAAACACTCTTTAGGATTTCTAGGTTTGCACATAAAATTTAATAAGCAGAAACATATTTGTACAAGTGAAAGAAAATACCTCCAGACACAAACTGCCTCCTCAAGATTGCTCCAAGAAACCAACTCCTCAATTCTGCTCCAAATGGTTGCCTAAGAAGCTCCTCACTCCAGCTACAATGCTTGCCCAAGACTCTTCACTGCTGCTCCAAAAAGAAACTCATCAACTCGTCACAAACTCTCACTGAAATTCTCACTCAAATGCATGAGATGGCTATGAGAGAATGGGAGGGGTTGAGTGGATTAAATAGGGTTTGGGAGAGGGGAATGGACCCCGAAGACCAACTAAACAAAAACTAAAGTGCTTTGGAGTCCCCCACACTAAACAATTAATAAACAAATTAAAAATCGTTGTTTTTTTATGTGCCTGGGCTGCTGTATGTAACCCGGCTAGGTTAATACAGACTTAGCCAAGCCGACTGAACCGAATACTTAGCCGAGTCAAGTTTTTGAGGCCTAGCTCGGACCAACTCGGCCGAGTCGATTCCAAGCCGGTCGTTTTGTTAAAACACTAGCCTCTTCTTATACCTTTCCTGTTGGTCCTTCAACGACCGAGATTAAATCTCTAATCAACGGCTAAGATTAGATTTGGCTTGATCCATGACTTTTGGAACCTTCTAACCCAGTTTTATATTAATACCCATTAATATTTTATTTTTCCTAAGTTTAGTCTTAGGAACTCCATTAGTTATTTTAATATCTCCCAAACCAGTTAGAATCTGCCCAAACCGTTCTGGGTCTTGGATATCTCATGTGCTTTAGCCTCTCCACCAATTTTCATGGCTAGAGCACATCCGATGCTACTCCAGATCAACACCTCTAATTTTATCTCCATCGTGGGCTCTCACTTAACCACCTCCATGCAAACCAGACTAGAGAGTGCATATTTCCCTCATGGGGTGGCCCCCATGTGTAATTTAACCACAACAAAATAATTTCTCCTAAGTCTAATTTCCTAATAAAAATCGAATGGGCCCCACTATCTCCAAAATTGGCCCCAAAATGCAATGATTAGTCTTGTTCCAAATTAATTTAGGAAGGGACATGACAATCCTCCCCTCCCAAATGTTGTTTGTCGCCTAGCAATTTCAGCGCTGGATGCTCAAGTATGTGCTTGCCCTCCCAAGTAGCATCCTCATCTGACAAGCTCCTCTAATGCACCAAAAATTGCTTGTCCTCAAGCAATGCCTAAACAAGCGCCCTCTCTGATTGTGGATCCCCACTATCATTGCAAACTTCACCAGGGTCCCAAATATGCCATTGGATCATCCCTGATCGTTCTACTATCTCATAGTGAAGGAGTCCCTCGATACTAGGATCCCAAGCCAACCTGATCCACATGGAGCACCCCTTTCTCTACTCACTATCCTGCCAAATAGGGGTGTTAGAACCCCTCTATCTACTGCCAATAAGTTGAGCATCTTCATGATGTAAAACTCCATCCTAATCCTCATGAAGTTGCCCAACCAAATAGTCCACCCCATGCACTCTGATTGTGGGCCCCTAAAGATACAACTCAATCCCTATGCGAATGAAGCCTCTCTTTCATTAGATCTTCTTGAAATCCTCTTGTTGTCCATCCTGCCATGTTGATGAAGTCTCCCACACCATCAACGAATCACGGAAACTTGGTGGAAAATTTGGATGACCCTCTCTTATAGAGACCAACTCACTCCTATGGGTAGTTGAATTGCTAAGTCCTGTGATGTTAGGTACCCATGCCCAGCGTAGCAAGAAACTATCTTGTTGACGTTGTAACACCCAGGTAATCACTAATTATCAAGCATGCTCATACCGTAACCTCCTATCGCATAACTCTTGGCCATAATCAATGCGACGATCGAGGTTAGGCCCAACCTACCAAATCACCTCAATAGTGCCAGTGCCTATCCCCCCATGGCTAGCCCCAATCCTAAGCAATAATCTGCCTCACCCTATGGTGAGGCCTTTAGTGACTCCCCACGTGTCTACTTGTGAATGAATCAATTTTCTTGTTATTCTGACTAGGCTCATTGAGGAGTGGAGTATCGCACCAATCCACTAGATCTCTGGATCCCATAACCATATTGGAGATCCACAACCCCAAATCCTCTATGTCTGTTGTTGTTTTATGTTGCTAGCTGTTGGGACCCCCATGTTCCCTGTCTTTGTCTCCTGTAGGTATCCAATAGGTAGACATCGAGCATCAAGAACCTCTGTCACAAATAACCAACTGCTCTATGCCTGCCAAATCACACAACAATATTTTTTATTCCAACTCCTGATGATGTGCTAGGGCACTGCCAAAAGCCTCGGCATCATCCTGCTGACAAGGACTACCATCCCCTGCACCTCATGCTCCCCCAACGTCTCGAGATGTCTAGCTGAAAAAGCAACACGCAACTCCCTCTCGGTTGCCTCCCCACGTGTGAGCCCAGGCGTGGAAAATATGCTACCTTGACAATCAACCACACCGTCACTAAGCTTGTATTCCTCAACTTGTGCACCTACCAAGTGCCTCAACTGGAGAGTCTCATCCCGACTCATGACACGAGGTGTCTCATCCAATTGCTTAGGGGGAGCCTCCGAAGCCCTGTTTCCTGAATGGAGAGTGTGAAGGGGAAATAAGCAAACACTCTGCAATTGTAAACAACATCAAAGGATGATGGGTATGATCAAGCATCCATCAGAATGCTCAAGAGTAATCCTACAAACGACCCCCTCCCTGTGTCAGATCTGTTGATAACCCCCTCGAAGCCCTGTCTCCACTAAACATGGTGTCCCTAGATGCTCAACAATGTCCTCATTGATCCTAGGTGTGTTGCATCCAATGGTGCACATAGTGCCCTTGTCTATAAGTCTCTTGGGAGGCAATGCTCCAAGCGCCTGTTGCACCGCATCATCTGCCACTGCATACCCCCCAGTATTGTCACCCTCCTCGACATGCCACTGTACGCTGCAACCTGTCCCGGTACACCACTGGGTACTCCTGGCTACTTCTATACCATCTTGTATTATCTTTTGTCCAACCTATGTCACTGCACCTATCACTCCCCACATGTGATCAATGCGATATGAGGCACTCCCACTCCACAACACAATCCAACATACTACGACACACCCCCATGCATCTCCATGCCCATTCACAGACCACTACTCCGCACCAGATGCTCCTACCCATCCCTAGATGTGATGGCCTAAAGTTGTGTCCATATGCGTCAGCCCACACCTAACTTATATCATAACCTACATTGTCGCATCACCATGCTCTCCGATGAGGGGATCCCCCTCCAAATCCTCCCCGAGGGACCCAAGAAGTGAATCTCCCTAGGTACCATTAGTGATGCCACCACTGCTCTGCCCCTCCATGTCCTCTGTTCCCACACAAATGTGAAGAATCCCCAGCTCCATACAAGGCACTGTCTAGTGGCCTGCCAATGCCACCTCCTCGGACAAACTCCTGCTAGAGCATGTTGGTCATCCTATGATCGCATACATGACCATCATACCAAAACAACCTAGGGAGTCTGCCCATAAACTAGTCGGCCACTGGTGTTGACTGAGACTCCCCCAGCGAATGTGTGGGCTCAACTGCTAGGTCAACTACACCACCACGATCATAGTCAAACGACATATCCGGTGAATGATAGATAGTCCCACCTAGATCCCAATTCCAGTATGGGCTTATGGTATCCCTAATGCTTGAAAGCTCCCGCTGAGCTTCACGCTAGTCCACTACCATCTCCATAGCCCACTCCACTGGGTACCAACTTAGAATCTCTCGCCATCCAACCCCAAGAGAGGGATTGAATATACGAACTCCCATACATAGGACAAGCCCTCCATCATGCGAATGTTGCACCCTATGCAACTCATGTTGCCTCATCTCATTAGCCTGGTCAACACATAAAATATGTTGAGGTGGCTCTTCCTCTCCCTCTCTAAGGTGCAGAGGTAAACTACCGATGCTACAAGCCCCATCTATGTATGTCTGAAGAGGGCTACTCTGATGCTCTAATGTGCATTCTAGTTGTACCATTAGGGAATCCAACCGTTCCCCAACGCGAGTCAGTTTGGCCACTGACTCGGGACAAACCACTCTCATGCCCTCCAGCTCCTTGTTTTGATGGAGAATAGCCTCTCGTACTGTCGTGGCCTCCTCTCTTAATGCTAGAAGGTCAGCCTGGAACTGATGAAACTGTCGTGGGTATCTATCACTTGTAGACTTGGTCATAACTCTGGATACCTCAGCAACTATCGACATCTCATCCATGGGTGGCACCTCCTCAATAGATGGCTCTATCCTCTCCACCAAGGTGTCAACTGGGGCTATCAAAGAGGTCTCTAATAAATGTGATTCCTGCACCACACCAATTATATCGATGTGATCCTCACCATCTCGTGGGCTCTCAGCATCATGCTCAACCTCTTCCTCAGGCTCCTAATATCTAAATCTAGGTCTCCACTAGCAAAAGCACCCCCTAGTCTCACCCTCTAACTGTCCTTGTCCTGCCTGCTACTTTTCAGGAGATCTATTTCCTAGATTCTGTTGGCTTTCCCCACATGATGTAAATGGTTGTATTCCCATGGCTTGTGCACCTCTAGTGTCTCTGTTCTAAGGAAAATGATGGCTTTGGTCTAACACCTTACTCAATTGAGCCAACCTCTCATCGTTCTAGTGGGTTCTACCCCAGAATTCCTACATACTGAATCTCCCTTGAGCCATGGGTGGTGTATGGTTTAACCCATCACTATGCATACATGCCCAAATCTCCCATGATCTTATTGGTTACCCATAGTTGGGCCAAGATCATGCTATGATACCACTGTAATGTTCCTAACTTAAACAAACAGTGATATTTAAAACAAAAGTGATTCTCAACATAGAAAATTTTAACAAACAATACATGCTCATAAAAACTCCAGAAGTAGAACTAGCTAAGCCATTTTATTAATCAATGGAGAAAGTACAATAGTATGGGTGAATGCACCTGGGCTTGCCTCAATGGAAAGCATGACAGAATCCAAGTGATGAGACAATGATGTCAAGTATTGGAAAATGTCTGCTCCTCTAATGCTCTGCGCTGCCTAGAAAACAACATTGCTCGCTAGAAAGGAACTACAAGAAAATCTACCTTTGCTGCGTGGAAAATGCTACAAATTCAGCCCCAAGCTTCTTGACTAAAACTCACAAAAACCCAGAAATGGTTTAGCTTGATTCTAACCTCTCGAAATCAACCCCCAAAGGCACTATGCAATCCACAACAAGTATGTGCTATCTACTGCAAAGATACGTCTGAAAACCCCACCTTTGGTGCTCAGAAAGTTCTAGAAATTTATAACTAGGGTCCTTGCCGAAAACTCAGAAAAACCCACCAATGGTTTGGTCTGGTTTTGACCTTCCAAAGTCGACCCCCAAGAGGCCCTATGCCCTCCAACGCTGCTGAAGCACACGACTTGCAAGTATACCAACGAAATCCTCCTCCAATTCTTTGGAAAAGTAGCAATCACCTCCACTAGTGTTTCCCTTGCCTCTCCCGACAAGGATCAGCCTCAATAGCTAAGCTTCCACCTCCCACGTGTGCACAATATTCTTCCTCTTCGCTGCCTAAGAAGTGCGAAAACCCCATTGAATAGAAGCCCTCTCTCCCAGCTCCAAAAACTCACCCAAATGGCAATAGACACCCAAGCCTCATTTCTAGAATTTCTCCCAGCCAAAGCTCCTTTGAAAGATACCAAAATCACAATTCAGCCTCTCCTCACAGCGTCCTCTAGGAATACGCACCACCTAAAGACATTGGAATATGAATGTTGGAAATCACAATGAAAACCTCCTTCGAAAGAATGAAGATGAACCTCTCTAAGGTGGTACTCGAAGTCCCCCGAAGAAGTGGTTGACTTCTCCGCTTCAAGAACTCTTGCTAAACAACAAGTGACTCAGCTAAGCAGCTCAAACAACCAAAGAGAAATTTGGTATGCCAAAAATGAATGAAATGAGGAGAGCTACCTTCCTTATATAGATTTCATGGAGCACTTTTCCCTCCAATTTTACCTCCATCATGGGCCTTCACTTAACCACCTTCACGCAAACCGAACTAGGGAGTGTGTATTTCCCTAGTGTCGGTGGCCCCCATGTGTAATTTAACCACAAAAAAATAACTTCTTCTAAGTCTAATCTCTTAATAAAAATTGAATGGGCTCCACTATCTCCAAAATTGGCCCCAAAATGCAATAATTAGTCTTGTTCCAAATTAATTTAGGAAGGGTCATGACACCTGTTGTGTGGGTTGATCACTCTTATGTGATTTTCTACTTGTTGTCTTCCTCCAATCGATTACTGGATGAAGGTCTTTTATCACCCTTATTGAGTTCTCCTTGAGTCGCTGCCCTTTGTGTCTCAATCACTCAATGTGTCTATTGTGTGCCTTTCTCTTTCATCTAGCCTTGCCTTTTATAATCTTGAGTTATTGACCAGATCAATTAACTATTGATGAGTAAGTCTCCATAACCCTAATCTCTCAATGAGATTGATGGTTGAGATTAAGTCTTAATGAACAATCAAGATTCATCTAATTCACTAATGTAAAAAAATTCTTTAGATTTCGTAAGATTAAACTCACTTTTATCAAAAAAACACGTCACTTTAATAATTCCTTTTATTAAAATGAATTTATTAAGTTCAAAAGTTTGGATGATTTCTACACATCTTGACACTTAAATTTGTGCGGAAGTACCCATCTGAGATACAAACATCAACAATTACAAAGTCCAGTTCCTAGAAACATGCCATATAGTCTGATACCCAAAGCTACATGTACCATTATTAGAAATAAGATTCAAGATTGTCCAAAACATTTTAGACTCACACATACAAACTATATGTAGATAGCAAGGAAAGATACTTGATTCATATTGTTCTTATTTATGATATCTTATTAGATAAACTCAATCATGACGAGAGAGATGCATGTTATGATACATTATTTAACCGCCAAGTCCTAACTCTTATCACTTAATCATATACTTTATTAACTTAAGTGACAAGTCATTATTACATTATTTTCAACGTCACAATATAACTTTATTTCATAAAATTTATAGTACTTAAATAATATTTATCTTCACAGTAACCCTTATGATTTATCTTAACCAAAAAAGGTGTGCACAATTGAGGCGAACAATGATGCCAAAATTGTCACATCGTCATCATCTGAGTAAAGCTTGTGTTTTTGTCTTGTTAACTTCTATCGGAGCAATTATGACTTTTAGACAAGTTGGTAAAGTTAGATGATAACTGAAGATCTGGTAGAGAGGACATCATTACCTTTGAACCTATAAAGCTGAAATAAGGAAACCATTGAGACAGTCACTGGTTGACACGTCAAAATTGATTTTTGTAATTCTTCTATATACAATGACTTGTTTTATGAGCATGAGCAAGAGTATGAAAACAACACAAGGCATTACCTGCAAGATACAGAGAAGTCAAGAGTGCATCCTAGTGCCGTAGATCATTGTATGTCATATGATGTAAGGATTTTTGTGGTGGGTCAGAGGCTGTGATGTTTATTATGTGAGCTCTACTGTTGTAAGTTGATGTGGTTGAGATTGTTACCTTCTCAGGAAAAATAAATTCAATATATGGTTTATGTAAACGAAAAATACTTTGTGTATCTCAGGAAAAAATTAAAAAGTCAATTTACATTCCTTGATACTTCTCTTAAGTGCATATATTTCTGGTTTATCATCTCTACCTATAAATTCAATATATGGTTTATGTAAAGGAAAAATACTTTGTATATCTTAGGAAAAAATTAAAAAGTCAATTTACATTCCTATTACCAGATGATACTTCTCTTAAGTGCATATATTTCTTATTTATCATCTCTGCCTAGTAAACAAGAAGGCGGGTTCGTAAAAATCCATCTCAAACCTAAATCACATTTTTAATAAATAGTGATCGGCAACCATAAACCTAATATTAAATTATATTTTTAATAAACAACATACTAGGGTTGGGGTTAAACTAATGTACAATCTGAGCGTGGAGGTCGTGTATGGAAACGATTTGTTGAAGGCGTGGGCAACCTCTCAACTAAATCATAGACAATGAGATAATGCGATAAGCATATTCTCAATTTGGGGTTTTTTCACAATTTGAAGAATAAAATTGACAGTCTTTTAGAAGACAATGAATACAAACTAGGGCTTATGAGAGCAGCCCAACGTATATTAGAGTAAGCGAAATATTGTGTCTTAATTTAGTTTTGACCATAACATGCTCGCTTATCCATGGACTGTAAAAGGATACGAGTGAGGTATGATAATTCACATTGGATTATATAATGTTAATTATAGGCATTGTGTTCAAAACTGAATCGAGTGACCGGACCAATCTATCACTAAGATCTCAATGCACATGTATGTAAAAAAATACATGAAATAATTAATTTTTAATGAAAAAATTATTTTTTAAATTTAAAACCATGATTCCAAAGTAATAGAAACAAAATATGTAAAGTTTGCTCATTTTCATACCATATAAAGTGAATATATCAAAATGGCACAAAGTGCAATACATTTCAGCGACACACTACATAATTAATGAGGCTCTAAATGGCCTCTAAAGTCCATAAACAATGCTACAAGCTATGAGGTCATTGTTATGAATATAATTCATAATTCATAATAAATTTTCATATAAATATAATAATAATAAATGATAATTAATTAATGAAGAGGCATGTCTTAGAGACATGGTCATTTGTGAAAATACACTTGCATAGGGTATATAAGCGGGCTCTTATTTTCATTTATAATCATCCTTCATCGATTCTTTTATACAATATACAATTTACAATTACTATCCTACAATGGATGTCTTTGTCTACGAAGTATTTTAATATTTCCGCTACGTATACGACTTTTGGTCGTTCCATTAGTATTAGAGTTACGTATGATCCAGCGTTTTGCCGTCAACCTTTGTGAACATTGTTGTCGTCAAAATGAAGCGTTACGCTACCAAGTCTGGGAGATTCTCCATTTCACCTTCGGCTATTAAAAAAAATTAAGAAAAATAAAAATAAAAAGCCTTAATTCAATATATATATATATATATATATAATTAAAAAAATTGTACTACAAAAAAATATGTATTTCAAAGAAAAATAATATATATATATATATATACATATATATATATATATATATATATATAGAAAGGTAGGTTAAACGACTAGTTGTAGTCACAGACTACTGGGCCGCCCACTGCTCAACCAACATACCGCTAGCTACAGCCACCCGGTTCCAGCATCCACCCATTTAGTTCACGGACCTATCAGCATACTGTTGATCATTATGTTTGCTCCTACCATTGGCATCCAGGCACCGCACAGAGCCGCGCGATCACCCATCCAACATTATTCGATGCACAAGTTTGCACGTATTACATCGTCGTGTTACCCCTCGCTACCCTCTGCCTATAGAGCCGTTGTCTCCAATTCAGCTACAACCACCAAACCTGCCTCAACCCACGACACCCCACTGCCCTGCTCCACCGTTCTATGTTCCCTCTCCCCTCTACCCTGCTCCGCCCAACATCCCTAGTTCGGCAACACCATCACACTTCATTTTTTCTTCGCTGACCCTTGTCGCCAAGACTTCCACTGCCAACCACATCTCCCTATCGCTGACACTTTTGTTTTCACTCGTTGACCACTATTCATTAAGTTCTTCTACCCTCATCCTTCCTGTACAAAACCATTATACAAATTTGGTCAAACTCCTTACCTACAATCATAGTGTTTCATTATTAAAATAAATTACAATTAAGTAAAGTATTTAATAAACAAAAAAAATTACTTTTCTTAAGTATAAAGGCGTTAAATTTTAATTGAAGTATTAAAAAGTAAATATTAAAAGGTTGATATATGTAAGAGACTTTTATATATATATATATATATATATATATATTTTCAAGCAAGCTAAACTTCTCAAAAGTTAATACTTTATAAAATTGATGAAAGAGAAGGGATTATTATAAGGAAGTTTTGATTTTAAGTCAAATACTTTCAAAAATAAAAATTAACAGAATACTAAAGTTAATTAAAAAGAAAAGGGTTTCGAAGGAATAATAGGTTTCGAAAGGTTAACTAAAAAAACATAATATTTATTATAAGAAGTTAGGAAAGGGTTATCATTAAACCCTAAGCTCTTCGACCAACACAAGAGAAGTCCATTTTTGAAGAACATATCAATGTCGCTGACAGAAATTATCGATAAATAAAATGGAGCCTAATTCAAAAATGATGAAGGACGATTTTCCTATAAAGGCTTTTTAGTTATGGATCACAGAGTAATAAAGGAAGTATCCAAGGAAGAGAAATTAAAATCGCTATCAGCACAAGCAACAATAAAAATTTCATCAACGCTAACTTGGCAAATCAACTATTAATTCTAGAGCCAAGCATTGGTGTAAGGAAAAATATTTTTGACCAAAAAGAGTATAACATTAGTGATTTACAAGTGACAATAGGTCAGTTTGAGTACATATCTCAATTTCATGTTGTAAAGATGGATATTGACATCATACTCGGTCAACCTTAGTTTAAGAATTTGGGTACATTTATGTTAAACATAGAGAAACAAGTTTTGACATTTCCTTATA
Organism: Pinus tabuliformis; assembly: GCA_031772625.1. Classification (NCBI taxonomy): domain Eukaryota; kingdom Viridiplantae; phylum Streptophyta; class Pinopsida; order Pinales; family Pinaceae; genus Pinus; species Pinus tabuliformis. Next base: position 931,864,278 of record CM062816.1, on the reverse strand, counting down.
AGGGGAAATGATCACATTTCGAAACATAACAAATAAATCAAAATCAATAACATCTTTAGTACAAAACTTCAAGGATGTCTCAGACTCGATGTTTCAAGATAACAAAAAGAGCTTGAAAAAGCCATCTGCAGTAAAGACAAAGAAATTTCGCGCCTCAGAGATCACAATGAAAAACTACTCGAACAAGTCAATAAAGCCAAAGCCACAAAGAAGGAACTCAAGAAACGTTTATTAGAACAAGAAGAAGAAAATTTACTTTTTAAGAGTCTTAATCAGACATTATTAGAAGAAATCAAAAGATTAAAAGATGATTAAGCTACTCAGAATAAAGTCAACAATTAAAAAAATGAAGAACTCGTGCATTTTATATATATTAATACATTATTACAAATACCTTTTGTGTATTTTAACATTTTAAGTCAACAAGCTATAAGTTTTGTTGCTTCAGTGGTATCAGAGCTAGGTTTTGATCGTGGAGCATCAGTGGCCTACTACAAGTCTACATATCAATAATCAACATGATCACTCCTCATCATGACCAAAATCATCATCACTACTAGACATGGGATCTATCAACATGAGCTACATAAAGAATTTGGCTCAAAGTCTGAGGACTCCTAAGACTCCTTTGTAACCTCAGTAGTAGTGGTAGTAATAACAGGGAAACTAGACATCAAAACTACAAATCACTAATCAACATGATCACTCATGAAACTCGTCATTGATTCAGCGCTACTAGAAATGGGATTATCAACAAGAGATACATAAACATCATCTAGCTCAGAGTCTTCAGACTTGGATTTCTCAACCTTATAATATGATAAAATTTGAAAAATTTTAACATTCATAACCAATGATGTGATATTCCCACTTAGCAATATTGCTAAGGGGAAATGTCATTTTTTACCATTTTTTCTTATTTTGCATTTGTACTTAGGAAAAGTGGGTTATGGAGCTCCACTTTGATTTTGAAACTAAGGAAAGGCCCAAACATTAGAGAAAGGGAAGAAAATCGAAGTGCTAGTGGGAGGTGGGGACCACTCATGGAGAAATATGGCCCCCCAAGAAATACGCACTCCTTGGAGGGAGATTGATGGGGAGTTTGTATGGCTAGGCCCACATGGGTAATTGGGAAACACATTGACAAAAGAGGAGAAGGCACTCCATTTTGGAATTCTTGATCATTTGAGCATTTACTTTGACTAGCCGCTTGAGTTGGAAGCCAAGTCACCATGTGTTATTGAGCACAAGGGATTTTAAAACGAGAATCTCACCCCTTTCTTCTGTGGACTTTGAGTGCCAACTCTAGGAGGGAATTCCATTCAGTTGCAAATCAATCCAGGGGCATTTCAATGTGTTCTTGGAGCAACTTCAACAGAAACAACATAGGCTTGCGCAGTCCCTTTCCTTGCCACATGTGGGACACTTAGCAACCTAGAAGAGAGTTTTCTTGAGTTTCTCAACCATTTTGGGAGCATTTGGCAGCCTTATTTATAGGTGGGTCGAAATACCCAAAAGTTGGAGGAGTTAGGGGAAATTGTGTCGAAATTCCAAGGTCAACATTTGGCCAATTTCTTCGTGAGTTTTTGTGGGCTATTGGTGGAGAGCCCGGGGTTAATTTCCTAGAATTTTCTAAGCACTGAAGGAGGCCCTAACAGCCATTGTTTTCAGACAATAGAGAATTTTTCACTGGGACAATGCAGAGATTGCTTGGGACAAGCATATTACATGTTAGAGCAGTTGATTTCATCACCTGGACATTGTTATCTTTCCTTGGGCAAGCCCATGTGCATGCTTTATGATCTTACCTTTGTACCTAGAAATTATATTAATAAATGGATTAGATTAGTGAAACTTTTGGAGATTTATGGGTGTTTAATGTGTTGTAAATTTTTGTGTGTTTTTTCTATGTTTGCTTTGTTTATCATTGTAAATTTTAATAAAATGGCTTAGATCAATGCAAATTTTGGAGATTTATGGGTGTTTAATATCCTGTAAATTTTTGTGTGTTTTTTCTATGTTTGCTTTGTTTATCATTGTAAATTTCCACTAGCAATATTACAGTGGTATTATAGCTCATAATATTGGCTTAACCTATGGGAGCAACATTAGAGTATGACACCAGAAGACCAACAAAATGCGACTTACCAAAGGCATAGGTACAGGAGTAGAGAGAGGCAGCTACAAATTACCCCAGATCCAGTGATAGTTGAACCAGAAGTCGAAAGGCCAAACATGGGAGATAATGAGGGAGACAAAAGGAGTAAAGAGGATGATTTTTCCCAACATCCTCTCAAGCCCGTTCAAGATTTGTCTGAAGGTATTGAGGAGATGAGGTAGCCAAATCACAATAACAACAGGGGAAAATGGATTCAAGGGGAATTCCAAATTGGTGAGAGCTCCAGTACTTCGCATCATCACGAGGGTAGAGCTCCAATACTTCGCATCATCATGGGGGTCATGGCCCCAATGCACCCCTCATTTCCAACACACCACCCAGGTCCACTATTCCCACATTTATAACATCCAGTGCTGGAGGGCCGCAAGGGCAAGAGGAGATGCCCATGGGGGACTATTTTGTTGAGTATCAGTCCTATGGGCCTGACATTAGAGAGGCCATTACCTTCAAGGACTTTTGTCAGGGTAATAACAGGTGAAAAGGGAAAGGCAGAAGAAGCTTCACGCATGGTATCAATTTGTAGCGCACCATGGGGAGATTGTTCCATCCAACTTTTGATGGTTCATCTAAGAGCTCAACAAAAGCATGGGTTGAGAAGTTAGATGTTTACTTCCAACTCAACCAGATGACGAAGGGGGAGGCAATTAAGATTGCCACATTGCATTTAGTGGGAGAAGCCCATGAATGGTGGTCTCATGGGCTAACCATGATGGGGCATGCAGGGGTTACAACCTATGAGGATTTCACGAGGAGGGTGTTGGAGCGATTTGAGAGGAGAGACCCGAAGGAGCATTTTGGGGAGTTGACAAGGCTCAAGAAGACAGGGAGTGTTGAGGCCTACATCTTCAAGTTTCTAAGGTTGTAAGTGATGGTGCATGACCTATCAGAGACCAGAAAAGTTTTCATGTTCGTAGAGGGACTAGCATAGCCACTAAGGGGATTGGTGAAGTCCAATATGCCCACCACCTTGCAGAATGTAGATGGGAGAGAGCAAGACTTGCAGGATACCCTACCCAGGACCTGAATGCCAGTACCACCTAGACAGGGATTCTAGCAGAGGGGTAGAGACACTAGGGCTCCACCACCGAGAGCCAACTAGGGGCGAGGACAGTTAGATGAGAATATTGAGAGAGATCTCCGAAGGAGGAAGCTATGCTTCACTTGTTAGGAACCATGGGCACTAGGGCATAGATGCACAATGGGAAAGGCTCACTACATTGAGGTCTACTCTGACAGTGACCATGAGGACGATGTAGAGTTGGGGGAAGGTGGAGATGATAGTGTGGCACATGTGGAGAGGGGACCACCACCACCACCAGGGGAAGCCCCTTTCGCACCAGCAGGAGGGGTCCTTGGGTACCAAATTTTTTGACGATGAGGATCAAAGGCATAATACAGGGGTAATGTGTCTTAGTTTTGGTGGACAGTGAGGCCAACCACAACTTCATTGATGCACAGATGGTGCAAAGGAGAGGGATCATGACCGAGGAGTTTGAGGGGTTCTCAGTCCTTGTGTCGGGGGACATGACCATGGAGTGTACATGTTATGTTCCTGCTATAACAGTGACTATGGGGAACTATTCAGTCACTGATCATTTCTTTGTGGTGGATGTATCAAACACCAATGTGGTGATGAGTGTCTAGTGGCTCTATTCTCTTGGTCGGGTCAATACTAATTGGAGGAAATTGGAGATGGAGTTTATAGGGCTAGATGAAAACTTGGTGGTACTTAGGGGCATGCACTCTTACACACCACAAACTGTTTCATCACAGAGGATGGAGGATGACCTGAGGCATGGTGACATTGAGTGGGCAATGGAGTTGAGGATTTCTGAGGTTGGGGGTCATCCCAGGCCACCACACCCTAATTTACAAGCCATCTTAGACAGGTACTTAGTGGTGTTTGGAGACATACCGCTAGGGCAACCACCTAATCAGTGGTTTGAGCACACGATTGAGTTAGAGACATGGGTATAGGCTATGATACCCAGTACATACATCCCAATTCTTACAGGGATGAGATTGAGAGGGTCATTCATGAGTTGTTGGCACCTAGGCATATTAGGCCTAGCTCCAGCCCTTTTGCTTCATTAGTTGCCTTGGTGAAGAAAAAGGATGGGACCTTACGCATGTTCATAGACCAACCGCGCCCTCAACAAGAAGACCTTGAAGAACTGCTACCCCATTCCATGCATAGATGAGATGATGGATGAGCTGAGAGGGATAAGTTCTTCTCCAAGATCAACTTACATTCAAGGTACCACCAAATCAAAGTGAGGGATCAAGACATCCCTAAGAGAACCCTCAGGTGTCATTATGGGCACTTTGAGTTCTTAGTCATGCCCTTCGGGCTAACCAGCACACCAACCACTTTCTAGTCCTGCATGAACCATGCATTTCGTGGGAAGTTGTGGAAATTCGTATTGGTGTTCTTTGATGATATTTTTATCTATAGCCGAACCTGGGAGGAGCACTTGCAGCACTTGGAGACATTGTTGCATATTTTGGAGGAGCAACAGTTTTATGCCAAGTTGTCCAAGTGTGAGTTCGGGTTGACAGAGATGCTCTATTTGGGGCATATTATTAGGAAGGATAGCGTGAGAGTAAATGAGGAAAAGATCAGGGCCATCCGGGACTGGCTAGTGCCCCAGAATGTGACAGAGTTTAGGGGTTTCATAGGTATTTGTACCTACCACCAGAAGTTTGTGAAGGGATTCTCTCAATTAGTACCTCCCCTCACCAATTTGACGAAGAAGGGGGTGTTTGAGTGGACACATGGGGCACAGGAGGATTTTGAGTACCTCAAACAAGTTATGAGTAGCTGCCTAGTGTTGCAACTCCCAGATTTCACACAACCCTTTGTACTTGAGTGTGATGCATCAAGAGAGGGCGTGAAAGCAGTCTTGATCAAAGGGGGACACCCGATAGCTTTTGAGTGCTGGAAGCTACTACTCCACGAGAGGTTTTACTCCATCTACGATAAAGAGATGCTTGTCATCATGCATGCGCTAGCCAAGTTCAGGAAGTACTTGGTGGGAAACAGGTTCCAAATGAAGACATATCACAACAAACTCATATTCTTCTTGGAGTAGAAGTAGCTACAAGAGAGGCAACAAAAGTGGGTGAACAAGCTTCAGGAATACGACTTTGACATTGAGTATGTCAAGGGTAAACACAACGTGGTAGCTGATGTGTTGTCCAAGAGGTCGGCCACCATTTCATTGATGAGAATTGTGCCATATTGGAGGGCGCAGTTGCTAGTGGAGTATTCCAAGGACCGTTTTGCATATGAGGTCCTTGATGGTGTAGTGACAGATGACTGGTACAAGGTGATGAATGAGGTGATTTACTTTTGGGACTGGATTTATTTAGTGCCCAACTCCCAGTTGAGGGAGAAGATCGTGCAAGCTACCCATCACTCACGATTAACAGGGAATTAGGGGTTTACCAAGACCTATAGAGCTATCAGGGAGCGCTTTGCATGGAGGGGCCTTAAGGATGATGTTCTGAGGCATGTATGGGAGTGTGATATGTGCCAAAGGAACAAGGGTGAACAAACACACCCTGTTGGATTTCTTCCTATCCCTGAGGGGAAATGGGAGAGCATATCGATGAATTTTATTACTGGGTTGCCCACAGTTCAGGGCAAGGACTGCATATACGTGGTGGTAGATAGATTGACGAATTTTTCCCACTTCTTCACCATTTTAGCCCAATCTTCGGCCTCACAGGTGGCTGAATTGTTTTTCAGGGACGTATTTTGGCTTCATTGTCTTCCAAAGACCATTGTCAGTGATAGGGACAACAAGTTCATGGGGGGATTCTGGTAGGATTTGTTTTGACTGGTGGGCATAAAGCTCACTTTGAGTACTATTTACCACCCCCAGATTGATGGGAAGATGAAGATAGTCAACAAATGGCTAGAGGGCTACCTATACAACTATGTGACAGGTCATTAGCATGCATATATATGGTGGTTGCATGTGTGTGAGTACTGCTACAACACAACGTACCACATGTCCATAGGTATGTCCCCATTCAGATCTTTATACAATTATGATGCATTATCTTTCACTAATTTGATGTTTGGAGATAGCAAGGCCCCTAAGGCCAAGGATTGGATTCAGGAGAGCCAATATATCTTGTGGGCTCTCAAAGATAACCTACAGACTGCGCAGAACCAACAAAAACCCTATGCAGACAAGGGCCGAGTAGAAAGGTAGTTTGAGGTTGGGGATTTGGTCTTCCTGAGACTTCAGTCATACAGACAGTCAACACTCAAATAGAAGGGGGGCGAGAATCTCAAGCCTCGCTTTTATGGGTCGTACAGGGTCACTAGGAGAGTTGGGGAGGTGGCATATGAGCTAGAGCTACCCCTGGGGAGCCAAGTTCATAACATTTTCCATGTGTCTTGCCTGAAAAAGGCACTAGGTCAGCGAGTGATAGAAGCTACAGAGATACCACCCATGGATGATGAGGGCATTTGGTTCTGGAGCTTGAGGCTATTTTGGATACCCGTGAGAGACACTTGCAGAACCAGGTCATCAAAGAAATTTTGATCAGATGGAGGAATTTACCTGATGAGGATGCCACTTGGGAGGGAGAGAAAATACTTCAGCGTCCTTCATTGCAGTTGCTTGAGGAAAAGCAACATTTTGGTGGGGAGGACTGTGATATTCCCACTTAGCAATATTGCTAAGGGGAAATATCATTTTTGCCCATTTTGTCTTATTTTTCATTTGTACTTAGGAAAAGTGGGTTATGAAGCTCCACTTTAATTTTGAAACTAAGGAAAGGCCCAAACATTAGAGAAAGGGAAGAAAATCGAAGTGGTAGTGGGAGGTGGGGACCACTCATGGAGAAATAAGGCCCCCCTAGGAAATACACACTCCTTGGAGGGAAATTGACAGGGAGTTCGAATGGCTAGGCCCACATGGGAAGTTGGGAAGCACATTGACAAAAGAGGAGAAGGCACTCATTTTTTGGCATTTTTTTCATTTGAGCATTTACCTTAACTAGCACGCTTGAGTTGGAGGCCAAGTCTGCATGTGTTGTGGAGGACAATAGTTTTTCAGGCGATAATATCACCCCTTGCTTCAGCAGACTTCGAGTGCCATCACTAGGAGAGAATTACATTCAGTTCCAAATTGATCCAGGGGAATTTCAACCTGTTCTTGGAGAAGCTTTAGTAGAGACAGCATAGACCCATGCACTCCCTTTTCTTACCACGCGTGGGACACTTATTGGAGGATGATTTTGGGGTTGAGATTGTGGGAGCAGCCTGGAAGAGAGTTTTGTTGAGTTTCTTAGCCATTTTGGGAGCATTTGGAAACCTTATTTACAGGAGGGTCAAAATACCCAGTAGTTGGAGGAGCTAGGGGAAATTGGGCCGAAATTCCAAGGTCAACATTTGGCCAAATTTCTTCATGGGTTTTTGTGGGTTATTGGTGGAGAGCTCGGGGTTAATTTCCTAGAATTTTTGTAAGACCAGAGGAGGCCCTAGCATCCATTGTTTGCAGCGAGTAATACAGTTTTCACTGGGACAACACAGAGACTATTTGAGACAACCATATTTCATGTTAGAGTAGTTGATTCATCACATATACATTGTTAGCTTGCCTTGGCCAAGCCCAGGTGCATGTTTTCTGATCTTACCTTTGTACCCAATAATTATATTAATAAAATGGCTCAACTCAGCGCAGTTTATGGAGATTTCTGGGTGTTTAATGTGTTGTAAATTTTCGTGTGTGTTTTTGTTATGTTTTCTTTGTTTATCATTGTAAATTTCCACTAGGAATATTACAAATAATTTTGGTTTGCGTGAAGGGTGCATATCCTCAACCTTATAATGTGGTAGAAAAAGGTTAGCATGCCTAAGCAATTATTTTCCTTTGAGTGAAGGGTACATTTTTGTTAAGGACAAGGTAGAGGATTTCAACAATCAATACAACCAACATCAACAAAGTTTAACAATCAATGCCACCAACATCAAGGTACTTAAAGGGCTTCATGTTCTTGATCAAATGCCAATATCATACCCTCATGCATGACAAAATCAAATGGAAACATTGCAAACCACCAAACCAAGAAATCTTGAAAACCATTAACTTTGTTATATTTTGAGTGAAATCCAAAATTCTGGTTTCTCCATATGAAATCCAACAAGGTCGAAACCACTCTCAAACATCCTAAGTCATTTCATGGTTATGTTAAAAATTTAAGTAAAATAATGAAAATGAAAGATAAAGGAAATGCCACTTTTACATTAAGAATTTAACATTACCATTGATTTCTAGTGTTCCTAGGGTTGAGGTGTGTGAGGCAAATGATAGGGGTGACATGCTTTTGTTGGAGGGGTTGTTTTTGGAGGGAAACAACCCCAAGTTTCCCTTAAAACTGCTTCAAAATTCACAAAACCACATTTTGTGGGTTTGTGGCTGGCCTGACAATAAACTGACTGATTTATGACGGAACCTGTCGCTTTATGGGAAAATTGGTTGGTTCCATCATAAATTATTAAGTTAATGGTCGGTTGGACCCAAAAACCCTAGCCCGCAAGGATTGAAACAATTTTTTTTACCAGTTGGATAGCTCGGCCTATTGAATGGTTAGTTTGACCGGTTTATGGTTCGAACCAGTCGATTTTGAATACTATGGTTACATGTGCTTATTTCAAACAGTATTCATGTCATTGTGAGAATGTTGGTGTGAGGAGAATGGTCATCCTATCAAGTAGATTGATGAACATATAGGGCTGAAATGGGCATCAAATGCTAAAAGAACATAAACAATATTTGAATTGAGTTCATCGGAGATGGATGTTGTATGAGTTAGGGAAATAGGCAAAGAAGATCAAGGCGTATTTGCACTATAGGAAATGTGATAAATTTGTTTGTGAGAGTCAAATGTCGTGTTAGGTGTTATTGTTGACGAGAACAAAGGGATAAAATTGATACAAATGGAAACAATTTCTTGATGACAATAAGAGGGCAGTAGAAGAATTTAGGGCTCAAAGTTTGAATCATTCGACGGGTTAAGATAGTGATAATCATTTTGTTGAGTAGGTAGGAGTCAAGTGAGAAGACAGGTTGCCTCGATTCAGATTATAAATTGGACAAACCATGGGGTATGCCAAAGGAATATAGATTACATTGGGAAGTAATATGTCTTGCACCATTTTAGGTACCATGCGCTAGAAAAAATTGAATGTAGTTAGAGGAGTTAGAACTATCTAGAAGGGTGCTAGTAGATCCAAGTGCACTAAATAGAGAGAGATTTAGGTTATTGTAGAGAAAAAAACGCATAGGAAGTGAATTATCCAAATGTTGAGTCTTGGAAGGAGAAAACGAGAGTGGTAGGCTTAGAAAGATGGGGTTCGAATGGTGCTTCACTCATCAATGATGAGGTGAAATGTAGAGAAAATAGCCATTTTCAGAAGATATGGGATCCACTTATGCTATATTTAACACCACATCAAAAGTGCATAATTAGAACCCACATTTGTTTAAGGATGGATGGCTTAAGCAGTCTCACCAAATAAATAACATATCAATAACTAGTTAGGCATGTGTATATTAAACTAATTAAACAATGATATACACACCTAGAGTTGGTGTAGCAGAGTGATTTGTTTGAGATTGGAGGTTTTAATGAACTTAGCCTCAATTTATTCATTATTCATTCATCCCTTTATGAGTAGCACAACACAACTCATTAATTGAAGTACAAAAGTGGCCTAAAGAAACAAATTTACAAATGAAACTAGGGATTATGACAACAACACAACATGAAGAAGTACATACTTGTATGAACTGTCATTGTACAAACTAACATCATATCGGTTGTTTGGTGTAATCTCGAAAATGTTGCTAAATATTTTGTTGTTCAATATGTGGTGTGAATTTTCCACAACACAAATTGGTTGGCTTGTTTAGATCCATATGAAATGGAAAGGGCCCTAGACTTAGATCGTAGGAGTTCCTTTATACTTACTATTATCACTCCTTCGGATCTCCAAGGCTAAGGAATAGTCTAGCTGAGGTAACCACAGACCAACCTTTTGACTTGGTATCTAGCCCTACCAAGCTAGAGAGGGCTCTCTCCATAAAATCACATCCAAGAGGGCTAGATTAATTAGGGTTTTAGGCTAGTTATGATGTGTAGAAGGGTTTGATTGTTTGAAATTGGGTTGCTGGATGAGGATTAGGTCAAAGAGACTAGGTCAGGGCCAATAAGGGTATGATTGCAGACATCTGATGGAGCAAGGTAGGTAGACACTCAAACACTTTAAGGTTCTTGAGTGAGATGGATCAGACTGGTGAGGTGCTAGAAAGAGCAAGACAAGCATGTATTCTTTCTAAACTGAAGAAAATGGACAAATTATGAAGATTTTCCCAAAATAGAGCATGTAAGATGTATTTTGCTCATCAACTTGAAAATCAACATATCATAGAAGTGAAATGAAACATGAGAGTACAAAAAATTCAAACATATGCAACATAAGAAGAAACTATGTCAAAATTCCATACCACATGTATTCCATCAAAATAGCTGCAACTCATTCATTAAATTTATGCCAAATACTGATTACACTAGTGTCTATGATCAATAAAACAACATCCAACTAAGTCCAACCTCTTCCAAGAGTGAAGAAGGGAATGATATAGACATAAAAACAACCTTCTCTCATCCTCAAGGGTCGAATCCTTGAGTTGAGGAAGAGATCCACAAAAATCTGAACTAATACCTAGAGTGTAGGTAGGTTCAAGTGACTCATCCCTAACTTAAGTGAATTGATTCATTACATCTCATTGAGTTCATTTACCTAATGTATTTACCCTAGGTAATAGTAAAAACATGATAGTTACATTTACTTCATCAATTACATAAGTGAAATCATCATTTCCCAAGATAAAAGTAAAAAATGCAGTGAAAATTTGAAAAATATCATACATTTGTCAAACACGTCATTTTGGTGCTAGGTGCGCCATCTCTGTTGCAGCCAAGTTTTGAGTGCCTTCCCAGTGTCCAAATTGGGCTCAGGATAGCTTGTTGGAAAGCCTATCCCGTCTACTTTTAGATATTTATTTAGTATGCATAATGGACTTGATTTGACCCCTCAAAAAAGTGTTTCTCCCAAGACTACTCAGTCGCAACGCCAAGGTGAAAAATGAGGCAGAACTGTGGTTTTTTGGGTGTTTTTTCACTTTTTCTCCTGCCAGTTGAACCAAACAAGGCTAGAAAAGTGGTTTTCCTGCATGTATTCCCTGCTCTGAATCCAATGGTGGTATTATTTTAGCCAAAAAGTGCCTCAAACAAAAGCACAATGCCCTAGCATTTCAGCTGTCATAAAATTGTCTAGAAATGCACAAAATTTCCAAAACTTCAAAAATTTGCCCAAAATTTGTCAAAATTTGTTGAATGATGACTGATGGTAAGGGTTATGCATGGAGTGAGGCCTCAAAAAGTATATCTAGCCTCCTTTTCTCTTTTTGCATGGTTAGGGTTTCAATTTTGGCATTTTCCCTTTTGAGCTTTGACCTGGCAATCTTGTTCCTCATGGCATAATGCTTTGCCATCTTTCTCTGAATGTCATTGTCTTTATTGGCATTGCCCAAGAGATTCTCCAAATGCTAGTTAATCCTTCCTCCCTTATGTGGCCTTCTCTCTTCCCTCTCTTCTTCCTCCATGGTGTCTTGGTGATAAAAACCCTAGGGAGATGAAATAATAGTGGAATGTAGGTATAGGGAGTAGGGAATGGTATGAGGAAATTTCAAGGAGATGGGGGAAGGGATTTTTGAATTGAGGGAGGTGACAGGGAGTAGAACTGATGAGGGATTTGGGATAGGGAATTTAATTACGGGTTAGGGGTTTTGGGAGCATAGGCAAATGAAACACCTAGGTCTTAGGGTTTTAAGAGAATAAAGGTTTTGGGAAGAAGTAATATGATATGGGGGTTGGGAAAGGGTTTTAATAGTGATGTGGGAAGGGAATAGAAGTGCTTAGGGAGTGAAATTGGAATTGTAATTAGGAATTGACTGTGATACTAGGGTTTCAAACTTGAATAAGACACCAAATTTTGTAATAACACTTAAAACACCACACAATTGACTTAAGAAGAAAATGGATGATGCAATTGTGGCTTACTTGCTTGCTGGAGGCGTGGAGAAAAATTGTTGAAGTGTTGGAGGTGATGAAATGGAGTTTGGAGGCATTTTGACATTTGTTGTGCAAATTCGGGCAAGTGCACAACGCAATGAACAAGCGTGCCCTCTTTTTGCCAGTCGCGCAACACAAAATGCAGGTGCACATTGCCAACTTCAAATCAAATTTTGAGTGCCTTCCTGAAGTCCAAATTGATCTCATGATAGCTCGTTGGAAATATATTTCTCTTGGATACATAATGGACCTATCAAGCACTGAAAATGATCAAGTATAGCCCCTAAAAAATCAATTCTCCCAAGATTGGTCAAAATGTGTAGAATGAGGGTGCAAAAATGAAGTGTGTTCTTGCAAGAAACTTTTGGAGGTCTTCCTCAACTCCAAATTGAGCTCATGATAGCTCATTTGAGATATCTCTTTGTCTAGTTATCATTTGATGTATCACGAAAGTCATGTGGACACTCCGGCTAGGAGAAAAAATGATTTTCCCAAGGTCACTACAGAAGTGTAGAAAACCTCTTATATCACCTGTATGTTTTACATTTCTCCAAAACCATAACACGTGTAAAAAATGAAGGATTTTTGTGTTCCTTGGCCTATGATGGACAAAAACCTCTCTCAATTTTGTAAAATTCATCTCTTTTTGGTTGGAAACATACTTTGAAGAAAAACTAGCCTTATGTGTGGCAAATGATTTTGTCTCTTGGAATGACTTTTTTGAGAAATAATGGAGACATGATGTTTATGAGTTGGAGTGGCCTCATACTTTCTAATATGACCTCCCTTATGCCTCCTTTACTCATATTTCTTTGATTCCATAGCAAACCTTAGCTCAGTGGGACAGGAAATTAGGGTTTAGTGCTTGTGGAAAATGATGATTTAGGCACCCTTGGGAAAAGACAACTCCCTTTGGCATTCACTTAACCTTTTGAAACTTTACCCTTTCTCTTGAATATTTTCTTTAACAAATTGATCTTTTGATGGTCTGACATCTTTGGAACACTGAGTTAACAACTTGGGAACCTTGTACTTATTGCATTTAAATGACATAAAATTACAAAATGAAAATTAAAAATATTACATTTGAACTCAAAATTACATGATGAAATAAGCATTTCTCTTTACAAATCATCTTCACATGGTGAAGAGAGGTTACTAATCATTTTGACACTTGTTGGATTTATGCAATGGGGTGGAATTTTATTGAACCATTAAAACCCTAATGACCTAATGAAAACCTTGTCTAGATTGACCTTTGATGACATGACTAATGTGATGGCATGATGTCATTGTTGGGTCCCTATAATACTAGTGATTACCCCATTACTATTTTAGTTGTATCCCTTATTAATATTTTTGTGCCCCTATTGTCCCATATTGTTATTACTGTGCCCCATAGAATCCCTCTATTGTTATTTTTGTGGCTTTATATTATTACTATTAGGTCGGCTGGGTTATATTGTGAGTCCTTAGATTCCTATATATAGAAAGGAGGTTTTGTCATTTGAATCATCCAAGAATTGTTCATTTATGTAATGTAAAGGAGGTTTCCCCCTCAAAGAGGCTGAATTTTAAGGCGTTGATCTATCTTTTTTATATTTTCCTTGAGCTGGTTTCATAACATTTGGTATCAAAGCTTTGAATTCTAGGGTTTCGTTGCTCCAAACAGGTCATCATGGAATTTTCGCTATAAATTTTGTTCTGCGACGTATCAAAAGCTAAAAAAAAAACCCATTTGAGAAGAAATCGCGTTGAATCTCGGATTCGAATTTCAGAGCTTTTTGCACTATATTTGCAGAGATATGATCTGAGGAAGTTGGTCTTTGTGAAGACTCCTGAATTAAATTCCAAACAGGTGACCTGGGGAAAATCGTCATAGCTTTCTCTCTGAGCATCGGATTGAGATTTTGTAAGAAGGTACAAAAATAGGATAGACTGTAGTTTCTTGTATTTATTTTTCAAAGCCAAAGGTCAAAACAGTGACTTGTGGCACATCGTACAAGTTCGCTCTACTGAACTAGTCTATAATCAGGTCACTGTGGGAGATTTTGCATAACTCTTCATTGGATAATCCAATTTGGATCACACTGGTGGCATTGGAAAGAGGACACAGAGGGCTACTACAGGTCGCAATTTCAGAACTGGACGATCCGAAAGTACAGAGATACATCAGAGGAAATATCGAGCTCCTACAAAGTGAAAAAAGGTGTGTAGATTTTTTTTAATTTTTGCTTAACCTTGGTTTGAAAATTTAATTTGAAGGAATTCAAAGGGCATAGTAGAGCATTATTATCGGTAACTGATGCCCTAAGGAAAGAAAATGCAAACACCTAGTAAGCAACCTGAAAGCTCTAGCATGACTCATGAAGAAGAGGAAGAAATGCTACATGATATATCAAAATTACAAGACCAAGTGCAACAAATGTCACTCTCACAAAAGCTAATAGAAGCTAAGATAAAGGGCATGGAAGGTAAGATGGATGATTTGAAGATAGATTTGAAGACAGATTTGAAGGGAAACATGGCAGATTTAAAGACAAATTTGACAAATTTTCTACAAGAAATACTTACTAATGGTGAAAAGGTAGTAAAGGAAACTCATGATGCGAACAAAAGAAATGTTAATCATGATTTCATAGACTCTAATGTGGGATCGAAGACCCACCATATTCCAAAAATCGATATGAGAAAGTTTGATGGCAAGGATCCCGCAACATGGATATTACAGATGGAGCAAATTTTCGATCTCAATAATGTGAAAAACACACAAAAGGTACGTATTGCAACTTTATATTTGGAACCAAATCAGTTTGTATGGTATCAATGGCTTTTCTCTCGAAACAAATTATCACTTGGGCAATTTTTACTGAAGAATTGATAGCACATTATGAGGATACAAAAAGCAACACTTTTTTTAGCCAATTGATAAGTCTCAAACAAAAGGGTTCAATAATGGAGCACATTGAGGAGTTCCAAAAATTGAACATAAGGGTAAAAAATATTCCAGAGGAGCATAGGATTGATGTGTTCATAGGGACTTTAAAGGATAATATCCAACATGATGCTCGCCTTTGGGAACCTGATTCATTAGAGAAGGCATTTAGGTTAGCAAGAAAAATGGAAAGCAAAATTATGGCAACCAGGAAGCATACCACTCACAACTATAAAGATGGAAGTGTTGTTGCCCCTAGTCTTCCACAACCTATAAGGTTGACACCACAACGATTGGAAGAAAAAAGAGCAAAAGGGATTTGTTACAATTGTGATAGCAAATACACTAAAGGTCATAAGTGTGCTGAGAAGAAATTATTCTACATAGATTGTGAAGAGGAAGAAGAAAAGGAGAAAGAAAGGTCAAAATAAGAGGATATACTCTAGGAACAAAGCCTAGATAAAGAAGAAATTAATCCGACCATATCTTGTAATGCATTGGCAGGAATTACCACTCCTCAAACCATCAAGATAGAAGAAAAAATCAAGAAGAAAAAGGTAATAGTGTTGATTGATTCAGGAAGTACCCACAATTTTATTCATTGTAAGGTAGCAAAAGAATTGAATTGCTTCTTATATCCAGCACCAGAGTGTCAAGTGATGGTTGCAAATGGAGGAACAATAAATTGCTCTGGAAAGTGCCATAATATCAAGCTATCCATGGGAGAATATGTATTGACTAGCCCAATTCTTTCCATTCCAATGGGAGGTGTTGATGTTGTACTAGGAGTCCAATGGCTACAATCCTTGGGTACAATAGCTTTTAATTTTCAGGAACTTTTCATGAAATTTTTTGTGGAAGGAAATGAAGTCGAATTAGGGGGTATTGCAGGGAAACTAGGAAAGATAATATGTTCGCTAGATGTTTCCACATTGGAATCATCTATTTCTCCAGATCTCCAAAAAGTCTTGGACAATCATTCCAAGGTATTTGAGACTCCCAAAGGTCTCCCACCTATTCGTGATCATGATCATGCTATTCATCTGATTCCAGGAAGTGTTCCTCCAAACATCAGGCCGTACAGATATCCATATGCCCAAAAGAGTGAAATTGAATGTATGGTTGCAGAAATGCTAGAGGCTGTAATAATTCAACCGAGTCAAAGTTCTTTCTCTGCTCCAGTAGTATTGGTGCACAAGAAGGATGGATCATGGTGCATGTGTCTGGATTATATGGAGCTCAACAAGCTCACTATTAAAGATAAGTTTCCCATTCCTGTCATTGATGAATTATTGGATGAATTGCATGGATCAATTTACTTCACCAAGTTGTATCTTCGTTCAAGATATCATCAAATCAGAATGAAGATTAAATACATTCCAAAAACAGCATTTAGAACTCATGAGGGGCATTATGAATTTTTGGTCATGCCTTTTGGCCTTACCAATGCACCTTCAACATTTCAAGGTTTGATGAATTCCATTTTCAAACCATTCCTTAGAAAATTTGTGTTAGTATTTTTTGATGATATACTAATCTACAGCAAGTCTTGGAAGGATCATGTTGGACATGTTGACAGGGTGCTACAACTATTGGAGGAGAAACAATTATATGCAAAAAGATCCAAATGTTTCTTTGGAGTACAAGAGGTGGAATATCTGGGTCATATTGTATCTCATGAAGGAGTTAAGGTAGACCCTAGCAAAATTAAAGCCATTAAGGAATGGAAAATCCCCACATCCATAAAGCATCTGCGAGGATTTCTTGGGTTGACAGGGTATTATCACAAGTTTGTTAAGAATTATGGGAGAATAGCAGCACCTCTAACAACATTATTGAAGAAAGATGCATTTTCATGGACTCTAGAAGCAACAAAGGCATTTGAACATCTTAAAGAGACAATGTGCCAAGCACCGGTCTTAGCTACACCGGACTTCACAAAAACATTTATTGTGGAATGTGATGCTTCAGGAAATGGAATTGGTGTTGTTTTAATGCAAGATAAAAGACCCATTTCTTTTGAAAGTCATCCAATCAAGGGAAAGTTTTTACACAAAGCTATTTATGAGAAGGAAATGTTGGCAATACTCCATGCACTTAAGAAATGGAGACCCTACCTAATGGGAAGACACTTCAAGGTAAAAACGGATCATGATAGCCTTAAATACTTTTTAGAACAAAGATTATCCTCTGAAGAGCAACAAAAGTGGGTCACAAAGATGTTGGGTTATGACTTTGAAATCATCTACAAAAAAGGGAAGCAAAATGTGGTGGCAAATGCACTCTCAAGAAAGGATGAGGATGTGGAAGCATTGTTGTGCGCCATTTCTTTTATCCAACTAGATTGGATAAATGAAGCAAGGGAGGAATGGAAGAATGACGAAGAAGTGTGGGCACTTATTCAAAAGTTACAACAAGATTCTAGTACGTCTGATACATTTAGCTGGAAAAATGATTCGTTATGGTACAAAGATCGCTTATACCTCTGTAAGAATTCCCAGCTAAAACAAAAGATTCTTATGGAATTGCACACTTCTCCCTTAGGAGGGCACTCAGGATTTTTAAAAACTTACCACAGGGTTAAGAAGGATTTTTTTTGGGATGGCCTTAAATCAAATATTCAAAAGTTTGTGGCGGAATGTTTGGTTTGCCAACAAAATAAAGTTGAAACAATTAAGACATTGGGTCTATTACAACCTTTATCCATTCCAAGCCAACGTTGGGAGAAGGTTTCAATGGATTTTATCACTGGTTTACCCAAGTCCGAGCGAAAGAGTGTCATCATGGTGGTAGTTGACAGACTTACCAAGTATGCACACTTTTGTGCATTATCACATCCATTTAAAGCCAGTACAGTTTCTACTGCATTTATGGAAACAATTCAAAAGCTACATGGAAACCCAAAGATTATTGTAAGTGACAGAGATCCCATTTTCACTGGAAATTTTTGGACAAAATTATTTTCTTGTCTTGGTACTCAGTTAGCTCATAGCTCATCTTATCATCCTCAATCTGATGGGCAAAATGAGATAGTAAACAAATGTTTGGAAGGATATCTTCATTGCTTTGTATCTGATAAACAAACACAATGGGTCAAATGGTTGCCTCTGGCTGAATGGTGGTATAACACTCCTTCCATATAGCAACAAAAATGACCCCATTTATGGCACTTTATGGATATCAGCCACCATCCATCACATCATATTTAAGAGAAAATTCTAAGGTTCAAGCAGTGGAACATCACATTGAACATCAACAACAAGTCCTCCAACTCTTAAAGGATAACCTCGTGTTGGCACAGAATAGAATGAAACAACAGGCAGATCAACATCACAGTGAAAGAAGTTTTGATGTAGGTGATTGGGTATTCCTATAGCTACAACCATATAAGCAAATGTCCCTCAAGCAAGCTAAGAAGGATAATAAATTATCACCAAAGTATTATGGTCCGTACAAGGTGTTGCAAAAGATTGGTACTATGGAATACAAATTGGAGCTTCCTGCAACTTCTCGATTGCACCTAGTTTTCCATGTTTCATGTTTAAAGAAGGTTATAGGCGACAAGCTCCCAGTTCAAACAATATTTCCAGAACTTGACGAGGAAGGAAAAATTATATTGGAACCAGAAGCAGTCACAGAAACAAGAACTCGACAGCTATGAAATCAATCAATTTCGGAGTATCTTATCAAGTGGAAGAACTTATCCGCTGAAGATTCCACATGGGAGGATGAGAATTTTATACATAAGCATCCAGAACTATTCAAGCGTTGAGCACAACACTTTTTTGAAGGAGAGGGCTATGTTGGGTCCCTATAATACTAGTGATTACCCCATTACTATTGTAGCTGTATCCCTTATTAATATTGTTGTGCCCTTATTGTCCCCATATTGTTATTACTGTGCCCCATAGAATCCCTCTATTGTTATTTTTATGGCTTTATATTATTACTGTTAGGTCAGTTGGGTTATATTGTGACTCCTTATACTCCTATATATAGAAAGGAGGTTTTGTCATTTGAATCATCCAAGAATTGTTCATTTATGTAATGTAAAGGAGGTTTCCCCCTCGAAGAGGCTGAATTCTAAGGCGTTGATCTATCTTTTCTATCTTTTTCTTGAGTTGGTTTCATAACAGTCATTAACTTTATGGAGAATGGATACTCAAAAAATATGGAAGTGTGCCAATAAGTAATCAAATTCGAGGGAGAGTGATGATTTTTTGATTTTAGGACTTCCATTAGTGAGTGAATTTTGGAATGCAACCTAGTGGAATGACAAAATTTCTAAATGAGACCCTAATATGCAATGAAAAGAGGCTTTTTTATCACTGATGGCAGGATGAAAATACTAACACTAACACTCACACCAAAATTTATTCTTGGCAATAGTGTAGGAATCCTAGTTGGTTGAACCTCTAGCAAATGTATTTAGAGTTATTATTGTCCATTATCAAAAATATTTTCCCATCTCTTGGAGGACTAGAGGATGGATTCCCCATAAGGTAGAAGGAAAGTCCAATGCTTTTTGAGATTGAGAATGCTAGATATATTTTGTAGTAATTTCTCCCTATAGTCCACCCAAATGATTGTGTGGCTATTGTTGATATTAAGGAATGCCAATTTGAAGATGTGGCTCTTAGGAATCTAGTTTGATGATATGATGCCTAATGTTATGCTATAAGAAGCTATGTTTGCAGGATCATTAGCTTTATTTGAATCATAGACAAGAGGAGGATAATTCAACCCAAAAACAACTTTTCCTTTATTTATTTATTAACTTTCTCCAGCTAGGCCAGGGCTAGCCTTAATGTTGTCATGAAGATTGTGCAAGGCTCCTTCAAAATTGGATGTCACATGTGATAGTTTTTATCCCCCTAGGATGGCTACCATCCTCAACCTCTCTGCAAGAGATTCGAACTAGTGACATGAGGGTACTAAACCCCACACGAACCAATCTATTAGAATTTATTTTTCATGCTATTTTCACTCATCATGAACTATATGGCTACTTTGTTGTCATACCATACTTCTAAGTGTAACAATTCTCTTTTAATATGTTCCTTAACTTTCATTCAACAGATAGAAAATCCACTTTAATAAATAGATAATATACTTCATATTCTTAAACCAAATATTAACAAAATCATTGATAGAAAAATCGCTTCAATACATAGATAATCTGCCTGTTCTCGTTTTCTTAACCAATGAATTGCTAACAACGTATTAAAGAAAACCAACAAATTGTTTCCTCCTTGATTCTACTTTTTCCTTCCTATTTCTTGAACCAACAAATTGTTATTTGAATCATGAACATACCATTTACTTTAATTGATAGATAATTTGTCTTGTTGAACAGACAAATGGTTAACAAAGTCACTTTCAAGGAATAGATAATGTTTTATCTCATTCCTTTTAATGTATAAGACCAAAAACAATGTTACATGTGATAAATGATTTATGAAGGTCAAATCTATCCCCTTTGCCATTCTTGGATCCATAGTTTCTATGCTTAGATATACCTTTTTTATATCCTCTAATTTGTAATTATATTTTGATTGGAAAAACTTGACCTTCCAATTGGAAATTCCAAATTATGATACAATTGTTGGACACCTAATCCTCTAAGGGTTATGGTGTGGAAGATAAACAATCAAAGAAGTCCAAAAGACGTTGGAAAGTGAATTCAACAATCACAAGAATATATTATAAATATACATCTATGTTAATAGTAAAATGAAATTCACTGTTTTATCATTCATATCTCTTCACATTCCATGTGCATCTAACATGGTATTAACATGGTATTAGAGCCACTGATTTTGTGGCCTTTCTTTGCCTATTAGTTCTACTGCCTCTGCCTATTTCCTATTTCATTGTTGTGCCACTGGTTTTGTGGTCTTTATTTTCCTATTAGTTCTTTTGCATTTTCCTATTTCATTGTTGCGCCTCTGACGCAAGTTACACTAATTCCCTTAGCATTATCTGTGCCATTCTCCACCTGGCCATTTCTGCCATTCTCTATCAGGCTTCTAACCTGCTTTAGACAGTTTCTATCTCGCTCAAACCTATCTCCTATTTGTCCCACGTGTGCATAATAATGCCCTTTACCCACTCTCCTAATGCTCAACCTGTTTAATTGTGAATCCTACGACCCCGAAGGTTGGCACTCAGACTACCAAGCATTCTCTGGAAATGTTGGTACCTCTCTTCACCAAGTCTTTGCTCACATAATACACATAGTTCTTGTGCAAGTGAAAAAAATACAGTCCTTCGATTTTGTTGTTGGTCCTTTGTCCTGAAGAGCTGGGGAGACCAGATTATTGTCCATCGACTCCTCCTCATACCACCCACCCGACTCTATTCTGCGACATATCATATACCGCTTCACAGTTGAACATTGAACGAACATTGGATGGTATACCAGAGCATACCTACTACCTCCTCCCTTGTGGCCCAGTTACTTTGAATGGTATACGTTGAACGTTGTCGGACTCACAATTTCACTCCTACATTGAATGTTGTCTCTAACTAAACTACGACTTCGAACAACTCTTGCAGGATCAAAATCACCACAATTTTACAATCCCTTAAGAACTCTTTGGTTTCATAAAAATTCTTATTTTCATATCCTCTGCAATTTCGTCAATAAATTCTTCAGTGTTTAGGTAGTTCTCTGTGGAAAGGTTGGAACCATGAATAATTAGCACTAAGATTTTTGTCATTTTTCCGACCTCAACAGTTCCTACACAAGCAACTTCCAACTTCTCTGCAAATTCAAGTAGCCTTGCATTTCTGTCCAGTTTTTCCTTGTGTGCAAGCCCACGTGTCCATGTAAAAATATAAGAAATATTGTTTGTGCTGGTTTTTAATAAATACGTTTTTGTGTCTCCCATACTCCATGCCGCTGCCAATACTCCATACTCCACACTGCCCAATCCGCTCCCAATCCACTGCATACCATGAAGTCCTGCAATACCACCCTCCACCTCACCTCTGTTTGGCATATAATGCTTACTCCATGCTGCCAATACCACTGTGGTGCTATTACAATATGTTATATACTCCATAATACATATTCCGCTCCATTACAGTGTTACATATTCCATCGTGGGGCCCGCACCCACATCCATATATAACACCACCTCAAAATAATCGAGCTCGATCTGTAAGCTCAAGCTCCTTCCTACGCAATTTCTTGGTGGCTCAAGCTCACACCCTTAGCTGTGTTATCACACCCACTAGACACGAGCTTTTGAATGGGATTTGATGGCTGACACACAAGGGAACCGGGAGCAGTAGCGGGCGCCCATGAAACCGCTGTCATGCCCACCTGGTGAGCTTGATCTATCTTTTTGTCCCAGGATCCATCCTCGTGGCATGTGAAGACGATTATGGAGTCGTTAGAAGAACCGCAGGCCAAATAGAGTCCCAGTTCATGGGGTGCCCATAAGATCGAATTCACAGAGGCCTCATGCTCTTTGAAGACTTGAACCTGTGACCATTCATTTCTCCTATGAGCGTGCCTCTTCTTGATTGATGAAGGAGCATTCAGCTCATAAATATCATTGTATTTTAGTAGACATAGGGGGTCTTGTGTTTCAAGGAAGTTGGTTTCCTATGCATCAAATTAATGTAATTCTAATGTTTTTGAGTGATTTTATGAGAGCAGGATCTAATTAAATATTAAGAGGCATATTGTAAATGTTCTCGAATGTTGGAGAACATGAGAGATTAGACTAGTTAAGATTCCATAGGGATTAAGAGATTTGAAAATCAATTATAAATCTTAGATTAGGAATTGGTTTCATGATTTGTGGAACTAGAGAGGATCCTTTGGTATTAGTTGTGTCAAAAGTGGACTTAGAGGATATTTAGGATTTAGTTCAAAAGATTAAGGATCTGAACCGAAATGGGTTACAGAACCTTTTGTATAAATGTAAGCCTAAAAGGCATAGAGAGAGTTAGCTAGTTAGAGAGTTACTAGTTAGTTAGTTAGAGAGTTTGACTGTAAGCCTATGGGCAAGAAAGGGAAAAGGCCATTGATTAAAAAATCAGGCCAGAGGGAGAGAGAGAGACTCATTATGTAATTATTTTTTTATATATACACAGAGACTTCGATTCCTTAGTGCGTGATGTGTGTTGATTGATGGAATTATAGATTGTGTGTGAATTAGAGTAATTTTGCATAGTATATGTATGCAGGTGGAATTAAGCAGAACGCAAAGAAGAAGTGGAGGATGAAGGATCATGATCTGATCATTTGAATCCGTTTGAAGGATCAAAGTTGAAGCTCAGGAGTGACAGTGTTTAAGAGTACGCAGAAGTAAGTTCAAGAGGAAGTTGTGTTGTAGAACAACCAAAGACCAGAAACCCTGGAGAACACCTAATACACAGAATAATAGAGAGAGGATAGTGCACAGAGGAGGAGTACAACAATCGAAAGTGATTGGACAAGTTCAGAAGGGATAAATGCACAAAGGAAGATATAGGCGAGTCAGGTGAATAGACCAGAACACTGAGAAATTGCATAGAGACAAAGGAAAGGAAAGGCACGAAGAAATGAAGTAACCGTGCATAGGAACCGTTGGATCAATCAAATCAACATACAAAACGAATAGAAGGTGAGCGGCATAGATCTTATCGTGCAAATTAAAGTGAAGAAGCAAAGGGATCAAATTAAGCCACGTGTTAGCTGAAGAGTGGCGCAGTCTTCATAGGTGGTAAGTAGTTTTTGCACGGGCTCAAGTCTGTAAATGGTATTTCTGAATTCTATGCGATTAGCCTTAGGGATTAACACATAGCACACAGAGGAAAGAGAAAACCACTTTTCTCATGTGCTCTCAGTCTAATATCGATCGTGCATGTAATCTGCGCAAGATTACACGATCACCGTTGGATTGAGGTAGGAGGAATAAACGATGGAGATTTAATGCGCTAAGGAGTCAGTCTGAAGAAGTGAGCAGATGATGCGATAACTATTGGATCTAGGAGACAGATCAACGGTGCGGATTGAGCACGATAAGGGGAGCATCGGTATACGTGCAAAGGTCCGTGGAATGGAGGAAAGGTAAGGTTTAAGTTAGTTTATGGAATATTTCTATTATACGAGGGTTATAATAGAAATGAGTGGAATAATGTATTATGGGTTAAGTTGAGTTTAACCAAAGTCTAAAGACCGTGGTATGGTTAATATGCATGGGTGATTACCGAAGGTTTAAGTTATAAGGATTAAGAATTAATCAGAGGTCTATTAAAGTTTAAGACTTTGGATAGTTAATTAAACGTTTCCAGATAGAGTTTAATTAAGAACATTAAACCTTGGTTATAGAGGGTTTTCACCATGGATCAGGTGATTAATCTTGGGACACAGTGTGACATGCAATTTTATTTGCATACTGTGGGGAAAGATGCGGCTTTGTTGCATCATTTTTGGTATCAGAGCTGAACAAGGAGATTCTATGTGTAAAAATTCTTTGAGGAAACTTAGAACAGAGTTATGTTTTGAAGGTATGTATATAGGCAAGAGGAGATCAGATTTTAAATTTGACAAACAGTAGACACACAGAGATAAAGTGTAGCAGAATATTGGAAGAATTTGCAGATGCAAAGGAAATAGAGAACCATCCATTCGAAGTGCAGGTGAATGGTAGAACAAGATCATGCAGAGGTCTTGAAGGTAGTGGCATAAGAAGGTGAGAAGATTGCAGCAACCTAGAGCGAGGAGTGCTCAATTGGTTCCAAAGGAAAGAACTAGAGAGATGCCAAAATACTGAGCTCAGAGGAGAGAAGCTTAGTGAGGTATCATGTAGCAGGAGGGACTTGTTACTGCAGAGGTATTGTTGCAGCTCACAGAAAGATCATAAAGGCAATTCCACAAAGGATGTGGGTAGAATTGCTAAGAAATGAAGGAAGCTGGTAAGAGTTTCTGAATGAAAGCAGAATGTGGCAGAACCTTGAAGAATTCTAATAAAGGTTGGATAAAGAGGAAAGTTGTGTTCTTAAAAAGTGTAGATGAGTTGAAGCCTAGAAGAAGAAGAGAGGAGTTCTCAAAGAGGTTCTAGAGATAGAGAACCAAGTGCTTACCAAAATACCAAGTACAGAGGAAAGCTTGGTGAGGTAGGTGGCAGCAGGGAGGACTTGTTGTTGCAGAGGCTTTAGTGCAGCTCATAGTAAGTGAGTGAGGAGCTCATGAAGATAGAGGAGAAAATGACTATTGATAGTCATAGTAAAGGTTCTGAGGAAGACCACAACAGAAGAAAGGTGAAGAAAGAGGATGCCAAGGAAAATGGAATACAAAGAAAATTAAGTGAAGAAGAATATGAGAGGGAGAAGGCTAAGATTACAGTCCATCTTGAGTTATTGATGGAGATGTTACAGATGAATAAGGATGACCAGAAGCTCGGTCCTTGATTCTTCGAGATAATCTCATCCTTCTTGTTCGTGTTCTTGCCATATCCTGAATTTAAACTAATGGGATCAAAATCCCGATTGTAATATCTTTTCAATTGGAAAGATAGTAAAAGATGCAGAAATCTCAACCAATTTTGAGGAAAAAAGTAAAAAGAGAGAGAAGAGAAAAAGATGTTTAATATGCCTCCTACGTTATCCATAACATACGAAATACCCTCTACGGTTCGGACCAAAGATGGAAATAAAATTGCCAAAAAATTAGAAGATAATATCTACATTTTTTAACTAGGAGGTTATGTCATGACGAAGAAAGTAAAGTGGCAGAGACTACAAGAGAAGAGAAACCAACAGGTGAATATGCAGTTAGCAGAAGAGCTGAAGAATCTTGAATAGATAATGAGTGTTCAATTGAGATCTGAAGAACTCAGAGAAGCTGAGTTGAAAATGGAAGTTTGCATTTGTGAATTAGAATAGGGTGAAGTTATGGGTGAAGATGAAGACTAGAGATCTGTGAAGGATCTTGAGAATTCAAGACAACAAGAAGTTTATTTTGTTGAGGAAGGAATTATTGATGATTTTCTGAACTATTGGACAAATTTAGATCAGTAGGAGGATATGGAACCTTGTATATTTTAATCTAATAATTTTGATGTGATTACAGGTTTTTTAGAGGATGAGAAATATTTTGAAGTTGTCAAAAGAATGGAAGAGCATCTTTCAGAAGATAAATACTCTGAAGTAAAGAATGATGGAGAATGTCTCTTGAATGAGAAAATAAGTGAATTATTACAGTAGAAAGAATTTAGTAATACATTGATGTTTGAAACTATTACAACACAGGAACAATTTCTTATGAAAGAAGGAGATGAAAATCAGTCTGAAGAGCTAATATGTGGAGCAACCGTTGAGACTGTTCAACCTTGTAATTTTCAAACTGATAAGTTGTGTATAAATGTAGGAATTATAAGTGATGATGAAGTACTGATGAAGTGTCATAGAGAAATTGAATTACTAGAGTATTTGCTGGAAAACTCAGAGTATGACAGTGTGATTGTAGAAGAAGGAATTCACTACAGTGGACAAGAGCAGAAAGACATCATTGAAGCAAATTGTGTGGAAGAGAGACTTGCTGACAGTTTCGAGAGTCCTTTGGAGAGTTCTTTAGAGAGGTTGAATCAGCATACTGATGTGCTGATAGAGAAGGAAAAATCAGAGCAACATACTAAGATGTTGCCAAAGGAAGAAGAGGCATAGAGGCCTTATGTTTTTACTTTTAATAATTTTTTTGTGAGTGCAGGTTTTGTTGCAGATGCTGAAGGGAATTTGGCATAGATGAGCAGCCAAGTAAAGATGGAAGAGGAAGATTATGTGGAATTATTTAATCCATGGAACAAAGATATTATGTTGTTGGAAAGAATGCTAGAGAATCAGGATTTGATGCAGAAAGAGATAATCATGAAAGAGGGTAAGGATGAAAGGGCAGTAGTAAGAATCTGACAACTTCAGAGAGAAGATAATGAACAATATATTGAAGATGGGTGGATAGAGTACAACAACAAATGGAAAAGTATGTACCAACTCGAGGATGTGTTGGAGATAGAGATTGAAGAATTATGGCAGTTAATGATGAAGAAATCTAAATGGAG
Organism: Pinus tabuliformis; assembly: GCA_031772625.1. Lineage (NCBI taxonomy): Eukaryota > Viridiplantae > Streptophyta > Pinopsida > Pinales > Pinaceae > Pinus > Pinus tabuliformis. The sequence continues at coordinate 931,836,950 of CM062816.1, read as the reverse complement.
GAGATTGAAAGCAACAGGAAGAGTGATCAATCAGATTTTGAAACTGATTGGCAAGGAGAGGAAGATGAAACAGAAGACAACAAACCTATAGCAACAACACATGAACAGAGAAAACAGACAACTACAAACTAAAGTTTGGGACCCTGGAGGTTTTCTATCAACATATGGGAACACATGATCAGGAGATCATGAATGTTTTCAACCTTGGGAGTCTGATGCACAAGCATTCGTATTGATAGGGGGTCTTGTGTTTCAAGGAATTTGGTTTCCTATGCATCAAATTAATTTAATTCTAATGTTTTTGAATGATTTTATGAGAGTAGGATCTAATTAAGTATTGAGAGGCATATTGTAAATGTTCTCGAATGTTGGAGAACATGAGAGATTTAGACTAGTTAAGATTCCTTAGGGATTGAGAGATTTGAAATTTAATTGTAAATCTTAGATTAGTAATTGGTTTCATGATTTGTGGAACTAGAGAGGATCCTTAGGGATTAGTTGAGTCAAAAGTGGACTTAGAGGATATTCAAGATTTAGTTCAAAAGATTAAGGATCTGAATCGAAATGGGTTATAGAACCTTTTATATTATTGTAAGCCTAAAAGGCATAGAGCGAGTTAGCTAGTTAGAGAGTTACTAGTTAGTTAGTTAGAGAGTTTGACTGTAAGCCTATGAGAAGGAAAGGGAAAAGGCCACTGATTAGAAAATCAGGCCAGAGAGAGAGAGAGAGACTCATTATGTAATTATTTGTTTATATATACACAAAGACTTTGATTCCTGAGTGTGTGATGTGTGTTGATTGATGGAATTATAGAATGTGCGTGAATTAGAATAATTCAACATAGTATATGTATGTAGGTGGAATTAAGCAGAACACAGAGAAGAAGTGGAGGATGAAGGATCATGATTTGATCGTTTGAATCCGTTTGAAGGATCAATGTTGAAGCTCATGAGTGATAGCGTTTAAGAGTACACAAAAGTAAGTTCAGGGGGAAGTTGTGTTGCAGAACAACCAAAGACCAGAAACCCTGGAGAACACCTAATACACAGAAGAATAGAGAGAGGACAATGCACAGAGGAGGAGTACAACAATTAGAAGTGATTGGACAAGTTCAGAAGGGATAAACACACAAAGGAAAATATAGGCAAGTCAGTTGAATAGACCAGAACACTGAGAAATCACATAAAGATGAAGGAAAGGAAAGGCACAAAGAAATGAAGTGACCATGCACAGGAACCATTGGATCAATTAGATAAACGGATAGAATGAATGGAAGGTGAGAGGCAGAGATCTTATCACACAAATTAAAGTGAAGAAGTGAAGGGATCAGATTAAGCCACGTGTTAGCTAAATAGTGGCGCGGTCTTCATAAGAGGTAAGTAGTTTCTCGCGCGGGCTCAAGGCTGTAAACGGTATTTCTAAATTCTACGTGATTAGCCTTAGGGGTTGCCACATAGCACACGGAGGAAAGATAAAACCACTTTTCTGGCGTTCTCTCGGTCTAATATCAATCGTGTATGTAATCTGCGCGAGATTACGCGATCAACATTGGATTGAGGTAGGAGGAATAAACGGTGGAGATTTAATGCACTAAGGAGTTAGTCTGAAGTAGTGAGAGGACGATGCGATAACCATCGGATCGAGGAGATAGATCAACAGTGTGGATTGAACACGATAAAGGGAGCATTAGTATACGTGCAAAGGTATGTGGAATGGAGGAAAGGTAAGGTTTAAGTTGGTTTATGGAATATTTATATTATAGGAGGGTTGTAATAGAAATGAGTGGAATAATGTATTATGGGTTAAGTTGAGTTTAACTAAAGTCTAAAGACTGTGGTATGGTTAATATGCACTGGTGATTACCGAAGGGTTAAGTTATAAGGATTAAGAATTAATCAGAGGTCTATTAAAGATTAAGACTTTGGATAGTTAATTAAACGTTTCTGCATAGAGTTTAATTAAGAACACTAAACCTTGGTTATAGATGGTTTTCACCATGGATTAGGTGATTAATCTTGGGACACAGTCTGACATGCAATTTTATTTGCATACTATGGGGAAAGATGTGGCTTTGATGCGTCATTGATCAACCTCAACTGGGCTAGAGAAAAAAACGAGCTCCATGATAAGGGAAGGGCAGCAATTGCAAACTGGGTTGAATTATTACTGGATGGCAAATGACTTTCACATCTTTTAGTAGTCACAATAGAAGATTTTGTTGGTGTCTCGAGGGCGTACAAAGCATTTAAATCCCAATATCTCCATGATATCACCTGGGTGCAGATTGAATTCACTCTTGGTTCGAGGTGTGCACTGTTGTACAAGTCCTTAAGTGCAAGTTCTAAAGCTTTAGGCCCAAACATGCCACACACTATCATATGCAATGATTTGTGAGTTTGGCTATATGTTGTTTGTATAGACTTTTTACGATGAAGTGAGCAGTAAGTTTTTGAATAAGTCATTGGTTTATTCCCTCTGCGTATATGATTATATGTGCGCTACAAACTTTGAAGTTTGGTTGAATATCGAATCACTTTTAACCCCCTGATCAAATAGTTGAGTCCTTGAAGACCGTTGGAATGGTGTGTGGTATAATAGTTTTGTGCATTGGAGAGTTTCCATATAGTTGATGTTTTCTCTTTGTGTTGGTATGTTATATGGTTTGAAACATTGAAGGTCAGTCCCTCTTCGTGGATTAAAGTCTTTGTGTGTATTATTGAATGCTGGAATGATTCTCTACAATGATTAAAGTCCTCACTTGAACGTTAGTCCATTGGTTAATTTAGAAAACTGGTTGTAAGAGGTCGCAGTATGTTTTAAAGGTGTGAATTATGTGCATTAATCCTTGAGGACCATACATCAACATTTTTTGGTCAACTTAATCTGTGGTGTGTTATCTAAGAACACTAGATATTGATTTGTACAGGTTGCCAACTAAGTTTTATTTATTTTGGATTATTGTTGATGAATTGATTTGACATTTTGAAGTTTAAAAATGATTCAAATTGGAAATTTATTAGAGTTTTATTTATTTTGGATTATTGTTGATGAATTGATTTGACATTTTGAAGTTTAAAATGATTCAAATTGGAAATTTATTAGAGTTATTAATAACTCTAATTATGTCAACTACTGAAAGCACAATCAACATCAACAAGGAAACTCTTTTTGACATTCAAACTTGCTTGCAACGTACACAAGATAAGATTATTTTTTTGTAGCGTGAATCACAACTACAACAAGATGAGTTATAAAGAAGATAACATTCTGAACTTGTTTTTGTTCAGAACATTGAGACAAAATCCAATCAACAGCAAGTCAATAATGTTGAAGTTCATTCAAATTCAGTGCCCAATGAAGGAGAAGAGTTGCATGCAGATGCAAAAATTCAACATACAATTCCCAAGACCATCATCAGACCTTGGGAAGAGCTTGTCCATAACAAGCACAAAATTGTATTAGATATGACAAGGATGTGTCCTTTCATATTCCATATTACTCAAAGCCCATCCAGTTTCAGAGTGTTGGATTTCTTCACGACAGTTTACCTTCAGCTGTTCCAGATCTTGCTCCTCTTCCACAACAGCCACAACAGATTGTTAAATTCCAATGTTGTGACCGAGTTGGCCATATGAAATATCACTGTTTTGATCTTCATCCATGTGAGCATTATCATAAAACCACTCATTCTTCAAAAACAAGCCTCTTTCAAGAAAAAATATTCACCTTGGATGAGTCATTTCTTGGCAATGGGCTTCAACAAATAAGAAGATATTTCAGTCATATGTCATAATTTCTTCTAGATTATTAAAAAGTCTTGGAGTTGATTTTTCTCTGTCATCTCACCTTGTATCTGACAGGTAGGGGGGGAATGATAGTCATCTACAAGTTTCAAAGCCTCACCAAGCGAACTTGTGCCACGACCTTCCATACCAGATTCAGAGTTGTAGCCAGAGACAAAGATGCCCCTAAGAATGCATTCGGTCAGTGGTCAACCTTGAACCATCTATGCAGGGTTGAGACCTCCCTTTTCAAGTTGAGCTTCTCCCTCTTCAAAGAATCGGGGACACTTCCTCTAATAGAAGACTTCATCTTCTTGTCAGTTTTGGAAGAGTTCCAGGAATTGCATTAAGAATTCCAGAGTTGGTGGTCATCCTTAAACCACCGCAGGTTGTAGATCTCCATTTTACAGGTTGAAGGTATCCCTCTCCAAATCATTAGGGACACTTCCTCTATCAGAAGATTTCAACTTCTTTCCATATTTGGAAGAGTTCTGGGAACTGCACTAAGCATTCGAGTGTTGGAGGTAATCCTTAAACCACCCCCTTATACCAACATTTCAAAGAGCACATTCAACCTAGTGTTGTCATCCATATTTTTGCACATTTTGTATTACAACTCTCTTCTTGGACTCATACATACCCCTTCGGATTAAGGGGGGGAGATGTTGGACACCTAATCCTCTAAGAGTTATGGTGTGGAAGATAAAAAATCAAAGGATTCCAAGAGATGTTGGAAGGTGAATCCAAGAGTCACAAGAATGTATTGTAAATGTACATCTATGTTAATATTAAAATGAAATTCACTATTTTATCATTCATATCTCTTCACATTCCATGTCCGCCTAACAACAACAAATGGGAATTTTGAATGTTTATAAAACAAGAGGTACAAAAAGATGATGCTTAAACAATAATTAAGTTCACCATGTAAGGAGGTTAAAGAATTTGAGTTGAATAATGAAATGTAAAATGAGAACAACAAAAATGGTAAATAAAAAAAAAATTGTGTGGGGCCAACTTTATTCTTTACATTCATGCAGTAATAATTAATATTTTTTTCACACCACTTTCAAAAGAAACTTGATCTCAAGATGCCACATCATATTACATATCCATTTATGGGTCCATGTATGTATGTGAATTGTATTACAACATAAAATTTGGTAAAGTCTAGTAAAGTAGAACACATTAACAAGAAATGCAATGTAAACTATGAAAAAGAATAGTACAACATAAAGGATGATAACATATTTTAATTCCTAACACATTAGAATACCAAACAATGGAATGTGAACTATGAAATAACAAAAAAAAATATCTCATATTGAAATTTGGCATGTTATTCATGGACAAGACTTATTAGTTAGGTAGAAGAATCCATGTTCATTAACATTATAATGTGAATGGAGATGGGTGGACTTGTACCAAAACAAATATACATTAAAATGCAATATTAATGCACTAAGATAAGCTAACATCAATGTTTTCATTGGTGCATAAATGAGAGTTCACTATTCCACCACAATGGTATGCAAACATCATTGTTTTGATAACATGTATGTTCATTACCAACATTTGGTTAAAGATCACACTAACAATATTACTTCTTTTTCCAACACTCATCCTCGAACCACTATTTTATCACACCAATATAAATGCAAATCCCATCAATAATATCACCCGTTAGGAGGTATTTATGCTGACACTAGTATATGAATGATTGATATTCTTACTGGTTAGGTTTTCATGTAGTGAGTGATTTGGTTGGGTTTCTATACGGTGAGTGATTCATAGTTGGACGATATCATTGTAAGAGTGACTCCCTTTCCTAACAAGTGGTGGTCAATTTTCCCAATAAGAGATGGAAGTGAGGTAGTCAATGAGAAAAAAGTTGTTGATGTTTAAAAAAACATGAATATTAAAGAAATCAATAAAATAGGAAAACAATTAATTGATGCACTCAACTAAGATCTTTACTATTGTGGTGTAAATATGATATGTAGCCATTTGTTAATTTTCCAATGTTTTATGTTGTAACAATCACTTTAACAAATTCTTCTTTCAATAACAATAATTGTTCCATTTTCTTTTCAATTACCAAAAACAATAAGAAATTGTAGATAGAACGGTAAATAATATGCACAATAGAAGACAACCAAGATCAATAGAGACGCAAAGATTTTTGGTCAAAGACCAGGAAAAACCCCACAAGGGGGAAAACCTAACAAAATTCTTCTTCTATTAGATGTTCATCAAATGTTCAACAAAGAGTTACATAGTCCAAGTCCGTCAACAACTAATCATAGGTCATAGCCCTGACCAACAAGGTCAATCAATCAATATCCAATCCAATACGAGCATAAAAGTCAAATATGATCAAATACCAATTCTACAATTTTTTAGTCAAAGTAAATAATAGTCAATGTAGCCCTAACCAGTCCTTGGTCAATGGTCAAATCGGCTCCAAAAAGTTTGGTCAACCAGTCGAATAATGTGGCCTCCTTCCCTCAATCAAAATCAGTCAAAATAAAACAAAAGGTCCTTCATCAACTCGGTCAAAGTCAATACTTGACCTATAGTCAAACCTTGCTCAAGTCTACAGTCAAAGGTAGTCAACATGCCCAGAAAAATTTGGTCAAATTCTCATTCAAATGAAGTCAAAACTCTCCAAGTCAACGTTGGTTAAACAATCCTAAAAGCATAAGTCAATGTTGGTCAACATAATTACCCTCTCTCTCCTTTGCATGTGTGAACTCAACCCTGCAATTTTAGAAGTGTATGAACCAATCAAATGAAGAGAAGATGTGTGATGTGATGTCTCCAAGTGATGCCAAGCGTGGTGTATTTATATGTGGTTGAGGAGGTTGAATTTCCCCTTTAGGCAGGCTTGTACTTTTTTGTGTTTTCTTGGTCCAACAACAAAAATAATATTTTCCCATGTGAAAATTTAATTCTTCCAAGGGAAAGTAAGGTCTCCTTAGGGTTTTCTAGGCTTCTCCAAGGAGGGAATTTCTCCTTCAACTGCCAATTTTCAACACCATTGAAATATGTTTCTCTAATGTTCTTGGGAATAAATAATGTCAAAAACTATATTGTAACTACAATTTCCTTTTTTTGTATCTCAGAGGAACCTAGCAACCCACCTGACACATAGCTACTAGTAAACCTCTAGAGGTGTATGACCTATCCTCCTCTCCGTAACCTGGGTCACAACCGGGGGAATTTGAACCTTGGATCTCTCAGTTTTCTCAGACTCACATTAATTTGATCACCAATTGTGTTTCCCCCCATGACAATGGAACTACAATTTCAATTGAAGTTGTTAGTGGTAATTATTATAAGCAAGTGTCCAAAATCACCACTATAATATCTTTGATCTCTTTCACATATTTTGGGGGATAAAATCCTATAAATATCTAAGTTAAATGAAAATTTAACACACTATAAAGAATGTTGGCAGACATATAAACCACTTTAGCGTATAACTATTTTTAGTGACATTGGAAGGAGGGAAATTCATGTATATTATCCAAACAAATAAAAAATGATATTTAGATATTTTTAATCAAAACAAATAAGGTACCTCAAAATTAGAATGTGAAAAATTACATCACGTTATGGTTTTTTACTTCTAATTTAATGTCATAAAGCATAAAGAATTTGAAAATTGACTTGATGTGGGCATTTCTCCATTAACCTAGATCAAATTTAATTCCAAATCTATCTAGTGCCAAGAAGTATAAAATCCTTTGTGGCACAATTTAAAAAAAAAATACAAACCTAAGGAAGATTTTCACTTTGAGATTGCATCCATTCTAACACTTGATAGATCCAAAGTTATTAGATTTAGGCTAGATCTAGTTGTGGGTAGACACTTTGAGATTTTAAATGATCATTGTTATTTTTATGCATATGTTTCAAACAAATATTTGATCATTTGAGATTTATTATCTTCTATAATCTAGAGGGCTTTGCCAAAAAGGTAACTTCAAAAGTTACATGAGGAATAAGGTGAATAATAACAAAGTGACAATGTTCAATGATGAAGAAGGTGAATAGTAAAAAATTGATAGAATTCATTTAATATATAATAGATGAATTACACAATGCTCTTCTCAGTCTACTTCCTTCATCTTTTCTTATAGCCGCTCTTTTTATATTTTCCATTTTTTCATATCAATCATATGAAAAGGGAGGTTGAAATTAAAAACCATTCAAACCTTCAACTCAAGATTTTATAATAAGGTCATACCCAACCTATCATTCTTTCTAATATTAATAGTTTCTTTTTTAAATGTTAATCCTTGTGACTTCATGATGCCTCAAGGATCCCACTCATCAAATTAGTAGAAGGTGGCACCCATAAATAATACTTATACAAAGTGATGGAATATCAACGAATTGGAACTCTAGCACCAAGGTTTATTTGGGCTTCCAAGGGACTGTCCTAGCCTTTGAATTTTGGCTTAATCATCTTGAAATTCGAGTTCATCCTTCATATTGGATATATGAATATGAGGAAGTTGAATATGCTTGTCTTTCTTGATGTGCAAAGAATGATAGTGTAAAGGATTAATAATCTAATGATGGAATATGATAAACATACCTCAAAAGATTACTTGAATATTTAAGAAGTCTTTCAAAATTTCTATGAATCTTATACTTGGGGAGAGATATACCACCTCATAAATAAAGCTTTGGTAGGACTCTGTACAAGCATGAAATTGAACAATTCCATACAAAAATTGTCCTCGTTGCTTGATAGCAAATCTATCTGTAATAAATATGGTCTATCAATAGCTGATCAAGTGGTACACAGGAAAATAATGAAAAAGGCCATAAAGAAAATTCAAAAAGAAAAATGAACTATTATGCCAAGCCCAAGAGATCCAGAAAAGAAAAAGGATATTACAAAAGTATTCCCAGAACCCACTATTATGGTTCTCAAGATATTCATCTTAGGACACATAAGAAAGAGGCTTGGAATAAACTCACATGTTGGTTATGTGGAAAAAATGGGGATACTTCAAATAATTTCCCACGAGGAGAAGAATAAAAATTACACAAAGGGAAAAAATCACAGGAAATCGCTAAGCAATACCAACGAGATAGACAAAGAAGAGAAGAAAGGAAAACACTAGTCCAAATTCAATGTTACAAATGTGGTTCTAAATTCCATAAAGCTAAAAATTTTCCTAATATTCACATTAAAGAAGAAGTACATGTTTTGTGACAAAAACTTCCAGTTTCAGTATTTCTGATTCAAAATCCACAGATGATCATGATGCAATTTTTATTGCTGACTATTGTAGATGCATAGATTCAGAAAATTGTCATTGCAGTAGCTCAGTGCTAGATTCTGGATATAGTTCTGAAGAAGAGCATGCATTACAATAGAAATTAAAAATATTTATGGCTCATATTTCCGATGACAAAGAAGCCAAGGCCTTAATAGGAATCAAAATGCTTCCTGAAGGAGAGATGAAATAAAAGTTGATGGAAACATTCCTGCAAACCATCCTTAAGAACCAAAGTTCTACGTCAACCCCTACAAGCAAAGTTACTACCTCAAGAGCCCTCTTTGTGATGCTTCATATGAGAAGAATACTAAGTCATTTCAAAGAAACCATCAACAAGATAAACAAAGAGTTCTTACACTCAATGAAGTTAGCCAAGAGATAAAAAATTATGAAAAATGAAATCAACAAAATTAAAGCTCAAGTTGCGAGATTAGAAAAGGGAAAAATGAAGAAAGAAAAGGAACATGATATATCAGAACATCATTGGGTATCAGAATAAAACCCCTCTTTAAGAAAGAATTCAAATATAGAGATTTATGAGGTTAAATCAGATGACTTCTCAAGGCTAAACAATATGAAAATTATGGCAGTCCAACACCAACAATATCATGTTATGCTCAAATTTAAAATTCAAAGTGAAGTCTTTACTCTAAAGACTCTGTTGGATATAGGGCAGACATAAATGTATTAAATAAAAAATCAATTCCTGCTAAATATTGGGCTAAGGAAAGAAGAGAAGTCTTAGGGCTAGGAATATAAGAATACAACTTTCAGTATGAAGTTCCTAAAGCCACCATTTGTTTAGAAAATTACTGCATAAATATTAAATTTGCAGTAGGAATCATCCCAGTAGACTGTATTTTGAGAAAGACATTCTTAGCAGTCGTTGAACCCAATGGTGTAGCACTATCAGATGATGGTCGATTTGGATACTACATCTTTGTCCCAAATCAATAAGGGTATTTACAGGCCATCACACTGCCTTTTGTCTCAACTCCAAGGATTTCAACTATGGTCCAGGCCATGCAAGAATTGGGTTAGCCTGAAAAGCGTCTAGAAGAGCCCAAAGACCTGAAATCCCATCTTAAGATTGATGAAGGCTTGAGACAAGCTACAATCATAAGGAAAACAAAATATTTGAGGAAACAATTAGGGGCAGAATGTTGTGTAGAAGAAATCAATGTTTTTTGGCACAGAAAACAGTATTTTGTAGAACTACCTTACAAAACTGAATATATAGGAAAACTATGTAAGAGCCATCCCAATGAATGAAGAATACAAATAGCTCTTTGGTTTTTATTGCATAGTATTTCAAATTTAGAAAATGATGAGTAAAGGATGTTCCATATTGAAAATTTCAAGAAAATGTATGATGTAGGTAACAAAGAAGATTTTTTTGAATAAAGGCCTTAAGAAACATTTCATTCTAACCTTGAGAATGATGATGCCTTTGAGGATTTTGTTGCATCATCTCAAGAAGAAAAAATTGACGAGGAGTCTTCTAGTATTTCCATTGGCCCATGAAGGGACATTTGGACATCAAGTAAATGAAGAGAAGCTTGACAATAAAATTATCCGGCCTTCTGGGTATTCACCTTTTCTCCTCTGCATGAAAGGAACGACTTGATATACTATACTTCTTTCCAAGAATTTGAGTTTCATGATATATCTTTTAGTGATTTGTAAGTGGATAATCTAAGAAGTAAATCCTTGTTTGAAGAAGATCATGACAACAGAGAGATTGAAAATATTGATGCACTTCTCCATATTGAAAAATATAAATGGGATATAAGTTGTTTTATTTTAATGGGGATCCCATTTATGACCCAAATGATGATGATGGTCCTAAAGGTAATATTGCAAAGTTTTGGCCATTTGAATAGCCAAACATCATCAAAGAATGTGAAAACTACTCCATGGTGTAGGAATAACTATATTAACTCATTAATCCGATCAATTTGCAAGTGCAAAAAGGATGTTCTCATAGTCAAATGACACCATACATTTTCTAGCATTGGATGTCCTCAATTCTTTAACCTCTTATGCTTAAAAAGCCATCTGGTAATCATGTTTTAAAGGTTGCAATGTTTTGTAGGCAAAAAAATGTTCAATATAAAGTGTATTTAAGGAATTTTTAGCCTCACCTGCTAGGGTAGCCAACCATAAGTCATGGAGTTTCATAATTTTCAAATCTAATTGGTTGGCTCATCATTTATCGCATGCCATCAAGAACAAGGAGGGGTATTAATCTTCTTATGGGTTTCTTTTCGAGTTTCCCTCAAAGCCCCTCTTGCTTGATGATTTAATTGGTAACATTGATGAGTTTTCCTATGCTTATGTTGAAAAAGATGACTACATTGACACATCCACCTTTGGATTGAAGAAGCTTACAACAATATAGTTAGACATGGGCATGCCTTTGTTCTTTCCTCATGTGATCATGATCCTACCTTAAAGTTTGTCCAAATGGTGAAGGAAACTATGGCATATGTTTACTTAAGGGTTGATGTTTCATTATTTTTGTTTGTGGCCAAGCACACAAGTAAACATTATGGTACAGATGAACTCATCAAATAGTTACATTAGATTTATGATTTTGTTTAGCATGTTGTGCTTTCTATGTTAGAGTAGGATAGGATGAATATGATATTTATCATGAACATTAGATTTAACTGTGAGTTTCATTTACTTTCTACATTTTAAGTTGTTTGAATAAAATGAAATGATGTCAACATTGTATGAAAATCTTTGAGACATAGATATCATTGATATGTGTTCCATTCCACTTCATTTATATATGGATTTATTTCTCTCTCTCAAGGAAAGGATAAGGAACTTATGTTCTTACTCCTCCCTGGCATTTAATATCTATTCAGTAAGAATTGTTTATGCTTACAAGTTTTTGGAGATTTTGGAGTTTTCATGCACTCAAGATGAGCACATGTCACCAAGTTGGAGCTAGTTGTAATAGCCAAAAAAATTTGCAATGTACCCTATTTTTTCACCAAATGTGACCAATGTGATGAGACAAAGGTGTGATGATGATTTTATTTGTGCAGTGTATTTCGGCCATGTTGGGATGATTGATATAAAGTGTTTTCCTACTTGGTATCCCAAACACCTTTGGTGGTCGACTATGACCAACCCACTTAGTCCCCATTAAAAAGTGCTAGGTTTTATTGCTCTAGTTGGTTATCCCATGATGGTGATGATCCCCATAAAGTTGGGAATTAATGTCCTAAGTAGGTATTCATTCATCTTGAGCTGGATATATTAGAATATATGATTTATAGGAACCCCTAGTCACTCACTTATGTTTTGAACCATGTAAAGGTGATTCCACTTTGTAAGGGTTAAAGGATTAACTCCTACTCGTGATGTTTAATAAATTAATATGATGGATTTGTAATGATCTAGACCGGTTCTAGAAGTCTACTTAAGAATTAGAGATGTTAGGGATAAAAGTGTTTGAAAGATTCATGGAAATATTTAAGAAGATATTTATGGAGATGGTTGAACTAAATGTCCAATTATGATATAGTTGTTATAGCCATCCATAATTATATAAAAATACCATTTATAAAATATAACTACACATAAGAATGATTTCATTATATAATTTTTCTTTGGGCATGTGATTATATGCTCTTAGTGTTGAAATTCGATTGCAAATTGAATTTCTAATCATGATAATTACTTGTGACTGATATATATATATATATATATATATATATATATATATATATATATATATATTCCTTTTAGCATTTACATTGTCGAGTTACGTCATCAAGCAATTACACATTTGAAAACATAAAAAAAATCAAAATAAATAAATATCATAGTGCATAAGAAAGAAGAGACACCACAAATTAGCCCATTATATAGGGCAAAACCCACAAGGGGAAAACCCAACAAATCCTTCCTAATAGAATCATCTTCAACAAGAGAAATCAAAGTCAAAGCTATTGATAAATTGACCAGTTAAATCATCCACCAAGTGTCCAAGTCAACCCTCTTCAATCTAACTGTAATCACAAGAGTATGGAGATAGCACAAATGATTGAACTTCATTTTTGCACATAGATGAATGACAAAAATGTAGCCCAATACCACCGAGATAAAACATTGATGATCTACCCCTTTTTCACAGAGAAGTAGCACAAGAACCTGACCCTTAAACACATAATTAACCTTCAAAAATCTTGGCCCTATACACGAAGATGACACACAAGAATCTCAACCCTGTATACAGAAAGAGATGCCACAGAGAATGTGAATTCACTTCAAATCTGATCTTGAGCGAGGGTGGAAGGATATCTTTATTCATTTTTTCGACCTTCTATCTTTCTTGTTTTATGGCAGAGATATGTCATTCTATAATGTGATCCAAACAACCTTGATGGAGGATGAGTATCTATAATAAATAGTCTCCTTAGTAATCGAATTGGTGTCTCCTTGGCCATACCAACATGAAGACTGACTAGGACACTTTAATGGAGCCATAAGTCTTTCACAATAGATTTTATTTTTCTCTTCATAAAGTCGTGAAGAATCATGTCTTTTACATTTGACAAAAATATATGAGCATGAAGAACATGTTAGACAAATACTAATTATGTAACATAATGATAAAATATAATTTATGAAAACGTACCATAACTACAAACTTTAACAATTAGTGTATCTTTCTTGGTATATATGATTGTGTCTATTGATTAAAGCCAAACATTAGTATCAAAACACATGGTTGTGGTTGTAAAATCTTTTAATTATTGTGTTTGTAACGAATTTCTAATCAAAATGATTCCATTAAATATTTAATGCACATAAGTCTAATGGAACACCTTCAAAGAGAGTGAGAGTGGGGTTCTTTCAAGCTTCAAGATGAAAGTGTGAAGGCGTTGACATATGAGGAGATCCAAAGCTAGACGTACCCATAAGTGAAGGCCTCTGACACTATAATTGACGGTGGCAGGGAGACTTTTCCATTCCAACGAAAGAAATACTAGATGAAGAAAATGTGAAGGCAAAGGGCACAAACAAGAAGACCAATTGGGTGATATCCAATTGGAAGAAGGAGAGGGCATGATCTCTCTGGTTGTGTAAATTCAACATGCGGGAGCTATGGATGCGTGAAGAATCATTGAAGGATTATTGTTGTGGATGTAAAGTTGTTGTTCAGATTACTCATTCTAGTGAAAGGAACAATACATGGTAAAAGCATTGTACAAATTATTGTCCAAGTGAAAGAGGAAATCCTTGTCTAAAACGAGAAATCGTTGTGTGACGGAAACATCCACTAAATAAAGAAAGGAGAAGTTGTTCTCCACTAAGTAAGAGCTATGTTAGTTGTTGCTATGGAGAAGCTATAATTCACTGCTATTAGAACGCCCACAGTAATAGCAACTCGTGCCATCGGTAGTGAAATTACTGAGTATCCACTCATGAAGCTGTTGAAAGTAAAGTCGCTACAAGTAAAATGAGAACTGATGTGTGAGGCACTAATAGTTTGGTGGAGCAAAACACACATCAACAACGAGCCTCTACCTCAAGGGGAAATTAAAATTAGTTATTTTAAAAATGACGATATTTGTGGATTTATAATTAAAATTAGTTATTTTAAAAACAACAATTATTATTTGTAGAGTTATAAATAAAATTAGTTATTTTAAGAATGTCAATTGATATTTGTGGAATTATGATTTTATTAATACATAAAATAATATATGTTATTTATGGCTAAATTTATTAACCTATACTATTTATACATTAATAAAGCTATAACTTCACACATAATAACAATAGTTATAGTATCAATAATACTGCAATTATTGTACTTATACTTTTCAGTGAATTTTGCAATGTCAAAAGACTGATGAAGCCCATAGTTTTATCAAGGAATCAATTTTTGGAGAAAGGTGGATTTGTGGAGTATATGATGGTGTTGATTCCAACAAGGGAGCTTGCAAAATAGGTCCATGCTGATTTTGAGGTTTATTTTTCGAGACGCGATTAGAAACTTGTTGGATACCTATACCAATAGGTTTCATATTTCATGATTGGCAAGAGAAAGTCCAAATATGCTCTGCTTTGAGTTCACAAAGATCCCATATTTCCTAAAGAGAAAGAAGGTGTGTAAAGTGTCTCAAATGTTAATGACCTTATTTCAAATTTTGATGGATGATCCAACAGTCTAATCTGGATCATGCCATGTGTTCAATTTTGTGTTGTAGACTAGAGAAAGGAGTCTGTCCAAACTGCTTAATCTTGGCAGACAACTAGTTTAGGTAGAGAAGAAAAGGATCCCAACAGCTTAATCTGGGACCTTGGAAGAGATAAGGGTAGAAGTAGATAGAAAGAGCAAAAGAAAAAGCCAAGGAAAAGAAAAGGCAAGTAAGGGTCTGCAAGTCCAAATGCACCCTCCAAGAAGAAATAAAATGCTAGGCAAGTAGCTGGGTAGGTAGCTGGGGTTGCAGAAAGGTTATCCCTATCATTGCAAGATTGGCGATGGTGGGCAGCAAGGCAAAAGATTACAGCTGGGAGCATGACTAATTTCCCTCACTCCCCTCCAATTTCATTTCTAACATTCCCTCACTAGCCTGAGATTCATGGAAAAGACTAAGTTTTCATGGTGGTTCTTAATCTTTAAAAGCCACATTTCTTGTCTAAAAATCTTTTCATTTTGATCTACTCTTGAAACCAAGCTTGTTTCACATAAACTCAATGGTTTCCACATCCACTTACCCCCTCCTCCATAACTAACACTAACCCTACTATATAAATCCCTTATATCACCTTTTTCCCTAATATTACTAACACCAAGGTGTATAAATCCCAGCATTATCTACATATTCTCCTTTTGGCATTATAGCCAAGTAAATGGTCTAAGGGGACTTCAGTCCACCTGGGACTGTGGTCAACCTTGTTTTGGATGTGCTCTGACCTCTGGTTATGAGCAGAAATCCTCTCCCTCAACCCTCACCGTCTCTCTGCTAAAAACGCACAAAAAACCCCGTTTTCCCATATAAACCCTTGAAAAAGCTCAAAAAACTGCGGAAAGACCCACTTTCCTATAGTCCTCCGCCCAATTATTAAATTGAACATTTTATTACGCTGGCGGGACCCCTCCCCAACATGCTCGACCAGTCGGAAGGCCCGCCAGTCGTCAGATCTCCGTCGCCCAGATCTAAAGGTGGGCGGTCATTTTCACTCCCCGACCTGCCGACCTTTAGCGTCCGGGGAAAGTGGTTTCGCCCATCCCGTACAGGGGACGCGTGGCAGGCGGTGGGGTTGTTCGGAGCCCCCCTCCCCATTACCGCCTTTGCCCAAAGGTGGTGCGGGGAACCCGCTTACCGCCACCCCTAATACCACTTTCCTCCCACGTCAGTTGCACGTCACCCTGACGTCACCTCGCCGGTACTCGCCCCAGCGTCCCGTGGCCCTCCACGCGGACCCACCACTGTACCCGCCCGCCACCATGTCCTGCCACCCTGGCGAACACCTCAGCCGCCACGTCACCTCCGTACCTGGGCCCCGCCATGACGTCATCAGCGGAAAAGCGCCAAATGCACACTTTGGTCAAATTTAACGATTTAAACGACTAAATGAGTCGTTTTCGCTCATTTTCATGCGAAAGAGAAACTAGCCGTTGCCAACAGATGCTGCGAAACCTCTCACTCAGCCATCAAATTCGACAATCCGACCATTCAAAGTTCAGAATTCGACGGCACCAAGTCGCCACAACCCGGCCAGCGAGCTTCCAAGTCGATTTTCCAGGTACCTTTCAGATTGCCTCAATCAGTAGGAGGAGGGACCTCAGTTACCAGGACAGCGCCGCAGACACTCTCTACAGCAGCACCAGGCTTAGATAAAGGAAAAGGAAAAATGGATGCAGAGGATGAAGCAAAAAAGGAACAGTCAGAGCAACAGTCACAGCAAAAAGATCATCAAACAGAACAACAAACAGAGCAGCAACAAGGACAAACCATTCTGCCACAAACTGGGCTGCCACAAAACCCCCTAATGCAAACACCGCCACCTCAAATTGAGCCATTAACTACCTCAGTTTTGCAGACCCCGGCACATGAAGAGAGGGGTACTAAAAGGCAAAGAGAAGAGTCCACTCCCCTCAGTGGATCCTCCCACCAGCCAGAGGCCAAAAGGCAAAGGGCAGATTCCCCAGAGGTGGAAGACATCACTGAAGATGTCTTGAACGATACAGCAAAGGACAGGGAAGGCAGCCAACATACAGGGACAAGCTCCTTTCAGCAGGAGCAGAATTTACAGCTTGGTTTGGAGGTGTCATCCTCTTCTCAGCAAAGCCAGAAGCTTAAAAGTGCTAAGGCTACCTTCAAAGAAATCAAGGCAGCAAATGAGTTATTGAGGGCTGAGGTTTACAAACAGTATAGATGCCACTCCAGCCCAGCAGGAAAGGTTGATGTAGGTCTACGACTTCAAAGAGGAAAAAATGATATTCAGCCATTTCAAACCCAAGGGGCCGCACCCAATGACAACTGCAGATTTCATCAAAACAAGGGTGGAGGTCCTGGCCAAAGACATACATCCTATGGACCAAATTGAGCTCCACAAGCAGACTGGGGAGATGGTCTATGCCACCTTGGTAGAGAAGGCCACATTAGCTCATGAGCTGAAAGAATCTTTGAAGAACACAAACACTCAACTAGATTTTGAGAGGTTGTCCTCTAAGGCCAAGGACAATAGGATAAAATCTCTTGAGGAGATTATTGTTGATCTAGGACATGACCCTAGTGATCCAACCGGGGTAAAAGCCCTCATAAAGAAAAATGATGATGATCTAAATGCCATGAAGAAGAGGTTGAAGCTGTTACCTACAGAACACCCTCAGACAGCTGAATTGCAAAAGGAAAAGCAAGTTAATGAACAACTTGACCTCTTATTACAGCAAGATCAAAGAATCCAAGAACTAGAGAAAGAGCTGGAAGGAGCATTGCAAGACAAACAAGGAGGATCTACACTCCAAGTTCCTCCAACAGATTCCACAACAGCAACAACTTCTGGGGCAGCAGTGGCCCCCACAACAGAAGCAGCAGGTACAACAGCAGCTACAGATGCCCACCCCAGTGTAGAAGAATTAACCAAAGCTGTCAAAGCAATGGAGCTACAGGCGGATGAAATAAGGAAAGCAAAAGAAAAACTGGCAGAGATAGATGCCAAATATGACCAATCAAAGATAACGGTAGCAGAACAGGGCAGACAGATTAAGGCTCAAAAAGATAGAATAAAGGCCCTGGAGAAGGAGCTCAATCTGGAAAATACTATGGCAGAAATTAAAAGAATCCTGTGGAATAAAATTACCCAAGCTATTATCAAACAGTGGAAATCCATTAAAACAATGCATGAGCATATGGATTTAATTGTACAAGCCCAGACAGATGTCCAGAGAGCCAAGACAGTGTTAGGAAACAGACCTGAGCAAGCTAGCCAATTGATAGAATTTTTGAACAGGCAAGACAAAGAGGAGCTGGCAGCCGTTGGAATCACCAACAGAACAGAGGCCATCCTCATGGCTAAAAAGGTGCTAACTCTCAGAGGTTATGTACAGACGGCAGAAAGAAAAAGTTATGAGATACAGACTGAAGTTGAAGATTATAAACTCAGAATGGGAATGCTACAAGCAAGAGGACTGCCTAGCCTGCTGAGCAGCACAGGAAAATTAATCAGCAGAGATCAATTTACAAACAGGGTGGCCGCTTACATTGAAAATCAAATCACTGCATCCAGCAGTACTTCTGAGGAAACAGTTCCTCCAACAGGACAGAGCTTGTACACTAAGCTTGAAGGCTCATTTTTTGTTGAAAATGAGGTAAATCATTTATTTGAAACTCCTCCTAGTTTTTTCAGATATACAGAGCTTGACGAGACTCTAATTAAAATTCGGAGGCACCAAATGCCTAAGGAGGACTGGTGGCAGGCCATGCTCCAAATTTTGCCACGGTAGTTTCAAGACATTCGTCCACTGCCAGCTCAGCTCACCAGAAGACAAGTGTAAAAGGATTAATGTTTGAAAAGCATCCAAAAAGTGATTCATCACTAATGATGACAACTCGCCACATTTTGAACAGCACGTCCCCAACCGACTCAGCAGCTCCCAAAGGCCAAAAGTATCTTCTGACAGAACATCAAGACGCCTTTATTTTGTATTCAATGCTGTAATAAATTTCTGATAAAAATATCTCAAAGTTGGTGAGGATATTAAGTCTGAGATAACTAAGAACTCAGATATTTTTGTAAAAATCGAAGTATATATTCACCCCGCACATAAGCTGAAGGGGTTGTTGTTATTTTCATTTTGGAGATCTCACTTGCTGTAAAATTCTCAGAGAAATAATACAAAGGGTGAATGGAACTTCCAAAGCTTGGCGTACCTTGATGCATTGTGATGAATGGTGAATGTTGCAGGATTCCAGAGTGTTTCATAAAACAATAAGTCTTTCTTAAATCTCTATGTTACATGTTTTCGAGTCTTTTGTTCTCTTTTATTGTTTAAATGTTTTACACTTAATAGCAAAGTAGAAGAATAGTTCCAGGATTTAATCACTGATTACCCTGAACTCAATCTGAGCTATTATCCATGTTTTCTTCAGATACAGTGAATGAAGCGTAATTCTTAACTGCTGCACTTTAAAACTATATCTTTTACAGTGATAGACATTCCCAGGAATTCAAGTTTGCTCCTGAGACATCTATCCGTTTCTCATATCTAGTTTGGTGGAAATACTTAAATACTTTAGTGAAAATTCTTAATTGCTTTCACTGGTTTTTTCACCTGTTTGTGTTATAAATCAAAAATTTTGTTGTATGAAATATCCAAATGGCCCTGTAAGTTTCACCAATTCACCTCAAGGTTTCTAGACACCTACAGCCATAGACTCCATTGCCCAATGATATTTGACTCTTCGAACATTATATCACAAGACCTGAAAGAAAATCTTCAACCAAAACATAAACAAAACCTGTGTATAATACCTAGCCTAAAACACTATCATAACAGATACAAATCATAAAGAGAGAGCCCTCTCTGATCACACTTTGGCTAGAAGCAGTGATCCAAAGATTGGTTAGTGGTTACCCCGGCCGTATTCCCTTGGGAGTCATAGGGAACAACCTGGGTGTTAACAAAACTCAAAGAGTTGGATCAAAGTCAATAAAGGTCCATTTAAATTCTTTATAAATTAAAAAGGTGGAAATGAGGAATTCTTATTAGCTTACAAGTAATTAGTGCAAATCAGATTACAAGTCCTCGGCTGTTGGCATATTGAGATTCACTTTAGAGTTCCATTGAGGTTAAAACCTCGATGCTTTTTAATTTCTGGTTACGAAAATAGTGTTAAATAATGGTATTTTGGTTATTAAACTGATGGATGTTATTTTTAAAAAGTGAAGGTAAAGTGTATTCTTTAGTCGAAAAGTATTGGAATATTGTAAATGTTAGGTATATGTAATGTTTTTTTATATTAAATGAGTTTAGAAATAAATGAGTATAAAAGTATATATAAGTATATATGTTATAGTTTAAGTAAAAAATAATGAAGTTTTGAGAAAAGTTAAAGTTAAGAAGACGTCATGAAGATGAGTGTATTTTTAGTGATATTTGATACTCTAGATTTAATGTATTGATATTGCTAAGTTTAAATTTAAAGAAAAGTGAGTTAAGTTAATTTTAAGTTGTGTAAATCATGGAATTAGTATATCAATTTAGTTTTTCAAACCAAGGTTATTGATTTCTTTGTTAGACATTGTACAATCCAACAAGAATACATATTTTGTGAGGATGTAATTGTAGATGAATTATGAAGATTGTATGTGTCTTTTTGGATGGAGGTGTTCATCTTATAAGAAATAATTTTGTGCAAGAAGACTCAGATGAAAAATCACTCAAGATGACTCATGAAGGGAGAATAAGAAGACTCCATCAATGAAATAAAGAAATGAAAATAATGAAGAAACAAACTCCGTCATAGAGAAAATTCCAATCAAGATGAAGATAGATTCAGATGATGCAACCAAAAAAGGATGAAAGAAGATGATGACAAACAGAATGATGCAACAACAAAGACACAGAGAAAAACTGAAATAAGAAAGAAAATATGGTGAACATGCAAGTATGAACAAAGGAAGGTAAGAATAAAGCATCATGTGTTCAAAATTGAGTTTTAAATGTAGTGAATCCATGAAAACATTTCTAAGAAGTTTTGTGGTCCTAATTAATGTTGTTGATGATGGAAAGAAAATGTTATTGGTCATATGTTTCTAAAAGGGATAAATCAGCTTAAAATGAAAATGAAAATTGAATGTACCTCAGTCAATGTTGATTTAAGCCCGATGAGGTGGGTATACCCCCATAATTGAATGTTGAATGGTTTGTGGTAAACCATTTGTCATGATAAAGGAATTTTATCATAAACCATTTTTATGATAGAGGATGGAGATGTTCCTCCTACAAGAAATGATTTTATGTAGTAATATTTAGACGAAAAATTACTCAAGAAGAAGAGAACCAGTAGACAAATGAAGAACGATGAAGAAGCACACTCCATGACATAAAAAGATGATAGAGAAAAGTGCAAGAAAGATGAAGAAGAAGATCAAATAACCAAACCAGGATGAAAGAAGATGACGATAGAGATAATGATGTAGCAATGGAGAGAATTGCATTGGAAAATTAAATGATGAAGACACAAATAAAAAGTGAAATAAGAAAGAGAAACAGTGAAAATGTAGGAATTAAGAAGAAAAAAGCGAAACAAGGTAAGAATAAAGTACCATGGGCTCAAAATTGAGATGCAAATGTAGTGAATCCATGGAAACATCTTTAAGAAATTTAATGGTCTTAAATAATGTTTTTTGATGATGGGAAAAAATGGTCTTGGTCATATGTTTGTAAAAGGGATAAATTATCCTAAAATGGAAACACCTCTAAGAAGTTTAAGAATCTCGAATAATGTTTTTGATGATGGAAAGAGAATGGTTTGTTGAATACTAAGAGGGTGAGGGGTGAATCAGTATTCTTCAATTTTTTCCTTATTTAACACATTCACTCTTAATGAACTGATTATGAATCCAATTACACAATTTTAATCAACAACCTTAAGCATTCAAATACCATCAAGCTTGGACATAGAACACAATACAAGTTTTATGAGAAACCCATACGGAAGAAACCACAAAATAATTTTTTCTTTATTAATGGATGTAGGAGAAAACCTATTGTTATGATTGTTGCAAGCATCAACTTGTAGGAGATACAAATCCCCTTTCAAATTTGTAGGCATAAACATGGTAGACACAAATCCCCTTTCAAATTTGTAGGCACAAACATGGTAGAGACACAAATCCCCTTTCAAAATTTTGCAAGAACCCAGCCTTTACAGTGATTTGATCCCATGGTTTAAATCAATACCATTGTTTGGTCCCATGGTATTGTGTCTTGATCATGTCAAAATTTATCTTGCCAAAAACATTGTCACCAATGTATGACAACATTAGAGGAGAATTTTTTGGACTCATCAACTTCTTTTCTTTCCTAAATGTAGATAGTGGAATTAATGAATTCATAATATCTCCTTAACATATCTTTCAATTTACTCTCATACAAATATTTGTTGGCTTCATCTTTAAGGTGTAATACAATTTATGTGCTACATCCAAGTGGTTCATTATATGTATCTTCAGATATAATAAAAGCTCCATGAGTTTTTGATTCCCATATGTTCTATTTGTCATCAATGTTAATACTAATAAATTCCAAATGGTCAACAACTAGGTAGAATGAATAAAATATGATTCCAAACTAGCCAGTGAGGATCAAATATCCACCTTTTTGCATTTGTTCTAGAAAAGATGAAGTTCTAGATTTGGCAATTATCCCAAGATTTTTTATGAGATCTTCCTTAGTCATTTCTATCCCACGATATTGGATTGGAATCATTTTTTTCTTTATCCAATTTGATCTTGATGTCGAGCCTGGTGTTATTTATTTCTCCTAGCACATTCTTGTTCATGAGAGTTAGAAATCAAATTTTATCCAAAGCATCTGAGACATGGGAGATGAGTTCTTGCAAGAAGATATCCTTGCTGTTGTAAAGAGAGATGATCATGATGTCCATGAGCCTTGAAACCTCTTCCTAGAACTCAAATTTTTGGGCATTGGCTTGGAATGTCTTCTAGTAAGTATACAATAACTCCCTTTGTGCAACATTTGCATCCATAGAGAGTGCATCATGAAGGGATCCCCTGATGATTTCTTCCATACTCAGAGGATTGGCATTCTCATCGATTGGGCTTGATTCCTTTGTGTTGTCTTTTATATGGGAACTATGTTGCATGATAAATGCGAGAATGATGAGAAGTAACAGAGGTGTTGGCATCATTAATATAGCCATGTGGCCCCTCTTTAAAGTTTCCACTGGTTACCAAATTACCTCTTATGATTTTTGAATTAGATGGGATTATATCTTTGATTTCCACCCAACAAATGAGCAACCCATGATTTAGTTTATCATAATCCTCATTTGCATTCTAGAGAAAAACTCATGGGCCTTAAAAACTACTTTGAATCCCAAAGCATATGCATCCATCCACTAATATCATAACTTGTATTTATGGAAAAAAAATTGAGAATATGGTACCATAGTCAAATTCAAATTTTCTTATTTTTTGTAGGTCATGACCATGATGAAGATGTGTGAGTAATTTGATATATTCTTTAGGTTGTGCATCAACAAGGATGTCATCCTAGCATTTTCAAGCCTTACAACACATCCATTATATGGAAAAGAAAAAATTTGGTTAGAGGATACATATTCTGCTACCCCACTAAGTTTCCACTTGGGTAAAAGGTTTTGGTCCACAATCACATTTCCCACCATACCCAAAGTTTGAGGAACCTATTGAGAAATCTAGGGCAGAGAGAATAGGTGATTTCTCTAGTAATGATAACTACTTGTGAATGCTTTTTACTTCTTTTTATTATGTTCTTCTTTAGCTTTGTTTATTATAGAGTTATATTCATCAAACAACTATCAAAATGAAAGACAATAATGAGACAAGAGACACAAGATGTAGGCGATCAGGCAGGGCCAAAACCTCTCCAACATGAGAGGAAAACCCAAATGAATTCTTCTTCTTATAGTATCTTCAATTGACGAATTCCAAGACCTAGACCCTTGATCAATAACTTTTCCAAGAACCAAGTCACAACAACCATTCTTCTTCTTCAAGTCAGACTTCTATTCCTCTATCCTTGACCTTTTATATTCTATCACAAATATGCAAATTTTCAGCTTCATATAGTAGTTAATAAGTCACATAAGAGTGCTCAATGGAGCAGATTCATGAGGTTTCTTTCTCCGCTTGTACTTGCACACTTCTCTAGTATATTCGATTGGAATAAAACTTATCTCTTGATCCTTGACTTAAATTCCTTCAAGATTTGATGTTACCTTGTTGTAGAAACCCTAGATTATGTTTGTAACCTAAAAAATTGATCAAACCTTCTTGTTTTCTCTTCGCTAGGATAAAGGCTTCTTCTAGACCATCTCAGATTGTGATCCCAATCTTCTTGAGCCTTGAAAATCCTCCTAAATTTGATTGTGACTTCTTTGATATAAAGTTGGAAGTGTGCCCTGACAATAATCCGTACGTGAGAGATAGAAGACCTAGATGACAGATCTAAAAACTCGATTTTTCCTTTTGCTATGAGTCTCCCTTCTTCGCTATATTATGAGGCTCTTTCTTGTCTCCTCAAATTTTTGCAATGATGTTTTATCTACCTAGAATGAGGCCAAGTCCTTCAATATATATAGACATCCTCAATCATGATTTGAGGCCGACTTCAATCTGTTCCTAGGCTGACTTGACCTTTGATAATGCCGACATGAGTTTTTACTTTGTGACTTGGTTCTTGGAGAGTTCTTTGACTAGACATTGACTCAAAATAACTTTTAATATGTAACATGCTCAAAATGGGTCTTCAATACATGACATTAACTCAATAGACTTTATGACTTAAAGACAAAACCTAAGAGCTCACAATGGGAGCTTGATCTACAAAATAAAATTCCCTGAGCATAAAAACCATGCTTCAAGCATAACAAAATAATTTTATTTTTCTTCCTTTCAACACTCCCTCTTAACTAGGGAGGTATTAATAATCCATACAACGTATTTGGACATTCTCAATCTGAAGAATTCTCATAAGAAGAGTTGGATTGATAACCCATCTGTTTAGCATCATATCATCCAACATTGTCACATAGAAATGCCTTGACTAATTTCTCTATCTCTCCACAAGCTTAGAGCTCAATGTTGGCGAGACCAATGATGTATAGACTATAGTATACCTAGGGGGGATAGTATGGGGTACAGAGGGAGGTACCCAAGGGAATAATGTAATAATGGGATGAGCCATAGTTAATAAATAAAGTGGTTAACTCGCATCATGTAAGGGACCACAAGTAGTTAGAAATAATGTGATAAGCCCATTGTATTAGATATATGGTATTGAGAGACCCATGGTATTGTATGTATGAAGCCTATATAGAGGCTAGAGACTCCCCATTGAGAGAGGTCAAGGATTTTTGTATTGGCAAGAGCTCTGATACCACTTGTAATAGATATGACCTGCAAATATATGAGAATAGAAATATGCCCAGAAATAACAAGATCTGAATATAGAAATGCTTCTCTTTATTAATAAAAACCCTTAAGGTAGGTTAATACCATACAATCACTCCTTAAGGAAGGAGAAGACTCCACAAGACATATGCTTTCCAATACAATAATCCTTGACCTCTCTCAATGGGGAGTCTTTAGCCTCTATATAGGCTTCATACATACAATACCATGGGTCATTACCATGAGTCTCTCAATACCATATATATAATACAATGGGCTTATGACATTATTTGTAACTACTTGTGGTCCCTTACATGATGCGGGTTAACCACTTTATTTATTACTATGGCCCATCTCATTATTACATTATTCCCTTGGGTACCTCTCTCTGCATCTCATACTATCCCCCTTGGGTATACTACATTCTGTAGTATACCCAGGGGGGATAGTATGAGGTACAATGTAGTATACTCAGGGGGGATAGTATGAGGTACAGAGGGAGGTACCTAAGGGAATAATTTAATAATGAGATGGGCCATAGTTACCACTTTATTTATTAACTATGGCCCATCTCATTATTACATTATTCCCTTGGGTACCTCCCTTTGTACCTCATACTATCCCCTCTAGGTATACTACATAATGTAGTATACCTAGGGGGGATAGTATGAGGTATGAAGGGAGGTACCCAAGAGAATAATGTAATAATGAGATGGGCCATAGTTAATAAATAAAGTGGTTAACCCGCATCATGTAAGGGACCACAAGTAGTTAGCAATAATGTGATAAGCCCATTGTATTAGATATAAGGTATTGAGAGACCCATGGTAATGACCCATAGTATTGTATATATGAAACCTATATAGAGGCTAGAGACTCCCCATTGAGAGAGGTCAATAATTATTGTATTGGAAAACATATGGCTTGTGGAGTGTTCTCCTTCCTTAAGGAGTGATTGTATGGTGTTAACCTACCTTAAAGATTTTGATTAATAAAGAGAAGCATTTCTATATTCAGATCTTGTTATTTCTAGGCATATTTATATTCTCATATATTTGTAGGTCAGATCTGTTACAAGTGGTATCAGAGCACTTTCTTGGGCAAAGAGGAAAGGTTTTTGTTTTTATTTTTGTAGGAATTTTTTGGGCAGCGAGTTTGCAGAGAAGATATGAAACTTCTGGTGAAAAATTTGCAGAAAAAAATTGTATATTTGGATTATTTACAAAAAAATACCTAAATTCAAAAAAAATCGGCCGAATCAGAGTCTGGATGAGGAAGATATTGCTGATTTAAAAATCAGCTGTGTTGTAGAATTATTTCTGACGAAAATTCGTGGACGACGGATCTCTAGTGAATTTTTGTAGTTTTTGTGAATAATTTTGAGAAAATAATTGCAGATCTGGGATCCTCTTGAAAAATTACCCAAATTGAAAAATAAAATCGGTTGAATCAGAGTCTGAATGAGGGAGATATCACTGATTTAAAATCAACTATTTTTTTAGAATTTTTTGTGACAACGGGACAATTGTAGCGCAAATATGAAATTCCAGAGTGCCTAGATTGGGATTTCTACCACGTGGGAAGATGCAGAATGGTCGTTTCCAAAAATAAATTATAATAAGGATTTTGAGTAATATTGATCGAGTTGTGTCCATTTTAAATTTTCGCCAAAGTAAGTGATTTTTTTTCAAAACCCTCTTCATGGCTTCTAGCAAGCACTTTTTTACAGGAAAAGATAATGGTCCTACAATTGAAGAATTCCTAAAAGATTTGAAGAGAACCATTCCGAAACATTGGAGAGGTTTATTATGCCTTGGCTGAAAGATGAGGCTGCCATATGGTGGAGCTCACTTGACAGCAAGAAGTTGTCCAAACTTTCAGATGAAGAATTTGAAAAACTCCTTTTGGACAAATGGTCTCATGCTAGAAAACATGGGAATGAGACATGTAAGGGGTTATTTTCTACTGGTATCTCTTTATTACAGGTTCATGGATGTATTCAAAAACAGAAGACTAGTGTGTCTATAAATCCTAGTTGCAACCAAAATTTTATAAATGTTAATTTGGCAAAAAGATTGCAAGTACCAACCAAACAAATGGAGCACACACAAGTTAATAATGAGCAGGTGCAAGTTTATAAAGATTTGAAGATTTCTATGGATAAGTATGTATTGCATTTTGATTTTTATGCTTCAGATATGGATGATGTGGATGTTGTTTTGAGATACCCTTGGATGAAATCTGTTGGTACTATCAATATTAATGTGTAGAAGAAATTCTGAAGCTCCGGTATAAAAGGAAGAAAATTACATTACAGGATATTTCCATCAATAAATAGGTAGAGTCAAAGGAGGTTGAAGCATAAAATGTTACAGGTACTGATACATTAGATGATGAGTCCATAGCTAAAGTAATATTGGAAGATAAGCAACAATTGCAGGCACCAAAACATGTACCAAATACCCTTCTGATCCCACTTGTAATAGATCTGTCCTGCAAATATATTAAAATAGAAATATGCCCAAAAATAACAAGATCTGAATATAGAAATGCTTCTCTTTATAAATAAAAACCCTTAATGTAGGTTAACACCATACAATCACTCCTTAAGGAAGGAGAACACCCCACAAGACATATGCTTGCCAATACAATAATCCTTGACCTCTCTCAATGGGGAGTCTCTAGCCTCTATATAGGCTTCATACATATAATAACATGGGTCTCTCAATACCGTATATCTAATACAATGGGATTATCACATTATTGCTAACTACTTGTGGTCCCTTACATGATGCAGGTTAACCACTTTATTTATTAAATATGGCCCATCCCATTATTACATTATTCCCTTGGGTACCTCCCTATATACCCCATACTATCCCCCTAGGTATAATACATAGGCACCCTCATCATTATCTCAATCGGAACATACCCCACCCACGTTCTCTTAGAGTATGTTCCACCAAGAATATTCTTATCTTGGATTCCCATTCCTTAAAGAATATTAATCCTCTACTACTACTCTTATCTTAGATGCCCTAACACATCCTCAAAGAGTATCAGATGCCAAATGCTTACCCAATCCTCCATTCTATCTTCCCAAGTGAAGACAAGAATGATGTGTTTATCTCTCCCTCTCAACTTAGGGAGGACATACCCATTCCACTAAAGGAATGTTCCCAATCCTATAAAAGGAATGTACCCAAGCTTCGTCTTAACCAAGGACTTGACCAAGCTCCTTCTTCATCAAGGAATTGCTTCCAACATCTCTCTAGGTGGAGATCCTGGGACAACTAGCTTCTTGTAGGGCTTCCTCTTTTGATGTCATGAACTTCTTCTTTTAATATGAATCCTAGGTCTTTTGGGACTTATTTTTAGGGCATAGACCATTTAGTAGTTTCATTCATGAATCATGTCAGTCATGTCATCCTAGTATTCATTAGAAAGTGATCCTTTCAGTCCATATCTGGCCTTCCTTTATGCCTTGCTTTCTTCTTCATGTCATGTTTCCTTAAGGACCTTTCATAATTCTATATGAGCATCAGTTGTAGAAGACATCCAAGGTTCTTCCCTTGGAAACCTTGCATTAGCCCATCCAGATATTGTTCAAAAATTAAAAATTGAACATTAAATTAAAATTACCTTTTTGATGGTCTTTCATCATGATATCTTTCCTGTTTGCATCAACATCCTGCATAAATATTTCCACATCTACAAAAATATATACAATGTCAAAGGTCTCCTTGTTTTTCAGATTTCATCAGGGCCTTCAAATCTTTTTCATGGAGATATCATAGTCAAATATTTCAGCCCTTGGATGTTAATTTCCTTTCTTCATAGTTGCATTTTTATGATCTCTTCCTTTCTTTCTTCACACATTTCCTTCCTAGAACTTCCAATCATAGTTCCTCCAATTTTGTCAACCACCTCATATTTCATATGAAGACATATTATGTTGATTTCATCTAGTTAATGTGTGAACCATGCCTTCCTGCATTCTTCTAGAGGAGTAGATCCTTTCTTTTGATCATGCTCTTGAGGTAGAGCATTCATTCATGATATTTGCAACCATATGACATGACTTAATTTAAATATATAAGCATGCATGCCTCATTTCTTCCTTAATTAGGTCATGTAGACTTCCTTCAACAACTTCCTTGATTGAGAGAAATTCAATCCCATGATCTTCTTCACATCTTTATGAAATCATACATTTATTCCATGAATCCCATACAAGGTGGAATTCTCGGTGAAGCAATTGCTCCTTTCAATAGGTGAACCTTTTAGTGAAGATTTTAACAGAGGATCTTAATCATCCTCATCTGGAAAAGGCTCATCTTGAATGATGTATGATGAGATTTTATACTAGATGACTTTCTTCTTCCCATAATAACTACTTATGTTTCAAATGAGGTTACCAAGGGCTACATTGTCCTATGATGACTGCTACCAGTATGTAAACTTTTACTTCAACTATGACATGAGCTCTTGCTTCAATTGTATGCTTACCATGATTCCTTCTTACTAAGATGCATTCAACCATGGCAGAGGTGTTTCATCTTTTACTTTTTCCTTGCTATCCATGTACATTATGAATAGTGTCTAAGGGTCCATATAGTTCCCTTATTTCATCATGCCTTTCAAAGGATCATCCCATCCATATTTTACTTCTTGTACCTGCAATATTATTTATCAAGTACCACAAGAAAAATATGATACCAAAACATGATGTCAAGTTACCTTTCTAGGATTTTATGCAATCAATAGGTCATTATAGGGTTTCTTAAATTCAAACCTTAGATCATACTCTTTTCCCTTTATGTCATTCTAGAGTTTATCCCATGCCCTAGAAATCTAACAAACCCTAGAAACCAAATTATAGGGAACAAATACCTTAAAATTAGGGTTTCTAAATACTAGGGTTTTCTTAACATACACACCCATAAATTCAACCCTACTATATCTTATGAAGGACCCTTGATTTTTTTTATCATATATAGTTCTCATTGCTTTGGCTACCATGATTCTTCACAATGTTATTGTATTTTATCATTGATTATTTGTCATCTTCATGACCTTATTTTAATGAGTCTTCGGGATATTACTGTTCTTCTGATGGGACTTGCTTCTTCATGTGTTCCTTCAAGATATAGTATGCCTTCTTATGGAACTTCTTTGCCAAAAAATTTCAATGTAGAGATTCTTCTGCCTGTAGACTTTTGGTTCCACCACTTTTTCAGAATGTATAAATGAGTATTAGTATTCTTGAAAGACTGATCGTGTTATGGAGAACAAGAATGATTGGTTCCTGCACTCTTTGTGCCATAGAGATATTGTGATTATATTCTTGATCTTCTTGAGGAGCTCGATCTTTCTCTGAGGTTGTCAAGAAATTTGGTTTTGAGATTTGCTACTTTTTATTAGTCCTTTTCTTCAATGTCTAGAGGTTCACTTTTCTTGTCATTAGTAATATGGTTATCTTAAAAATTTATTCCTTTAAGTACATGGACCGAGGATCTACTCACTTTGTTGAAGAGATAATATTGTAGCCCAAAATTTTTCTTGACTTTGGAGAGAGTTCGGTTCTATATTGAGAGATGTAGTTCACTGTCTCTTTCTTCTTATTTTGAGATCAGATCTCGAGAATATTTTTTCCCATCATTTTTATTAGACTCATTTTGAACTTGGTCCTTATACTTGAAGATTCATTGCTTTTCTTCTATTCCTTGACTTCTCTTGATACTCCTTTTGATGCCTCTCTTCAAACTGATTTCACTTATATTTACCTTAGCTCTTG
This sequence comes from Pinus tabuliformis, assembly GCA_031772625.1. Taxonomy (NCBI): domain Eukaryota; kingdom Viridiplantae; phylum Streptophyta; class Pinopsida; order Pinales; family Pinaceae; genus Pinus; species Pinus tabuliformis. Next base: position 931,805,412 of record CM062816.1, on the reverse strand, counting down.
ATGATCCTTTTAGTGATTTGGTTCTGAGTGTCCTCCAAGTTTCCCTTCCTTCTTGAATTGACACCTTAGCTCTGATACCATGTTGAGAAATCTAGGGCAGAGAGAATAGGTTATTTCTCTAGTAATGATAACTGCTTGTGAATGTTTTTTACTTCTTTTTATTATGTCTTTATTTAGATTTGTTTATTATAGAGTTATCTTCATAAAAAAATATCAAAATGAAAACAATAATAAGACAAGAGACAAAAGATGTAGGCGATCAGGTAGGGCCAAAACCTCTCCAACATGAGAGGAAAACCCAAATGAATTCTTCTTCTTATAGTATCTTCAATTGACAAACTCCAAGATCTAGACCCTTGATCAAGAACTTTTCCAAGAACCAAGTCACAACAAACCTTCTTCTTCTTCAAGCAGACTTCTATTCCTCTATCCTCAGCCTTTTATCTTCTATCATAGATCTGCAACTTTTTGGCTTCATGTAGCAGTTAATATGTCACATAAGAGTGCTTAATGGACCAAATTCATGAAGTTTATTTTTTCGCTTGTATTTGCACACTTCTCTAGTATATTTGGCTAGAATAATGCTTATCTCTTGACCCTTGAATTAACTTCCTTAAAGATCCGATGTTACTTGCTGCGGAAACTCTAGATTATGTGTGTAACCTGAAAAATGCACCAGATCCTTTTGTTTTCTCTTCGCTAGGATAGAGGATTCTTCTAGACCAAATCAGATTGTGATCCCAATATTCTTTAGCCTTGAAACTCCTCCTGAATTTGACGGTGACTTATTTGATTAAAGGCTGGAAGTGTGCCCTAATAGTAGTCGTATGTGAGAGGTAGAAGACCCAGAAGATAGATCCAAAAACTCAATTTTTCCTTTTGCTATGAGTCTCCCTTCTTTGCTATATTATGAGGTTCTTTCTTGTCTCCTCCTTGAACTTCTACAATGGTGTTTTATTTGCCTAGAATGAGGTCGAGTCCTTCAATATATATATACATCCTCAGTCATGATTTGAATCCGACTTCAATATGTTCCTAAGCTGACTTGATCTTTGACCAGGCCGACATGAGTTTTTACTTTGTGACTTGGTTCTTGGAGAGTTCTTTGACTAGACATTGACTCAAATTAAATTTTAATATGTAACATGCCCAAAATGGGTCTTCAATACATGACATTTAATTAATAGAATTTATGACTTAATGACCAAACCTAAGAACTCACAATGGGTACTTGATCTACAAAATAAAATTCCTTGAGCATGAAACCCATGCCTCAAACATTAAAAAATAATTTTATTTTTCTTCCTTTCATTAATTACATAAAATCATGATTACACATGTCATTATGAAGATAGAACCTAGTTACATATTTCAATAGATCCTCCTTGAAATCTTCATTGGGAATAAGAACATCTGTAGCTATGACAGATCGCCACAAAAGAAAATAGTGAAGAATGCAAAAAATGTATACAACTAACCCAAATTTCAACATTTTCAAAAATTTAAAATCGTTTTCAATACAAATATTGATCAATGAAGAATAAGAGAATGGTATATTGATAAGAATTAACAAAATGATTAAATCATATTTCGTGATATTTGTATATATACACACAAATATGTTCACTGTCCCTATGTTGAAATCCATTGCAATGATCAGATCACAACTCTATTGCACATAATCATCCACCATAAGGTGGTTCAGGTTGTGAGATCAAACAAAATTCAATGATGGAATGTCATGTGCAAGTATTTGTAACATTGATTTACATCAATGACACTAAATTTCTTTGACAACCCTTCCTTTGACATTAATGACAACACATGTTACAACAATCTCAACCCTTCCTTTGATATCAATGCCAACACATGTTCAACAATCTCCCCCTTTGGCATTGATGGAAACACCACTAGACATAATCCAATCATTGATTTATTTTGGCTGAGAGCTCCCCCTATCTACTAGCTAACTCTTCTTCTCCCCATTTGATGCTTGACTCTTCCCCCTATGCATGCTTATTTCTCCCCCCTTTGACATTAATGGAAAAGGGATGAATGGATAAGTATTCTTTGATTTACAACTTTGTTCTCCTTTTCATGGCTACGACTCCCTCTCTACTTATGATTTCTTTTACCTCTTTGGATGGAAACATAACTCTTACTGGTATTTGTAATTTGTCCCATTGATGGATTGTTTCCTTTGTGTTGTATATCAACTATCATTATTGGTATTCTTTTCCTATAGTTCACTTCGTTAAGATGACATGGATTGGTGTACTGTAAGTGTACACTACTCCTTTTATTGAGAGAATTAATGAGACAACAATCCTAACCTTTGTCTAAGGTACTCAAAAGTATTTTTGGACAGTGGTTTGGTGAATATATCTACAACCTTCTTTTTTGAGGAAATATATTTTAATTTGACAATCTTATTGTAACAAACAAAGTTCGTACTCGCAAGTTAAATACTCCAGAACACTTGGAATATGAAGATGTCCATTGAGGATACAAGTATATTTAAAAATGTATGAATGAAGAATATGATAATATAATTACAAATGAGGGCATGCTTATATACCTAGGCAGGTGCCCCTTCATCAACGATTATGTCCTTAGAGACATGTCTCTTCAATATACTAAACATTATTTAATTAATCATTAATATGATTATTATTATTTGTATTATTTTTTATATATTATATTCATAACACTAATCAACATCCTATTATCTAAGAAAATGATACTTGATGTGTATGTGTTTTTTCTTAGAGAGCATAATAGGGTTCTTAGAGATATTAATGGCACTAGTGTTGTCACACACAATTGGTATAGGTTGATCACAATTTACCTAAATATTTGTGATATTTTTCTTCACCCATAGAACTTGGGTGCAACATGATGTTGTTGCAATATACTTTGCCTCAATTGTGGATAGGGAAATTGAAGTTTGTTTCTTGTTGAGCTAGGACACTAGACAATTGCCTAGAAATAATTGTCACCCACTAGTGCTTTTCTTGTCATTAACACTACCAACCCAATATTAATCTACCTAATATTTAAGATTAAGGTTTATGCCTCTTAAATACCATACGCCAAAACCTTTGGTCACTTGCAAGTACTGAAATATCCTCATTACTGCATTGACATGGGTTTTGATTGGAATTTTCTTGCTAATCATACTACTTGCATAATGTCTAATCTTGAGGTTCTTAGATAAAGTAAGTTTCCAATCATATACCTATACATTTTCTAATCAATCTCTAGATATGCATCATCCTTGTTGACTTTAAATCATGTTACCATGGGTGTTCTCACAGATGCATAGTTCTCCATGCCAAATTTCTTCAATATTTCTTTAATATATTTAGTTTTAGAAATAAAGACACACTTTTTCTAATTGATGAACCTACAATCTAAGGAAAAATGAAATTCTCCTATCATAGACATTTCAAATTCCTTCTGCATATCAGCTACAAAAATTTGACTCATTAAATCAACATCACTACCTGTTGTAGCTGATGAGCACTAGTATTGCAGCAAGAATGCTGCAACTCCTGGGGCTACCAACTTTACTTTATCAACTCGGGGTTCGTACAAACTTGGTGGTGACAGTGCTATATACACAAGTAAAAGTGATGGTTCTACCTTTTGTCACTATTCAGTTGGTGAGAGACCACTAGGGTTTTCAAGCCAGACTTCTATGGATTCAGAAGAAGCTTGATAAATAATGAAAGAAAGAGGAATCTACTCTATGAGAAATCTTATCTATTGCAATAATGAAAAATACCAAAACTCAATGCTAAAACACGCCATTTCCTAACTAACTACTAAGAAAATATGCTTTACAATAATGCCAAGCTAACATGTATGAAATGCTATTATCTTAAGCATGGAAGTTCAAAACATCAAAAATTACTGCTATGCATGTAAAGGACTGAAATAAATCTGTTTTGTCTTTTTGTTCTTTTTATGGAAAATCAGGTGTAAACCCTAATCTCTTTTGGTGATGTGGCATGTGGTTTAGTGATTCTGGTGGATGGTTGGGAGGTTTAGGAGATGGTTGGAAGGTTTGGGAGACCCTTGGGTGACCTGTTGTGGCTTCTGAGAGGTTTTCCCTCAATTCGGCCTCAAAACAAGCCACTACAGGAAAACTTATAGGATTCCCTATGTTTCTATAGGATACAACTAAGAGAAAAACAATGGTTGGTGGAGGTGATGGAAGGCTTAGGGAAGGTGGTGGATGGGTGGAATGGAGTGAGAAAATGCCTAGGATCACTCAGAACTCAAAACCAAGGTTAGGTGATGGTTGGATTTGCTCAACATGCTTGGAGAAATTTCTATGGAAAATGATGAGATTGGTGAAGGTATTGGTGAAAGCAAGGAATGATTATGGATGGATGAAGTTGGAAGGTGGTTGTTTGATATGAGATATCTTTATACTTCTGAAGCACCTGCTCTGCATCAAACATTTATAATTTCCAAAAAAGTCATGTAAACAAGAAGAACTCTAACAAGCTAAAAAATAATAATTTAATGAACTAGCTGTCTACTTCATGCATGAGGAAAATTGTTGAATAAAATGGAATCATGGATGATATCTACTGTAAGACTGAAGATGGAAGAGATGGTAATTAAATCCTACACTTGCAAAACTGATCAAATGCTGGTTCAAGTACAATAAACTCTAAATCTTATGAGAAAATGGAAATCCGTCTTTTTGGGGCTGCATAAGGGTATTTTCCTCAAATCATGATCCTTGAGGGAAGAGGTGAGGCCAAGACACCTATTGACAGCTTTGTGGTGCTCCTTTTATCCCTTCTAACCTGCTACTGAAGTAAAACACAAATGGAAGCAAACTAATAAACAACTAACCAAATCTACATTACTTGCAATGAAATACTTCTAAAGACAATTTAACCATGAATCTATGAAACTAAGCCAAGCATATAGATACAGGAAGAGGAGCCCTTGTTGCTGGGGTTGGGCCCTAACCCAAGAGCTTCAACCCTCTGAGTTAACTCAGTACTGGATCAAGAAAAAGCTCATTTTCATTATCAAAACAGAAAATTACATCAATGTCTTCCACAAGTTTGGAGCTCGAAAATAACTAGTGTTTTTTACAACAAAAATTCAAATCCTAATGAGGCTCTAGGCCTCTCTACTTATACATCTGAAGTCCCCAATTACTTCCTTAAATCTATGGAGGTTCAACTCCCAAACTCGATATGAACTAACTCTTTTTCTATCACTTGCTCAGCTATCTTTTGATCTTCATGACTTGGCTGACTGCACTCTAAGATGGTGTGATTAATGGAGGAATAGTCAAATGGGGGAGGAGTAAATGAGGAGGATTTACCTCCTACAATCTCTCTCCCTTGTCCCATTCGAGTTTTGAACCTTAATCTTGCCAAAATTACTTTATTTTCTCTTCCAAACCTACATTTAATGCATATTAGTCCACTAGGCATAATATCTCACGTTAATTCATCCCATTAAATGAAATATAATCAAAACATGTAATAAATTGTGAGAAGAGTTGATTTGACTAGCTAGGAAGTGAATTAAGGCCCATATAATTACCCAATGTTGAGGCTCATCATCACCCCCCTACTGAAAGTGTTTCTCATCCTCTAAGCAACTCAATCAATATCCATGTCATTCATAGCTCTAGTGGCCTCCCTGACATCCCATGCTTCTGCTATGGTTTCCTCTTCTTGTGCATAGAATTATTCCTTCTTTTCTATCTCCTCCCACTTCTTTCTTTCTTCTTCTTCCTTCTTTCCTTCCTTCTAACATCCCCAAGAGCAGTGGTGGAATGAGTCTTAAGCCAATCAAATTGACTTTGAGCCTTTGGATGGATTGCTTGTATATGGGTGTCTTGTTCAGTGCTTCTCTCATCCTTTAAGGAGAGTGATACTCTATGATCTTCAAACTGTATGGCAAAGTATTCCATCTCCTTAGGCAAGCTTGCATGCTATCATCCCCTAACAATCTGAACATGTCCTCAAAATGTGTAATGGCTTGCTCTTGGGCAACAAGATACCTGGGTGCAAGTTGAGGATCATTTGCACTTAAATTATGTGTTCTAATGATAGCCATTGGGTTGGACTGCTCAACTCTTATCATGAGAGGCTTAGTTTGTTCCCTTGCCAATATCTTCTTCATTTCTTAAGCCCTTGCTTCCTCATGGTTCATCGATGATGCTAAAGCCATCAACTGTAAATCCCCCAGCTTTGCATTAGGGTCCATACATTCATATCTGTCAAATCCATGTTATGCAAGTAGAACTCAGACATCTTAGCCCTATCCTCTAGTGTACTTTGATCACAGAGATCAATGAACTATCTATAATCCTGGAAGGACATGGTGCCTCTCTGTGCTAGGGTCTTGATTTGGAACTGTAGCCATTGTTCCTTAAGGTATAATGCATAGGACTTAGCTGGAATCCCACACTTGATGGATTCCAAAGATAGATTGGCCATGGATTCCAATTGATTATCTCTTTCTTGTAGTTGTCCTTTCAACCATGCATTTTCTACCTCCAACTGAGTCTTCATGATGGCCTCTCTTTCCCTCAGGCTACTTAGTTCTCTGCCCATCTCTTTGAGCTTTTCCTCCATGTGACCAATGTCCTCCACTCCCTTGGACTTGGCAATTTGCATCCATCTATGAGTTCTGGCTCTTTCTTTCTGAAGCTCAAAGAATAATGGAATGGCAAACTTTTGTGGAATGACCCTGCCCCCCTCAATAAATCTGGAACATGAGTCAAGGTTAGGTTGAGGACTAGGTTCCCTTAGCTCTGGGTCCTCTCTCTTTGTTTTTGGCTACTTACTTCTTTCCTCATCCAATTTTTGAGTTTCCTGTAGGACTGCCTCTGCTTCCTGTAGGTCCTGCTATGTATCCTATAGGATATCTTTTCCTTTGGATGAGGTAGACTTGGTTACATGCTTTCTCACATAGGTGATAGGAGACTTAGGGGAGGTTTCTGCCGAGGATCCTTCTTCTTGAGTTTTTATAGGAGGAGCCATCTTCTCCTGTTGTTTAGGTGAGTCCTCAATAACAATGGGAACCTTGGTTGGAGTTTGGGGTTTTCCCTTCCTTATCCTTGTACTTATCCTTGTTCTGAAGTATAAGGGGGTTTGCCTATGTCTTTTTCATTTTTTTTTGATGCTAAGGGCAATGAGGGCAATTGCTACCTCTCTCTCAGTGGGTTCTAGAGACACCCTAGGTGACTCCTCCTTGTCTTCTACCTCCTCTTTTCCATTGCCCTTTTTACCTATGCCTTTCCCCTCTTCTTCTCCATCTATATCCTCATCTTGTTTGTTAGTTTCCTCCTCAACATCTTCCTTTGTTTCTTCATCACCTTCTTTCTCTTTCTCTTCCTCTTTATCCTCATCTATCTCCTCTTCGTACCTCTTTGCTTATTCTGTTTCGGTCTCTTCTTCATCCTTTTCACTGATAGTAGGACTAATATCATATGTGAGGGCTTTGATATCCTCATTTGTCTGCATGTCTCTGAAAATTTCCCATTGGATAGGTATTCTGAGGTTTTGGAGGGCATCTTCTATGATGATTCTAATTAACCCATGGTGGGATAACTATTGGTGGTTTCCCTCCTGCACCTTTATGCTTATATCTATGAGTGATTGCAGAAGGAAGTATGGTATGTTGAGCCTGTGGTGAGCAGGTGTTTCTACTCCAAACCTCAATTCTTTAAGGAGCCTAAAGTGATAACCATAAACCACACTATACCTACCTTCACATGATATGTATTTTATGAGGTGGTAGCTTATCTCATTCTAGGGGTATGGTAGGCTTGTTATCCTTACTACATTCTTGTCCTCAATGGGCTCTTCTCCCTCTAAAAAGAATTTCTTCTTGGTAGTTTGGCTATCTCCCTTGTCTTCCTTTCTCCAAGGAACTCCTAGGGGAAGTGTGGTAATTTTGCTTATGAGTTCAGGGGTGATATCTATGGAGAGGCCTCTCACCACAATAGTGGCATGGGTTTTGGTTAGTGGAATGAGGGAGAGAGAAAAATCTCAGGCCACTTCATCATCATACCCCCTCAATTTCTCAAAATACCCCATCCAATTATACCTCGTGAAGATTTATAACACTGGAGGGTGTTGGTGAATCCTCATAGTGTTAATGGGCTCCCTTCTATTAAAACCCCCTGTCATTTTGTCTAGTGAATGTTGAGGAGCAGAGATGGTTGATACAAATTTTAATGCAAAAGGAAATGTGACTGGAATACTTGAGAAGACAATTCCTTTACACAGTTATCAAATTCACTCAAACTAGGAGATTTTTCTGTTCTATTCACTTGGAAAAATGGAAGGAAATGCAGAGCCTACCTCCTCATGGTGTTTTATGCAGCCAACCCCTCTGTTTCCTTCTTTGAAACTGCTCTCTGCTAATCCTGTAGACTGCCTGACTGTATCTTGTAGGATTCCCTCTATGATCCTGTAGGAAGTCCTGTGTAGGAGAAAGATGGAATTTTTCACTTTTGTAGGTTGCTTGGGTACGAGAGAGATTTTGCTAGAGTGAGCCTCGAGCAAATGAATGCATGAGTGCATGGGGATCAATGTTTATTTCCTCTTATGGTTGAGTTGAGTGAGGTGGTGTTCTAGAAACTGAGGTACAATTTTTCTATTTTTGGACCATTGGTCCCCACTACCACCTCATCATTCCCCTCTCCTCATAATCAACTCCCACTTCGGGCATCCGTAGTCTCAACTGCTTTTGATATCATTCTCATTTTCTTTGACTTGACTATTACCAAGTGTGGGAGGACCAACTATTTTGTCTTTGTTGACTGAACGAAGGTGGCCAAGTTAACTAGCCACCTTTTTATTATAAACCAACTCGCTCACAACCTTTACATCTTTTGACTATATTGCACAAATGAGAGAGTGAAGAGAGATACTTACCTATGGTGATAATACCTTGTTGCAGTTTGTTGAAGACATGAGGTGCTTGTTGTGTGTTGGTTGCATGTTATTTTTCCTTCTTTTTTTTATTGCCCTCTGATGATTCCCTTGATGTGCAGGTACTTGGTGTTGAAGATGATGATGTTGCTACTATTCTGGAGCTTCTTCTTCCCTTGGATCTTCATGCTAGAAGCTTGCTACAACTCATGATTTTTATTCTGTGGGATAGGCTACTACAGGATTTCCTACAGGATGTCCTGTAGCTACTTCTCCCTCATAATTTTTAATCATTTCCACTGCTGGGACTTTGAGGATGATGACATGGATAGAGAGGAGGTATAGGAGTGTGAATAATGAGAAGTAAACTCAGGTGATGTTCCCTTCTACTCCTTGTTTCATTTTCCTCTGTGTTTTCTTTTGAAGACTGTGATTTTTTTTTTTTTTTTTAATGATGGATGCAGGGGTGATCATGGTGGAGAGAGGTATGGTAATGAAGTTTTGATGTAGGGTTTTTTATTTTTTGACATGGGTGGGTCATTTCCTTGCCCTAGGGTTACTCATTTTAGGATTCCGAAGCCACTGTAATTCCTACAGGATCATCCTGTAGGTTCTCAAGGGATCCTGTAGGTTTATAGGGAATCCTGTAGAAAATAGAGTACCCTTACAAACTGAGGCAAATGAGTGAAGAAGATGAGAGGAGTGGTGGAATGATGAAGGATAATGGATGGGAAAAAACTAATATGAGTGGAATAGGTCACTCTCTGATTCCCCTTTGCTCTTTAATCGTCCTCCTGCTGACCTGGAAACAATTTTTCATGATTTTTTCTTTTTTTCATTTTTTTTTTTAAACTAACCTGCCTCCAAGAGGTTTTCATTATAGCTGCTTTCCCTGGGCACCTCTAGAGAGGTTTTCACCCAAAGATCTTTTTATTTTTCTCTTTTTTTTTTTTGACACCATTGGGCCACCCCAAGAGGTTTTCAACCCAATAGTGTGACTTAGGTGCCTCACAGAGGTTTTCACCTGAGTCCTTATTTTTCTTTTTTTCTTTTCTCAGTGATTTGATGAGGCAGGAGCTGAAACTTGCTCCACCACCATCACTATTTTATTGATACCATCAATGAACTCTTGCTTTGACAATGGCCTCTTGTAAACTTTCAGTTTGTGCCCATTAACAAGTAAAGGAATGACCTTTGCATCTATGGTTCTAATCTGCACTGAACCATTATCATGACATCTCTCTATAACATAAGGCCCTAACCATCTTGTCCTTAACTTTCCCTTAAAGTATTTATATCTGGAATCATATAACAAATCCCAATCACCTTCTTGAAATTGCTTATCCTTGATGTTCTTATCATGCTAGATCTTCCTCTGAAGTTGAGTTACCTATGTGTGTAGGAGGGCCTGCATTCTCAACTCATCTAAACCATTCAATTGGAGCAACCTCTCTTTTTATGCACTGCTGAGATCTAGATCTAGTTAGGCTGACATCTGATGAGACCCATAAATGGGTAATTATATGGGCTCATTTTGCCTCCTAATATAGTTTAATCAACCATTCTCTTAGCTTATTGCATGTTTTTTGATTATATTTATGCTTATGGAGTGAGTTGGGTTGGTTATGATGCCATGGAGTCTAACATGTGTTTAATGTAAATTTTTTTTTAATTTTGAAGACAAAGTCAAAGATTTAATGGACAATTGGCAGCGATAATTTGAAGTGGACAAAGGAGAGGATTTATAGGAGGGTATCGCCCTCATTTATGACTCCCCACTTTGAATTCTCCTTCATGCAGCTCGGAGCACAAACAACCAAATCAATGCACTAGGAGGCAGCCGAGCAAGTGGAGGATAACTTATGTTTATCTCGAGTTTTGGGAGCCAAGGCTCCCTGATTTTATGGAAGCTGTTGGGAGCTTCAGTTGTATAAGTAGAAATGCCTAGGGCCTCTCTAGGAAGTTAGTCAAATTTTCGAATTTTTGTTGCATCTTTGCTCTCCTCAACTTCAAGCTTACTTTTGTTGACAGTTTCATGTAATCCTATTATTATTTTGATAATAAAGATGAGCTCCTTTTTGAGCTAGCACTGAGTTACCTTAGAGGGTTGAAGCTATTGGGTTAGGGCCCAATCCAAGTAGCCAAGCTCCTCTTGTTTGTATTTCTATGCTTTGTTTCAGTTTATGAATTAGTTGCTATTAGATGAATTTCTTTCTGAGTTAAGAATAGGTTTCTTTTGGTGATTTAGAAGGTTGTTTATATTTGAGTTTTCCATAGTAGGTTGAACAGTGATAGAAAGAAGATATAAAAGGCAATCAACAGAGCCTTGGCCTCCTTTCCTCCCTTTGGGACCATGAACTGAGGCCAAGACCCTCTTGTTGCCACAAAAAAACAGATTTTCCTTCTCCATAGGATTTCTAGTGTTTTAGTTTGTTAGAAGGTTAATGCTTTGATTTAGATCTCTTTCACCATGGTCATTTTTGTCTTGCAATAAGTTTCCTTCCATGATTTCTGTCATTATAGCATTTTTTAGCATTTCTTTCCATAGCTCATAGTCTAGTTTAGCTTGATGCAAAATTATGTTTTTGATGTACTTAGTTTCCTTACTTTCTTGATCTCCTTGTTTGGTTTTCAGGTCCTTTTGTAGCAATCTCTTCTCACAGTAAGTCAGCCTACCAACCATCACATTCTCTCCCTGATCTACACCCTACAGGTTCACCACAAATCTGCCTTAGTTTTCTGCAATTTTCCATAGATTTTCCTCTCTTTCCTTGAACAAATCCAACCATCTCTCCCTCTCCTAATAATCCTTGGTGACCCCTAGGCACCTTAACACACCATCCCAGCCTTCAGCTACCCTTTCCACCCACTCTCACACCTTCAAAACCTCCCAAACTGCTCTCGGCATCCTCTTGTAGATCCCCTGCAGCGTCCTGTAGATTTTCCTGTAGGCTTCTTTTTGAAGTTCAATTGTGGGAAAAGTGCCCAGAAAGCCACCTGAGACCTCCTAGGACCCATCCACACCATCCTACATCTTCTCAAGTCCCAAAACTGCCCTCCATCGCCACCTAATCACTGTCACATTCACAATCAAATAAATTACATGCATGACAATTTCACATAAAAATAAATAAAATCCAAAAATATTTTTTTTGCTCATTTACTTCTAAAAATAGATTGAGTAGATGTTGTTTACTTCCTGAGTAGGTAATGGCATTCATTTCATGGTTTTTCATCTCTCTTTCTGCAAAAGTAGGATTAGTTGGTTAAGTAGGGTTTGCTAGGTTTACTTTACATTCCAGTCTTCTTTTCCTTTCTACAAGTAGAGTAGCCTCTGTAGAGTAAGATTTCCTTTCTTTCATCACATATAGAGCTTCTTCTGGAATCCATAGAAGTTGGCTTCAGCTCCTAGTGATCTTGCGCCAGCTGACCAATTAACAACCTGCAGTAAGAACTAGTACTTGTGCATACAACATCGTCGCTTCCAAGTTTGTTACGAACTACTGGGTTGATAAAAGTAAAGTAGGAAGCCTAGGAGTTGCAACATTATTGCTGCAATACTGATGCTCACCACTTTTTGGCGCCGTTGCCGGGGAAGCGTCAAAGTATTTTGTGATTACTGCTTTATTCTATATTATATCGCAACATTCTGCTAAGTAGTTTATTTCAACAAAAGTAGAGTAGTTGTTTCTTTCAGTTTTTGCACTTCTCTGCTTTCATTTTCAATTCTGCAAATTTCATTTCAGCAAATTCATTTAAGCAAAAGTAGAGTAGTTGTTTCTTTTAGCAATTTCCATTTCAGCAAAAGTAGATTAGTCATTTCCTTGCTTTCAGTTCTGCATTTCATTTGCTTTCATTTTCAATTCTGCAAATTTCATTTCAGCAAGTTCATTTCAGTTAGTTGCAATTTGTTTGTTCAATCAATTTCAGTTTTGCAGGTACAAGCAGTGAAAAAACAAAAACCAACCAAAAATATTTCCTTTCATGCCTCGTAGGAACAGAGATAATTCAGGAAAATTCTTGCCCAACACCCCCACTACATCACATAGCCAACCTTCTCTCTTCTTCGGTGGTAGTGATCAAGAAGAACCTTTAGGTGAACAACCAAAGATATTTGAAGAACCTATAGGGGGAGAAGAAGAAGAAAACATCCCTCCTAGACAATGGTTGAAAACATAAATGCTAGGGGGAATGGAGAAAGAATAGAGGGTACCTTTACCATCCGGGAGACCAATGGGGACACCAAAATGAAGAATATAAGTCCCTCAGCCCTACCTCACTTCCATGGTTTGACCACAGAAGATCCTGACACCTTCTTGTTTGAGTTTGTTGTCATCTGTCGAACCTATGACTATGCAGAAGATGAGCAAAAGTTGAAACTATTTCCTTCTACTCTCAAGGATGCAGCATTGCACTGGTTTATGGGGTTACTTGGCAATAGCATCAAAACTTGGGCTCAGATGCAGCAGGCCTTTAACAAAAAACACAAAGACTACTATAGGTCAAAGATACCAAGGAAGAATCTTCCGAATGATCATGGGAAGTGATGAATCCTTGGAAGATTATGAAGAGAGGTTCCAGCTTAGTTACAAAAGGGCCAGTTGCACATTTGACCCTAAATCTCTGAAGTTGGTCCTGCTCAGGGGAATTCCGGAATACCTTCTAGACACCCTCCATTTACTGGCAAGGGGAGACATCTACCAACTACCTTATGAGGACATAAAGACTGTCTTTAGAAACCATTCTAGAGCAACCAGAAAGAGAGGTAGGGGGAGTCAACCCATAGTCAATACCTCCTCATCCAATTCATCCATCAAAGGTGAACCTGGAAACATGCTGGAAGACTTCAAGAGTGAGATGCTGCAGACTCCTGCCATGCAAATGGATACCTTGCATATCAAAAGGAAACAAGAGGAAGCAGAGAGGGCTTTGGCCATTTTTTGTCGTAGGTGCACCAAGAGGCATCCTAGGAACGAATGCCCATTGAACTCTATATAGGTTTTTTCAGTCTGTGAAGAAGATCATTCTATGGACAAGCACCCTTCCTTGCCCGGACTTAAAGCCGTATACCAAGGGGCTGAAGGAGCCGCTGAACAACTCTATTTCATCAACCAAAGGAGACTGTATGGACCCAGACCGTACCAGCAGGGGATGCAAGGGACATCTTAGGCATACTATAACCCCAACCAAGTCACTTCCATACCTTCTTGGGGCCCTCCCGCCCATCCTTCCTGGTCCACGCCTCCTCCTTGGTACTTTCCATCTCAATACCATGCCCAACCAACTGCTCATTCATTCCAATCCTACGCTCAGCCACAACCTCAATGGAATGCATCTCATCAGGGGTGGAGGCCCTAGTACAACTCTCCTCCCACTCTTTTGCCTCCACCACCTACTCAACCGCAACCATTACCTCCTACTCCACCAAGGCAACCCCAAATGCCTGCCAAGCCAAATCCGAACTTGAACAATAGATAGGCTCAACAATTATATAGTGGGGAACCATCATGCCCAACTTATGCTGTGGAGATTCAGGAGATTAACCTGCAATATAGGAAGGTTCTTCCCGATAGCCAGCCTACCCCTAAGGAGGTTGAGGAAGATAAAGAGGAAAGTGAACCTAAAGCAATTCCACCCTTTTCTGAGAGACTATCCGGGGCAACACAGCCCACCCAAGAAGAAATTGAACTTCTGAGAGAATTGAAACAGTTATGTGTGAAGATACCACTTCTCCAAGCCATAAAAGATGTGCCTATATACAATCAGTTGATCAAAGAGAAGTGCTTTAGGCATCCAGGGAGGCGCAAGAGAGATGCCCTAACCATCAGTGTCATAGGACAACTGTCTGAACTGATGTTAGGGTAGGTAATCTGTCCGAAATATATGGACCCTGGAAGCCTAGTAGTTGATGTCCACATCAATGGCACCATGATCCCACACACCTTGATTGATCTGGGAGCTGCCATTAATGTGATGACAAAGGATACCATCCTCAAACTCAACCTCCGGGGCTCCTTGAGGAAGACCACGAAAGTACTGCATCTAGCATACCACTCCACCGTGACCCCTGAGGGGATTGTGGAAGATGTGGTGGTCTCCATTGATTCTTGGGAGTACCCTGCTGACTTGTTGGTTCTCCAGCCAAAGGTAAAGCTCACTAGGTATCCTCTCATCCTTGGAAGACCTTGGTTGGCTACTGCGGATGTCTATATCAGCTGTCGGGCTGGGAACATGAACATCAAGAATGGGCATATGTCCAAGTAGTTAGTCATATACCCTCCTGCCCAACCCTTGCTAGAACATGATCTACCTCTCTGGTTGGAGGAGGAGGATGAGGATGAAGTCTATTCTGCACCACTTTGTACATTAGAAATCACCATGGGGGGAAAACCGCAAGCTAAGGATGATATCCTTGAAAATTTAATTCAGAATCCACCCCCAGTACCTTGCCATTAGAGGACATAGTGAAAGAAACCCAAAACAATCCATTAACTGATCTCTGTGTGGCCGACCCAACCTCTCTCCATGTTAAGAATATAGAGTTCAACCCAAAAAGAACCTCAAAAATCAATCCATCCCTATCCACTTCCCAGGAGAAGGAGTTGTGCAGCTTATTGAGAAAACATTTAAATGCCTTCGCCTGGAGTTATAAGGAGATGAAGGGAGTGCACCCTTTAGTATGTACTCATCATATATACATTAAGGAAGATTGCAAACCAGACAGGAAACCTCAAAGGAGGATGAATCCAGCCCTTAAAGACATTGTTAAGGAAGAATTGCAAAAATTACTTGATGTAGGATTCATCTACCCCATCTCTGATAGCGAATGGGTCTCTCCTTTGGTGCTAGTGGCAAAGAAAAATGGTAATTGGAGAATCTGTGTCGATTATCGGGAATTGAACAAAGCCACTAAAAAGGACCTTTTTCCTTTGCCTTTCATAGATCAAGTGTTAGATGGTCTGGCGGGGAAAAGGTTTTTCTCCTTCCTAGATGGGTTTAGTGGATACAATCAGATCCAAATCAGCTCGGAAGACCAAGATAAGACCAATTCCACTTGTCCTTGGGGTACCTTTGCATATTGCATCCTTCCTTTTGGTTTGTGCAATGCTCCAACCACTTTCTAGAGAGAAATATTGAGTATATTTTCTGAACTGGTTCATGATGCAGTGGAAATATATATGGATGATTTCACTCTTTATGGTTCTAACTTTCGGGAAGATTTATCTAACCTAGGAAAAGTCTTGGACAAGTGTATTGAAATGAAGTTGTCCCTCAATCTAGAAAAATGTGAATTTTTGATGACTAAAGGGACTGTGCTAGGAAATGTAATATCTCAACAAGGATTGCAGGTGGACCCAAACAAAGTTTCCATCATCCAAAGGGTCCCACCTCCTTAAAAGGTGAGAGATGTCAGAAGTTTCCTAGGCTTAGCTAGATATTACAAAATATTCATTAAAGATTTCAGCAAGTTATCCTCTCTGTTGTTTGGTCTTTTACGAAAAGATGTTGAGTTCATATGGTCTGAAAACTGTCAAGAAGCCCTAGATACCTTGAAAAGAAAACTTGTGACTGCCCCAATTCTGAAAGGCCCAAATTGGGCCCTACCTTTCCACATTCACATGGATGCCCCAAACAAAGCAATAGGAGCAGCCTTAGGACAAATTGATGAAAAGTTACCTTATGCCATATACTTTATAAGCAAAAATTTGTCGAAGGCAGAGTTAAACTACACGGTAACCGAGAAGGAACTCCTAGCTGTGGTGCATTCCTTAAACAAATTCAGACATTATATCACAGGCTATCAAACCTTTGTGCACACTGATCATGCTACAATCAGATATTTAATGAACAAACTGGATGTAAATGCTCACATTATTAGATGGTTGCTTTTACTGCAGCAGTTTGATTTGACCATTGTTGATAAGCTTGGTAAAGAAAATGTTGTTGCTGACTTTTTGTCTAGAGTAAATTTGCCTGCAGATGAAGAAGGAATGGTGGATGATCAAATACCATATGAAAACCTATTTTTTATCTCAGTACTCTCTCCATGGTTTGCTGATATAGCAAACTACTTGGTTTCAGCACAGTTTCCACCACACCTGTCCTCAAAGGAGAAGAGCAAGATCGTGAGGAAAAGTGTCCCTTTCACCTAGATTGGGGGAAATATTTTCAAACTTGGCCCAAGATCTTGAGAAGATGCGTCATGGAGGAGGAAGTCTTTCACATTCTCCTGACTTGTCATGACGGGGCTTGTGGAGGCCATTTTGCAGCAAAGAGGACTGCCTTCAAAATATTGCAAGCAGGCTACTATTGGCCCACTCTTCATCAAGATGTGAGGAGATATACCAGCCAATGTGATTAGTGTCAAAGGATGGAGAAACCTACTCCAAATGATGAGATGCCCATGCAACCTCAGGTGACTTTTGAGCCATTTTAGAAGTGGGGCATGGACTTTGTGGGTCCTATCAACCATCCTTCAAAATAGAAGCAGTACATCATTGTGTGCACCAATTATCTGAAAAAATGGGCAGAAAAAACAGCAATCAAAGTAGCAACAAAGGAAAAAGTAGCTGAGTTCTTAAGAGAAAACATATTCTACAAGTTTGGGTATCCAAGAGAATTGGTCACAGATCAAGGCAGTCAGTTCACTTCCAATTTGATTAAAGACCTGCTCACACATAATAAAATCAAGCATAGGACTTCCACCCCTTACCATCCACAAGCCAATGGGTAGGTGGAAGTCACTAACAGAGCTTTGGAAGGAATTATGACCAAGGTAGTGAGCAACAGCAGAAAAGATTGGGCAGATAGATTAGTTGAGGCCACCTGGGCCTACAACACAACATGGAAGACCACCACAGGGTTCACACTCTATGAACTAGTCTATGGGAAGAAGGCTTTGCTGTCAATAGAATTTGAATACAATACACTAAGGATGGCAGGTCAGCTGGACCTAGACCTTAGCCATGCACAGAAGGAAAGACTACTCTAGCTCAATGGATTGGATGAACAAAGGTTGCAGGCCCTCCTCCACACAGAGGTAGTTCAGCTTCATAGGAAGATATGGCATGATAAAATTATCAAGGAGAAGAAATTCCAAGAGGGAGATTGGGCACTACTCTATGATTCAAGGTATAAAGAATTCAAGGACAAGCTGAGGACAAGATGGCTAGGACCCTACACTGTGGAAAAATGTAATGACAATGGTTCAGTTCTGATCAGAACCATTGATGAGGAAGCCATCCCCATGCTTGTCAATGGACATAGGTTGAAAATTTACAAGAAGCCCATCTCCAAGCGAGAGTTCATTGAAGATCTGAATAAAACAATGATGGTAGTGAGGCGTGTCTCAGCCCCCACACACTGAAGAAATAGAGAAAAAAAAGGAAAAAATAATAAGGACTCAAGTGAAAACCTCCATGAGGTGCCCTAGTTGTCTTTCAAAAAAAAATAAAAAAAAAAATTGAATTTTAATGTGCATTGTAGGTTATAGGAGGACCACAGGGAGCAAGAGAAGATGCCACAAAGCCTATTTCATCTCCTCCACACTCTTCTCCATCATTTCTGACCTTTCTTCCACCCCACTATGTTCTTTTTTCGGAAACTGTGTGTTCTACAGGAGGCCCTCTATTTTCTACAGGAGGCTCCTGTAGAAATCACAGAGAGCCAGAAATGGTTCCAGTAAGCAGCTTGAGGGGCTGGGAAGTTTCATGAAGAGCATGTAGACCCTCCTACAACTATCCACCCTCCTTGCCATCCATCCCACACCTACCCCACCTTATCATCATCATTTTTCTCCTTCCTGTCGAAAAAACACAAAAACCAGTTAAAAAAAAAATAAAAAAAAAAATAAAAAAGAAAGGGAGAAGCACCTCAAATCTCACCTATAGCTTACCAAGTACCTCTCCATCTCCATCAGTGTCTCTGGCATCATCCTCACTACTCCCAGCACAAAAATCAACTAAAATTTTAAAGGGAGAAGCAGCTACAAGAGCTCCTGTAGGAATTCCTGTAGCAGCTGATCCCATTAAAATCAAGCCACAACAGCAAAAGAAGTGCAACCATGGGATTGAAGGAGACATCTGAAGCTAGATCCAGCTAGAGGATACCTGCACAAAGCAACCAGCCACACATCATAAAGTAGAAGCATGCAGCAAAGGGAATACAGGCATGCAGCAAAGGAAATACAAGCATGCAGCAGCAAAAGGAGCCAAAATGCCTCACAGCACATACATTCGACTCATAGGTAAGTGACTAACCCGCTCCTCTGTTGCATTGGTGTAATTGAAAAATATGCATAAGTGAATGAGATGGTTAGGTTTGAAAAAGAAAAGGTGGCCAATTAACTGGCGACCCTCATCCAATTGACTGTGCTCATCCGGAGTTGCCACCACACGTGCATGTAGTCAAACTCAAAGAAAAATCCCAAGGACAGGTAGTGGAGGGTTTGCAAACTCTGATGCAATGATGGGAGGTGTTTGCGGGAAGAAAACATATTGACAAGGTGAGTGGGGACCAACGGTCCAAATATGGCAATGTACATCTTTTGCCAGCTCACCCCCTCACCGGAAATATCTAAAAGAAGAAATAAGTACTCCTCCTTGAAACTCCTTCACCACCTTTTCCTTCATTTCATCCTCGTCCACTTAGCTGCAGCAAGCTCTTTGTCACCACCACAGCCTCGAAACCATCATTCTCCATCACTTTCATCCATCCTCCTACTATCAGCGTTCTACAGGAGCACTTACAGGTTCTACAGGAGCACCTACAAGCAGTTCTACAGGAGGGGAAGTAAGCTGTTTTTAAGGAGAAAACACAAGGTTTTTGCTCAATTTTTGGCTTGAGGAGGTATATTCTATGCATACCCAACTTGATTATCAATATGCGCAAGGAAGGATATAATTTTAAGGAGGAATTGAATCCATAGAAGAAGAGGAATTACATTAAAATTTTCTGCCTATTCTAAAAAATAAAACACAGTTTTTCTCAGTTTTCCTGTTTTCTACAAAAATTTTGTCTCCATCATTTGGTGTGCAAAGGGGGTATAAGAAAAATGACAGGGGGATTCATCAGGAAGGAGCCCACAAATTCAACTAGGCTCCATGAACATCCCCGGGTAGTAGCCATATTCACCAGAGAAAATTGGATGCCATTTTTTGAGAAATTCTGAGGGTTTGATGAAGAAGTTGCTCAAGAATTTTCCCTTTCTTTAGTCCCTCACTCAAGAACCCATGCCATTGTTACTTTTAGAGGTCTCTCCATGTAAATCACCCCAGAATTTATCAGTAGGGTTACCACCCTTCCTCTTGGATTACCTTGGAGCAAATATGAAAAGCCAATTGGATAGTCTGCTAAGAAAAGCTTCTTCCAAAACAATGAACATCCTGTAGAAGACAAAAATGGCATTATAAGGACAATCATACCCTACCCTTGGGATGAGGTCAGTTACGGAATCATCAAATATATTTCCTGTGAAGGGAGGTATAGCATAGTCTATGGCTACCATTTTAGACTTCTCCATGAGCTGACATATGGCATGGACACTCCAATACCCCAGAAACTCAGCATCCCCTATTTTCTCCTGTAGTCCCTTATAGACTCCAACATTAAGTTGAAGGCAGGAGGTCAAGATCAGTTGGTTCACCATGGGTTAATTAAAATGTTAGTGGAAGAAGCCCTCCATACCTTCACAATCCCCATAGCATGGGAGATTTTTCGAAACATGATAGCAGAAGATGACATAAAGACCCTCACATATGATATCAGTTCTTCTGATAGTGGGGAGGGGGAGCAGCAAGGGGGAGAAGGGGAAGAAACTGAGGAACAAAAAGGAGAGGAGGAAGAAACCAAAACAGAAGAAAAAAAAACAGAACAGGAGGAAACAAAATCCACAGAGACATAAAAAATATAGAAGGAGGAGAAAAGGGGTAGACAAGACCGAGGTGTCTCCTGAGACCCTAGAAAGAGAGGCAACAACTACTCTCACTGCCCTCAACACCCCAATTAAACCAAAACAAAAGAGGAAGAGTCAGACCTCAATGTATTTTAGGGCTAGGAAGAGCACAAGGATCAAACAAGGGAAACCCTAACCTTCTTCTAAAGTTCCCATTGTTATTGAAGATTCACCCTCTACCCAAGGGAAGGAATCCCCTTCCAAGGCACCTATCACTTATGAAATGGGGACTCCTAGATCTCCCACATGGAAGGAAAAAGTAGAACTACAGGACTCAAAAAAAGTCCTACAGGAAGCACAGTCTGTTCTACAGGAGACCTTGTCAAGACTACAGGAGACCGAAAAACTTGAAAAAAGACTAGAACGATAGTCACAGGGGAAGGAGGAAGCAACAGAGGCTCAAGAACCTGACCCCTAGCCTAGTTTGGGCTCTTACTACTATCTTCTTGGGGGGGAAGCATCATTCCACAAAAATTTGCAATCCTACTTTTCTTTGAGTTGGAGAAAGAAAGAATAAGAAGCCATAGGTGGATGCAAATCGCCAAATCCAAGGGAGTTGAGGATATTGGCCATATGGAGAATCAACTCAGAGAAATGGGTAGAGAACTAAGTGCTGTCAGACATAGAGAAGCAATCACAAGAACTCACCTTCAAATAGAAAATGAATTGCTAAAAAGACAGCTGCAAGAAAAAGAGACACAATTGGCATGCATGGCCAGCTGGTCCATGGAGGCACTGCAATGCAGAACACCAACAAAATCATATGGATTATACCTCAAGGACCAATGGCTGCAGTTTCAGATAAAGACTTTGGCACAGAGAGGCACAATGCCTTTCCAAGATTACAGACAGTTTATGGACCTATGTGACCAAAGTTCATCAGAAGACAAGGCAAAAATAATAGAGTTCTATTTGCATAACATGGCCCTCACTGACATGAATGTGTGGGACCCCAATGCTAGGCTAGGGGACCTGCAACTAATGGCCATGGCATCATGGATGAATCATGAGGAATTAAGGGCAGCAGAGATAAGGAAGTTGATGATAAAGGAGCAGAATGAGCCCCTCATGATCAGAGCTGAGCCATCAGATCCCATGGCTCTCATCAGCACACATCAGTTGCTTGCAAATAATCCCCAAATTTCCCCTAAGTATACCAGTGATCAGGCTTAGGCCATTGCACATTTTGAGGACATGGAAAGGTTAATTAGGGATGATTGTATTCATGCTTGTATGAGGAGGTGGAACACCCTACCACATAATTTGAAAATTAGGGAGTATCACTCCCCAACAAGGATGAAAGAAGCATTAAGGAGAGTGCCACTGTACAAGAGCTCTATGTAGAATTTGAAGTTCAATTGGATTGGCCTCAAATTGAGTCCCCCACTACTGCTAGGCATGCTAGAAGGCAGAAAAGAGGAAGAAGAGCAACAACAGTGGGAAGAGGTGGATAGAAAGGTAGGATTCCATGAAAGAGAAGAGGAGCTCACATAAGAAGCATGGGATGTCAGGGAGGCCATCAGGGCCATCAAAGATTAGGAGATGGACTAAGTTGCTCAGAGGATGAGCAACACCTTCAGTATGGGGGTGATGATGAGCCCCATTCTCTTAGCTTATTGCATGTTTTTTGATTATATTTATGCTTATGGAGTGAGTTGGGCTGGTTATGATGCCATGGAGTCCAACATGTGTTTAATGCAGATTTTTGTTGAATTTTGAAGACAAAGTCAAAGATTTAATGGAAAATTGGCAGCAATAATTCGAAGTGGAAAAAGGAGAGGATTTATAGGAGGGTATCCCCCTCATTTATGACTCCCCACTTCAAATTCTCCTTCATGCAGCTCAAAGCACAAACAACCAAATCAATGCACTAGGAGGCAGCCGAGCAAGTGGAGGATTACTTATGTTTATCTCGAGTTTTGGGAGCCAAGCCTCCCTGATTTTAAGGAAGCTGTTGAGAGCTTCAGTTGTATAAATAAAAATGCATAGGGCCTCATTAGGAAGTTAGTCAAATTTTCGAATTTTTGTTGCAGCTTTGCTCTGCTCAACTTCGAGCTTACTTTTGTTGACAGTTTCATGTAATCTTATTATTATTTTGATAATAAAGATGAGCTCCTTTTTGAGCTAGCACTAAGTTACCTTAGAGGGATGAAGCTCTTGGGTTAGGGTGCAATCCAAGCAGCCAAGCTCCTCTTGTTTGTATTTCTATGCTTTGTTTCAGTTTACGAATTATTTGTTGTTAGATGAATTTCTTTCTTGGTTAAGAATAGGTTGCTTTTGGTGATTTAGAAGGTTGTTTCTATTTGAGTTTTCCATAGCAGGTTGAACAGTGATATAAAGAAGATATAAAAGTAAATCAACAGAGCCTTGGCCTCCTTTCCTCCCTTTAGTACCATGAACTGAGGCCAAGACCCTCTTGCTGCCACAAAAACACAGATTTTCCTTCTCCATAGGATTTCTAGTGTTGCAGTTTGTTAGAAGGTTAATACTTTGCTTTAGATCTCTTTCACCATGCTCATTTCTATCTTGCAATAAGTTTCCTTCCATGCTTTTTCTCATTTAGCATTTTTCAACATTTCTTTCCATAGCTCATAGTCTAGATTAGTTTGATGCAAAATTCTGTTTTTGATGTACTTAGTTTCCTTGCTTGCTTGATCTCCTTGTTTGATTTTTAGGTCCTTTTGCAACAAATATCTTCTCATAGCAAGTCAGCCTACCCTCCATCACATTATCTCCTTGATCTATACCCTATAGGTCGCCTAAAGTTCACCACAAATTTGCCTTAGTTTTATGCACTTTTCCATAAATTTTCCTCTCTTTCCTTGAACAAATCTAACCATCTCTCCCTCTCCTAATAATCCTTGGTGACCCCTAGGTGCCTCAACACATCATCCCAGCCTTCAGCTACCCTTTCCACCCACTCTCACACCTTCAAAACCTCCCAAACGTCTCTTAGCATCCTCCAGTAGACCTCCTGTAGATCCCTAACAGCCTCTTATAGATTTTCCTGTATGCTTCTTTTTGAAGTCCGATTGCGGGAAAAGCCTCTAGAAGGCCACCTGAGACCTCCTAGGATGCATCCACACCATCCTACATCTTCTCAAGTCCCAAAACTGCCATCCTTCGCCACCTAATCGCTGTCACATTAACAATCAAATAAATTACATGCATGACAATTTCACATAAAAATACATAAAATTCCAAAAAGATGTTTTTTGCTCATTTACTTCTAGAAATAGCTTGAGTAGATGTTGTTTACTTCCTGAGTAGGTAATGGCATTCATTTCATGGTTTTTCATCTCTCTTTCTACAAAAGTAGGATTAGTTGGTTAAGTAGGGTTTGCTAGGTTTACTTTACATTCCAGTCTTCTTTTCCTTTCTGCAAGTAGAGTAGCCTTTGTAGAGTAAGCTTTCCTTTCTTTCATCACATATAGAGCTTCTTCTGGAATCCATAGAAGTTGTCTTGTGCTCCTAGTGATCTTGCGCCAACTGACCAACTGACTGTCTGCAGTAAGAACTAGTACTTGTGCATACAGTACCATTGCTTCCAAGTTTGTTACGAACTACCGGATTGATAAAAGTAAAGTAGGAAGCCTAGGAGTTGTAGCATTATTGCTGCAATACTAGTGCTCACGACCATCCTCAATGTTTTATACTCAAATTCAACGGAAGGCAGGACCTTTTTCCCATAGACCAACTCTTAGGGTATGAAGCCAGTGGTGGTCTTCCAAGTGGTAGTATTGGCCGAGGTGGCCTTAACTAGTCTATCTACCCAATCTTTCTTGATGTTGCTAACCACTTTGGTCAAGATGTCCTCCAGTGCTTTGTTGGTCACCTAAACTTTCCCATTAGCTTGTGGGTGATAAAGAGTGGAGGTCCTATGCTGTATCTTGTGTTGGCTGAGCAAGTCTTCAATCATCTTGGAGGTAAACTGGCTGGCTTGATTAGTGACCAGTTCTCTAGGGTACCCAAATTTGTAAAATACATTCTTCCTTAAGAAATCAACCACCTTCTCCTCTATTTCTGCCTTACTTGCCATGGCTTCAGCTTGCTTAGCCAAATAGTCAGTGCACACAATGATATATTGCTTTTGCTTGGAAGGAGGGTCAATAGGTCCAATGAAGTCCATGCCCCACTTATCAAATGGCTCAAAAGTCACTTGAAGTTACAAAGGTATTTCATCTCTTGGAGTAGGCTTTCCCATACTTTGGCATTGATCACACTGACTAGTATATATTTTCACATCCTGATGAAGAGTGGTCCAATAATACCTAGCTTGTAACACTTTAAATGATGTCCTATTTAGTACAAAGTGACCTCTAGAAGGCCCATCATGACAAGTCAGAAGGATGTCAAAGAATTCCTCCTCCCTGACATACCTTCTCAAAATTTGATCCAGACCTAGTTTGAAGAGGTTTCCCCCAATCCAAGTGAAGGGGGAACTCTTCCTCACAATCTTGCTTTTCTCTTTGGAGGACAAATTCAGTGAGAACTGTGCAGATACCAAATAGTTTGATATGTCAGCAAACCATGGAGAGAGAATTGAAATGGTGAATAAGTGCTCATCAGGTAGCTGATCATCAACCATTCTCTCTTCACCTGCAGGAAAAGTTAATCTGGATAAAAAATCTACAACAACATTTTCCTTACCAGGCTTATCAACAATAGTTAGATCAAACTGCTATAGTAAAAGTAACCATCTAATTATCCGGGCATTCACATCAGGTTTATTCATTAAATATTTGATTGCAGCATGGTCAATATGTACAAATGTTTGATAGCCTGTAATATAATGCCTAAATTTGTTCAATGAATGCACAATAGCCAGGAGCTCCTTTTTGGTCACTGTGTAGTTCAGTTCGGCCTTTGATAGATTCTTACTGATAAAGTAAATGGCATAAGGAAATTTTTCATCTATCTGGCCTAGGGCTGCTCCTATGGCTTTGTGTGAGGCATCAACATGAATATGAAAAGGAAGGGCCCAATTTGGGCCTCGGAGAATCGGTGCAGTGGTTAACTTGTCCTTCAGGGTATCCAGGGCCTCTTGATAGCTTTTTGACCATACAAACTCAGAGTCTTTGGCCAACAAACCAAATAAAGGAGAAACCAACTTGTTGAAGTCTTTCATAAACCTTTGGTAGTATCCATCTAACCCTATAAAAATTATGACATCTCTCTGCTTTTGTGGAGGTGGGACCCTTTGGATGATAGCTATTTTGTTTGGTTCCGCCTGCAGTCCATGCCGAGATATTGAATGACCCAAAACAGTCCCTGCAATCATCAAGAATTCACATTTTTTGTGACTGAGAGACTGGTTTATTTCAATGAATTTGTGCAGAATCTTACCTAAGTTGGACAGAGCCTCCTCGAAATCACCTCCATAAGGTGTGAAATCATCCATATAGATTTCTACCGCATCATGGACTAACTCGGCAAAGATACCTAGGACTGCTCTCTGAAAAGTGGCAGGAACATTGCATAGGCCAAAAGGAAGGACCCTATAGGTGAAAGTACCCAAAGCACAAGTGAAGGTGGTTTTATCCTGGTCTTTTGGGCTGATTTGGATTTGATTATACCCGCTGAATCCATCTAGGAAAGAGAAAAACTTTTTCCCTGCCAGGCCATCTAGCACTTGGTCGATGAAAGGTAGAGGGAAATGGTCCTTATTTCTATCTTTGTTTAACTCTCTGTAATCGACACAAATCCTCCACTTACCATTTTTATTTGGAACCAACACCAAAGGAGAGACCCACTCACTATCTGAGATAGGGTAAATGAATCCTGCATCTAATAGCTTTTGCAGTTCTTATTTGACTATATATTTAAGAGCTAGATTCATCCTCCTTGGGGGTTGCTAGACCAGCTTGCAACCTTCCTTGATATAAATATGGTGAGTACACATCGAGGGGTGCACTCCTTTCATTTGTTTGTAACTCCAAGCAAAGGAATCCAGATGTTCCTTTACCATGTTTCACAACTTCTCTTCTTGGAGAACAGAAAGAGGTGGTTTTATTTTCAAAGTTCTCTCAGGGCCGAATTCTATGGTTTTGACATGGATAGGGTTGGAATCATCTAATCATTGATTAACTTGATGGTTGTTTTGAGTTTCCTTTACTACTTTTTTTAAGGACAATGTATTGGATTTGGACTTTGGAGTATGTGTTCGATCAAATCATCTTCATCTTGATGTCCCCCTCCCATGGTTGTTTCTAAAGTATAGAGTTGGGTGGAATAAACTTCATCTTCCTCCTCCTCTTCCAGGCACAAATTTAAGTCATGTTCTAGAGATGGATTAGGAGGAGGGTATAGGACTAACTGCTTGGACATATGCCCATTCTTGATGGTCATATTTCTAGCTCTGCAGCTAATGTAAGCATAAAAAATGGCTAACCAGGGCCTCTCAAGGATGAAAGGGTACCTAGTAAGCTTAGCCTTAGGCTGGAGAACTAGGAAATCTGCAGGGTATTCCCAAGAATCTATGGAGACCATCACATCCTCCACAATCCCCTTAGGGGTCACTGTGGAGTGGTTTGCAAGTTGTAGAATTGTTGTGGTCTTCCTTAGTGAACCTTGGAGGATGAGCTTGAGCATGGTGTCCTTGGTCATTACATTAAT
This sequence comes from Pinus tabuliformis, assembly GCA_031772625.1. Classification (NCBI taxonomy): domain Eukaryota; kingdom Viridiplantae; phylum Streptophyta; class Pinopsida; order Pinales; family Pinaceae; genus Pinus; species Pinus tabuliformis. The sequence continues at coordinate 931,777,917 of CM062816.1, read as the reverse complement.
GGAAGCCCTAAGATTGATCAAAGCGTGTGGGACAATGGTGCCATTGATGTGCACATCTACTACAGGGCTTCCAGGGTCCAAATACTTTGGACAGATTACCTGCCCTGACATTAAGTCAGACAGTTTTCTAATGAAATTAATGGTAGGGGCATCTCTTCTTCGCCTCCCTGGATGCTTGAATAACTTCTCCTTAATCAAATTGTTGTAAATAGGTACATCTTTAATAGCTTAGAGAAGTGGAATTTTGACACATAGGTTTTTCAATTCTCCTAGAAGTTTAGTCTCTTCTGGGTTAGGCTGGAGTGGTTGGGTTAATCTCTCAGGAAAGGGTGGTGGATTTACTTTAAGCATGCTTTCCTCTCTTTCTTCCTCAACCTCCCTAGGTGGAGGTAGAGGTTGGTTGTCTGGAAGTACTCTCCTAGATCTCAGGTTGATTTCCTGAATTTCCACAGCATAAGTTGGATAAGATGCCTCTCCACTATATATTTGTTGTGCCTGTCTATTGTTCGGGTTCGGATTTTGCTGGGTAGGCATGTGGGGTTGTTTAGATGGAGAAGAGCATAAAACTTGTGGTCGGGTAGGTGGTGAAGGCAATAAAGCTGGAACATTGTTGTATGGGGGCCTCCACCCTTGGGGCGGTGCATTCCACTGAGGTTGTGGCGGAGCATATGGTTGAAATGACTTGCTTGTTGGCTGGGAATGATACTGAGGTGCAAAGGACCAAGGAGGAGGTGTAGACCAAGAAGGATGAGCAAGGGCCCCCAAGAAGGTATGGATGTGGTCTGGTTGGGATTGTAATATGCATGGGATGACCCTTGCATGCCCTGTTGGTATGGCCTAGGCCCATGAGGTCTCCTTTGGTTTATGTAACAGAGCTACTTAGTGACCCCTTCAACTCCTTGATAGACAGATTTGAGTCCAGGAAAAGAGGGGCACTTGTCTGTGGAGTGGTTTTCTTCACAGACTGAGAAATTTTCAATAGAATTCAATGGACTTTCATTCCTAGGGTGCCTCCTGGTGCATCTAAGACAGAAAATGGCCAAGGCTCTCTCTTCTTCCTCCTGCTTTCTCTTAATGTGCATAGTGTCCATCTGTAGGGAAAGGGTTTGCAACATCTCACTTTTGAAATTCTCCAGCATATTTCCAATTTCACCCTTGATGGATGAATCAGAAGAGGATGGACTGACCATAGGTTGACTACCCCTACCCTTTTTCTTGGTTACCCTAGAATGGTTTCTAAAGACAATCTTGATATCCTCATAGGGTAACTGGTAGATATCCCCTCCTGCTAACAAGTTTAGGGTATCCAGAATATCTTCCCTTACTCCTCTAAATAGGACCAGCTTCAGTGACTTAGGGTCAAGTGTGCACCTGGCCCTTTTGTAGCTAAGATGGACTCTTTCTTCATAATCCTCTATGGATTCATCATTGCCTAAGGTCACCCTAAAAATTTCCTCTTTAGTGTCTTTAGACCTACAGTAGTTCCGATATTTGTTGTTGAAGGCTTGTTGCATCTGAGCCCAAGTTATGATGCTATTTCCAGGTAAACCCATGAACCAGCTCAAAGCTGCATCCTTGAGAGTGGATGGAACAAATTCTGCTCATCATTTCTATAGTCATAGGTTCGGCATATGACAACAAACTCAAATAAGAAAGTGTCTGGGTCTTCTGTGGTCAGGCCATGGAAATGAGGAAGGGAAGAAGGGCTTATATTTTTCATCTTAGTATCCCCATTGGTTTCCCTGATGGGGAAGGCACCCTCAACTCTTTCTCTATTTCCTCTGTCATTTCTGTTTTCAGCCATAGGTTCAGTAGGAATGGGTTCTCCTTCTTCTTCTTCCCCTATAGGTTCTTCAAATATGTCTAGTTGCTCACCTAAGGGTTCCTCCAGTTCATAGCCACTGAAGAAGAGGGAAGGTTGGCTGTTTGAAACAGTGGGGGTATTTGGAATTTTTTTTTCGAGGTTATCCCTATTCCTACAGGGCATGAAAAAAATGTTTTGGTTTTGTTTTGTCATTTTTTTCAAAATTTGAAAGTAATTGCAGAATTGGAATTGCAGACTGAATGAAAAAAATTAACTACTTAATTGAAATCTTACTTGCAGAATGGAAAGGAAAGCAAAGAATGTAGAATGAAAAAGGAAGCAACTAAATTACTTTTGTAGAAATGAAACTAATAGCAGAATATTAGAAACAAGAAATAGAAGAAAGAAAGCAGTAATCACATATTACTCAGACACCTCCCTGAAAATGGCACCAAAAAGTGATGAGAACTAGTATTGCAGCAAGAATGCTACAACTCCTAGGGCTGCTAGCTTTACTTTATCAACCCGGGGTTCGTACAAACTTGGAGGTGATAGTGCTGTATACACAAGTAAAAGTGATCGTTCTGCCTTTTGTCACTGTTCAACTAGCGAGAGACCACTAGGGTTTTCAAGACAAACTTCTATGGATTCAGAAGAATCTTGATAACTAATGAAAGAAAGAGGAATCTACTCTATGAGAAAGCTTATCTACTGCAATAATGAAAAAGACCGAAACTCAATGCTAAAACATACCATTTCCTAACTAACTGCTAAGAAACCATGATTTACAATAATTCCAAGCTAACGTGTATGAAATGATACTCTCCTAAGCATGAATGTTCAAAACATCAAACATTACTGCTATGCATGTAAAGGACTGAAATAAATATGTTTTGTCTTTTTGTTCTTTTTATGGAAAATCAAGTGTAAACCCTAATCTCTTTTGGTGATGTGGCAGGTGGATTAGTGATGTTGGTGGATGGTTGGGAGGTTTAGGATATGGTTGGAAGGTTTGGGAGACCCTTGGGTGACCTGGTGTGGCTTCCTAGAGGTTTTCCCTCAATTCGGCCTCAAAACAGGCCACTACAGGAAAACCTACAGGATGTACTAGAAACCTACAGGATTCCCTGTATTTCTACAGGATATAGCCGAGAGAAAAATGATGGTTGCTAGAGGTGATGGAAGGCTTAGGGAAGGTGGTGGATGGGTGGAATGGAGTGAGAAAATTCCTAGGATCACTCAGAACTCAAAACCAAGGTTAGGAGATGGTTGGATTTTCTCAACATGCTTGGAGGAATTTCTATGGAAAATGATGAGATTGGTGAAGGTATTGGGGAAAGAAAGGAATGATTATGGATGGATGAAGTTGGAAGGTGGTTGTCTGCTATGATATCTCTGTGTACTTCTAAAGCACCTGCTCTGCATCAAACATTTGTAATTTCCAAAAAGTCATGTAAACAAGAATAATTCTAACAATCTAGAAAAGCAGAATTCAATGAACTAGTTGTCTACTTCATGCATGAGGAAAATTGTTGAATAAAATGGAATCATGAATGAGATCTACTGTAATACTGAATATGGAAGAGTTGCTAATTGAATCCTACACTTGCAAAACTGATCAAATGCTGGTTCAAGTACAGTAAACTCTAAATCTTATGAGAAAATGGAAACCTATCTTTTTGGGGTTGCATAAGGGTCTTTTCCTCAAATCATGATCCTTGAGGGAAAAGGTAAGGCCAAGACACCTATTGATAGATTTTTGGTGCTCCTTTTATCCCTTCTAACCTGCTACTAAATTAAAGCACAAATGGAAGCAAACTAATAAACAACTAACCAAATCTACATTACTTGCAATGGAATACTTCTAAAGACAATTTAGCCATGAATCTATGAAACTAAGCCAAGCATACAGATACAAGAAGAGGATCCTTTGCTGCTGGGATTGGGCCCTAATCCAAGAGCTTCATCCCTCTGAGTTAACTCAGTACTGGATCAAGAAAAAGCTCATTTTCATTATCAAAATAGAAAATTACATCAATGTCTTCCACAAGTCTGGAGCTCGAAAATAACTAGTGTTTTTTACAAAAAAAAATCAAATCCTAATGAGGCTCTAGGCCTCTCTACTTATACATCTGAAGTCCCCAACAAATTCCTTAAATCTAGGGAGGCTCGACTCCCAAACTCGAGATGAACTAACTCTTTCTCTATCACTTGCTCGATTTCCATTTGATCTTCATGACTTGGTTGATTGTACTCTGAGCTTGTGCGATTAATGGAGGACTATTCGAATGGGGGAGGAGTAAATGAGGAGGATTTACCTCCTACAATCTCTCTCCCTTGTCCCATTCGAGTTTCAAACCTTACTCTTGCCAAAATTCCTTGATTTTCTCTTCCAAACCTACATTTAATGCATATTAGTCCACTAGGCATAATATCTCACTTTAACTCATCTCATTAAACAAAATATAATCAAAACATGTAATAAATTGTGAGAAGAGTTGATTTGACTAGCTAGGAGGTGAATTAAGGCCCATATAATTACCCAATGATGAGGCTCATTAGTAGAGGCTACAAGACCCTCCAAAATATTGGCCTGCATCCAATTTTAGAGCCTTCCTTTGTTTTTTCCTTGAGGTGTGAAAACACTCTGGCTCATCCCATGAGCTCGTATCGAGTCTTTACACCCTCTTTTCTTGACAATTCAACAATTGCCTTTTAGCGTGTTGGTTGCAATGTCATGCTTGCAGTCATGTTCTGGGTGTGTTTAAGGTCCATCTTTGTGTGTACAAGTTGTATTCGCCATATATGCATTTGTCGCACTCACACACAAATTTTTATGCAAGGTCATGCAAGTGTCGTCGCAATCATTCAATGATCTATCTCAAGTGTTGCACTTGTCGCTCACACCTTTTGGTCATTCACAATGAGCATGTTGTCTTGTTGCTTCAAGGTGTCTTGTTGTCAAGTCATGTTCAGTGTGCGTTCACAAGGTTATGTACACACAAGTCCACTTACCCACACACTTAGTCATTTTGTCGAAAACGTGTCGACCCGACTACCCTCCATCAGCCAGACCTCTGCTGAGCTGCACTGTGTAGTCTCAGCCCTCAGTGACCGAGTATTGCTGCCCAAAATTGCATAGAGCTTGAGGTTTCCTCCCAGGCAATTTGCACTATGCAATCCTAGAATCAACCTGGCTGACTATCACCTAGAATAGTGCAGAATTTTCCCAAGAAGCCATCTCAATCTGCGATGCCGCAATCCAATCCATCAAGCCTCCCCCTGGTCAACCGGAGAGTTTGATCGGGAAGTGACCCCGGACTTCACTCCTCCAAAAATTTTCATAGAAGCTGTCAACATGCCCACCCTTGTTGATTGAAGAAATTACGCAAACATGAAGGACATGCACCCACTTTCTGTCACTGCACTGTCTTTGAAAATTGCGCAGTTTTGTCATTCAGCCCCCCTACCAGCCGCCCTGCTCCTCATATTGCAAATTGCATAGTTTTCTTGGATTTTCCACCAACTGCTTGACACCCTGATCAGCTTGAAAAGTGAACATGCATGTCCTGCATGCATGCCTCCCGGTTCTGTGTAGTTTTGGCCAGCAATCTCCCTCTCCTAGCCTCCCCTGCGAATCTGCACAATTTTGGCTTCTAGTGTCCTCCGATGCCTGCACTGCCTTCCCTGAAAAAATTGCACAATTCTGCCTCCCAGCTGAGCCAAATCCTGCAGAATGTCATTACTATTCCAGACTACTCATCCGAGCCTCCCAGTGACCTCTGCATAATTTTCCTTGATAGTTCCTCGGAGCCCTACATCTCAACTTGAAATGTGCTTTGTGCAGTTTCAGAGCCTTGTCCCCTCTTCGGGTCACCTGCACCCAAAAATGGAAGATGGTGCATCATGGAAGACTATTATATTTCTAGATTTGATGTCATCTCATTATGAGTGATTGCATATACAGGTACATGGATGAGACATGGTGTGACAATGAATGGGATGAATAAGGAGCGCATGCTATGAGACTTTTTCATGAACAGGTGAACACATGAAGCATGCCAAGTACCAACGAAGGGGATACATGCACATGCAACATCAAGCGAGCACCAATACCATCGAAGACTCCGCACACCTTTCCACACAGAGGTGAAGCTATGATACACCAAGAGCACACTCATCACTCAACAACACTACAACTCAACATGGACACCACCATCAACATGAACATACCAACACTGTTATGTCGATTCATGTCATGAGTCATCTCAGCCACATCACTACTATGGGGCCATACTATTGTAATCAATGTAATGTAATGTGGAAGTCCAAGAGACCCACATATGAAGTTGAAGAATAATGTTAGTTGAAGAGTCATGTAAGTCAAACAGTCATGAGGGAAGTTAAAGAGTCACAAGGGTCAAGTTCACCCTTGGCTATATATACCCCTCATATGTACATGCAAAGGAATTTTTCACCTTGGCCCCTCCCACATAGCCTTGAGAGTTTGCAGTATTTTCTTTAAGGAGCGAGTACTGGCTCCAATGCCCCACTATCAAGGTTATTGATGTAATGGTGTACGAATGTGTCTTGGAACGTTCGCTTAATTCAAAAGCTTGTTAACAAGCTAACACATTTTCACACATGTATCATATTCGTTTGTAAGATTATTCTTTGGACACTTGTAATGCATCTTGTTTTAACATGTATTAAGATAGTTGAACTGTTTCGGTTGTTTTAGTACATATGTTGTTGGAAATGTGTTGTATAAGTTGTTAACGTTGTCTCGCCCGTGTGGACTATTTTGTTAGACACTCGACAAATTCATTCTCGTAAACTTGTTATAATGACTGTTGCACTCGTGTGGACTATTCCGCTGGGTGTTGTACATGCTATATGTTCACCTTATGTTTGTGACTGCCGCATCCATGTGGACTACTCCACCAGAAGCTATGCATGTCCTACTGTTTTGTGTGTCTCTAACAGAGTTGGGACTATTCCCTTTCAACTTGAGACTCACTCTCATCATCTCCCTCTGCAGTGAAAGAACTTAGACACAAGACACATGAACCTCATTGTTTGAAGACTAGTAAAACCACTCTCATGTGCTGACAAGCAACAACTAAGGCATATCTCTAAGATAATGGAAGTCGGGCCATCATACCGGATGGGACTTCTACACTAAACTGTGTGAGGTCTAATTGGGACTTCATACTGGGGAGATCCCCTAAATGTTGGTGGGTCCAACACCATCAACACTACCAAAATTTATATCATATACATAAACAATAATAATCAACATATTATCATTCTTAGATTTGATATAAGGATTTCTATCTTTTGTTCCCTTTATAAATCCTTGTTGTTGCAAGTACTTGTCAAATATGTAATACCATGATTTGGGGGCTTGTTTCAATCCGTAGAGGGTCTTCTTCAATTTTCAAACACGATTTTCATTATCAGACAATTCAAAACCCTTTGGCTGTTCCACATATACTCCTTTTTGTAAATCTCCATTAAGAAAGGATGATTTGACATCCATTTGATAGAGTTTAATTTTTCTATGACATGAAAAATCCAAGAAAATTATAATTGCTTCAAGTATGGAAAATGGAGAAAAGGTTTTTTCAAAGTCTATACATTCCGCTTGTGCATACCCTTTGCATACTAGTTTGGATTTATTCCTGACTACTAGACCATCCTTATTAAATTTATTCTTGAAAACCCACTTGGTTCTAGTCACATCTTTATATTTTAATCTTAGAACTAACTCTCATGTATGATTTTTCTCAATCTTATATAGTTCTTCCTCCATATAATTCCCCCAATGTTTATCTTAAATATCTTGAGAAATACCCTTGGGTTTTATTATGGACAAGAGTGAAAAATTTGCATGACTAGACGTGCCTATGAATTTCCTTCAATTTTGAACCTCTATTTCTTTATTACCAAGAATTTAACTCATAGGATGGCGTTTCTAAACATACCTTGATGGATTCCTTGGATGTAGTGATTAAGCTCTCTCTTGTTCCTCTTCCTTTGTTGAGAAATGGCAATAAGAAATTCTAGTTTAATTTGTCCTTGAATTAAACTGTGAATTAGAGTATTCTCATAGCAACTTAAAATAATTAAATTAAGTTTATTAAACTTACTTAACTTGGGAAATTCGAGTTGGAAGTCTTTTGGAAGTCATGTATATGTTCTCCCTACTTCGTAGGAGTCCAGTATGAGTTAATTGTGAGTTGTAAAATAGAAGAATAATTTTCATGAGTTAGTTTAGTTAAATTAGTTCTCAAACTGATTAAGAGAACTAATAGTGAGTTAATAGTCAATGGTGACACTAATGAATTCCACCGATGCAACTCTAGTTAACTGAATATTTACTCATCAGAAACTCATGCATGTTGATTATGAGAAAAACCCAATTGAGACTAGAGTGCAAGGACAGTGTACTATCTGTTTTATATTTTTCTGACTTGCACTAATAGTGCATGCAATCAGGAGCTGATCCTTGAGGGATTGCGCTATTTTTAGAGGCTTTATTTCCCTTTAAATACAATCTATCCTTCATAGGAATTACACATTGGAATAGAGACTTGGAGAGCTTGTGAATTGGCTAATATTTGGCCTTGAGCTTGCTTATGAGTTGGAGATTGAATTTGTTGAGTGTTGGGATTGTTTTAGACAGAACAAGCATTGTAATTTCATCTTGATTTTTCGGATTAATACAAAATAGATAGTGGGTTTTTGATTTGTGGGTTTCCCTGGATATTTATTGTGTTATGTGCCTTTGATTCTCTTCCTCTACTGATTATTGTTTTTTTGATGTTTATGGGATTCTGCTGTAAAGAGTAGAAGTATATTCTTGTCTCTTGCTTTAGAAAATTACATTAGCTTGTGAATCTATAGGATTTTGTACATGGTATCAGAGGAAGATTATTTTTGGGCCAAGAGTTTGTAGAGAAGATCTGAAATTTTTAGAAGCAATTGCAGATCTAGATTCCTTGGGAAAATATACTCAAATTCAAAAAACAAATCGGCTGAATCGAAGTTTGGATGAGGGAGATATCGCTGATTTAAAATCAACTCTCTAGAGGAGATTTCAAAGTTTTGAATTTATGGGTTACAGGCGAAAGTCGAATTTGCAATATATACTTCATGATCAGTAGATGGCATTCCATGGGTTGTGTTATGAAACCCGCTCAAGAAAAGATAGGAAAGATAGATCAACGCCTTAGAATTCATCCTCTTCGAGGGGGCAACCTCCTTTATATTACATAAATGAACAATTCTTGGATGTTTCAAATGACAAAACCTCCTTTCTATATATAGGAGTCTAAGGAGTCACAATATAATCCAGCCGACCTAACAATAATAATATAAAGCCACAAAAATAAAAATAGAGGGATTCCATGGGGCACAAAAATAACAACATGGGGGTAATAGGGGCACAACAATATAAATAAGGGGTATAACTACAATAGTAATGGGGTAATCACTAGTATTATAGGGACCCAACATGCCCCTCTCCTTCAAAAATGTGTTGTCCTCAACACTTGAGTAGTTTTGGATACTTTTGCATAAAATTCTCATCCTCCCATGTGGAATCTTCAGCGGATAAGTTCTTCCACTTGATAAGATACTCTGAAATTGATCGATTTCGTAGATGTCGAGTTCTTGTTTCTGTGTGCTTCCGGTTCCAATATAATTTTTCCTTCCTCGTCAAGTTCTGGCAATATTGTTTGAACTGGGAGCTTGTCGCCTATACCTTCTTTAAACATGAAACATAGAAAACTGGGTGCAATTGAGAAGCTGCAGGAAGCTCCAATTTGTATGCCATAGTACCAATCTTTTGCAACACCTTGTATAGACCATAATACTTTGGTGATAATTTATTATCCTTCTTAGCTTGCTTTAGGGACATTTTCTTGTATGGTTGTAGCCGTAGGAATACCCAATCACCTACATCAAAACTTCTTTCACTGCGATGTTGATCTGCCTGTTGTTTCATTCTATTTTGTGCCAACATGAGGTTATCCTTTAAGAGTTGGAGGACTTGTTGTTGATGTTCAATGTGATGTTCCACTACTTGAACCTTAGAATTTTCTCTTAAATATGATGTGATGGATGGTGGTTGATATCCATAAAGTTCCATAAATGGGGTCATTTTTGTTGCTGTATGGAAGGAAGTGTTATACCACCATTCAGCCAGAGGCAACCATTTGACCCATTGTGTCTGTTTATCAGATACAAAGCAACGAAGATATCCTTCCAAACATTTGTTTACTATCTCAGTTTGCCCATCAGATTGAGGATGATAAGATGAGCTATGAGCTAACTGAGTACCAAGACAAGAAAATAATTCTGTCCAAAAATTTCCAGTGAAAATGGGATCTCTGTCACTTACAATAATCTTTGGGTTTCCATGTAGCTTTTGAATTGTTTCCATAAATGCAGTAGAAACTGTACTGGCTTTAAATGGATGTGATAATGCACAAAAGTGTGCATACTTGGTAAGTCTGTCAACTACCACCATGATGACACTCTTTCCCTCAGACTTGGGTAAACCTGTGATAAAATCCATTGAAACCTCCTCCCAACGTTGGCTTGGAATGGATAAAGGTTGTAATAGACCCGGTGTCTTAATTGTTTCAACTTTATTTTGTTGGCAAACCAAACATTCCGCCACAAACTTTTGAATATCTGATTTAAGGCCATCCCAAAAAAATTCCTTCTTAACCCTGTGGTAAGTTTTTAAAAATCCTGAGTGCCCTCCTAAGGGAGAAGTGTGCAATTCCATAAGAATCTTTTTTTTTAGCTGGGAATTCTTACAGAGGTATAAGCGATCTTTGTACCATAACGAATCATTTTTCTAGCTAAATGTATCAGACGTACTGGAATCTTGTTGTAGCTTTCAAATAAGTGCCCACACTTCTTCATCATTCTTCCATTCCTCCCTTGCTTCATTTATCCAATCTGGTTGGATAATAGAAATGGCGCACAACAATGCTTCCACATCCTCATCCTTTCTTGAGAGTGCATCTGCCACCACATTTTGCTTCCCTTTTTTGTAGATGATTTCAAAGTCATAACCCAACATCTTTGTGACCCACTTTTGTTGCTCTTCAGAGGATAATCTTTGTTCTAAAAAGTATTTAAGGCTATCATGATCCGTTTTTACCTTGAAGTGTCTTCCCATTAGGTAGGGTCGCCATTTCTTAAGTGCATGGAGTATTGCCAACATTTCCTTCTCATAAATAGCTTTGCTTAAAACTTTCCCTTGATTGGACGACTTTCAAAAGCAATGGGTCTTTCATCTTGCATTAGAACAACACCAATTCCATTTCCTGAAGCATCACATTCCACAATAAAGGTTTTTGTGAAGTCCGGTGTAGCTAAGACCGGTGCTTGGCACATTGCCTCTTTAAGATGTTCAAAGGCCTTTGTTGCTTCCGGAGTCCATGAAAATGCATCTTTCTTCAATAATGTTGTTAGAGGTGCTGCTATTCTCCCATAATTCTTAACAAACTTGCGATAATACCCTGTCAACCCAAGAAATCCTCGCAGATGCTTTATGGATGTGGGGATTTTCCATTCCTTAATGGCTTTAATTTTGCTAGGGTCTACCTTAACTCCTTCATGAGATACAATATGACCCAAATATTCCACCTCCTGGACTCCAAAGAAACATTTGGATCTTTTTGCATATAATTGTTTCTCCTCCAATAGTTGTAGCACCTTGTCAACATGTTCAACATGATCCTTCCAAGACTTGCTGTAGATTAGTATATCATCAAAAAATACTAACACAAATTTTCTAAGGAATGGTTTGAAAATTGAATTCATCAAACCTTGAAATGTTGAAGGTGCATTGGTAAGGCCAAAAGGCATGACCAAAAATTCATAATGACCCTCATGAGTTCTAAATTCAGTTTTCGGAATGTCTTCAATCTTCATTCTGATTTGATGATATCCCGAACGAAGATCCAACTTGGTGAAGTAAATTGATCCATGCAATTCATCTAGTAATTCATCAATGACAGGAATGGGGAACTTATCTTTAATAGTGAGCTTGTTGAGCTCCCTATAATCCAGACACATGCGCCATGATCCATCCTTCTTGTGCACCAATACTACTGGAGTAGAGAAAGAACTTTGACTTGGTTGAATTATACCAGCCTCTAGCATTTCTGCAACCATACGTTCAATTTCACTTTTTTGGACATAAGGATATCTGTACGGCCTGATGTTTGGAGGAACACTTCCTGGAATCAGATGAATAGCATGATCATGATCACGCATAGGTGGGAGACCTTTGGGAGTCTCAAATACCTTGGAATGATTGTCCAGGACTTTTTGGAGATCTGGAGAAATAGATGATTCCGATGTGGAAACATCTAGCGAACATAATTGTGCAATTACACCTCTTTGCTCCTTTTTTAGAAGCTTTGTCATACCATTAGAGCTGATTATCTTTCCTGGTTTCCCTGCAATACCCCTTAATTCAACTTCCTTTCCTTCCGTAGAAAATTTGATGAAAAGTTCTTGAAAATTAAAAGCTATTGTACCCAAGGATTGTAGCCATTGGACTCCTAGTACAACATCAGCACCTCCCATTGGAATGGAAAGCATTGGGCTAGTCAATACATATTCTCCCATGGATAGCTTGATATTATGGCACTTTCCAGAGCAATTTATTGTTCCTCCATTTGCAATCATCACTTGACACTCTGGTGCTGGATATAGGAAGCAATTCAATTCTTTTGCTACCCTACAATGAATAAAATTGTGGGTGCTTCCTGAATCAATCAACACTATTACCTTTTTCTTCTTGATTTGTCCTTCTATCTTGATGGTTTGAGGAGTGGTAATTCCTGCCAATGCATTACAAGATATGGTCGGATTTATTTGTTCTTCATCTAGGCTTTGTTCCTGGAGTATATCTTCTTCTTTTGACCTTTCTTGCTCCTTTTCTTCTTCCTCTTCACAATCTATGTAGAATAATTTCTTCTCAGCACACTTATGACCTTTAGTGTATTTTCTATCACAACTGTAACAAAGCCCTCTCTTTTTTCTTCCAATTTTTGTGGTGTCAACCTTATAGGTTGTGGAAGACTAGGGGCAACAACACTTCCGTCTTTATAGTTGTGAGTGGTATGCTTCCTGGTTGCCATAATTTTGCTTTCCATTTTTCTTGCTAACCTGAATGCCTTCTCTAATGAATCAGGTTCCCAAAGGTGAACATCATGTTGGATATTATCCTTTAAAGACCCTATGAACACATCAATCCTATGCTCCTCTGGAATATCTTTTACCCTTATGTTCAATTTTTGGAACTCCTCAATGTGCTCCATTACTGAACCCTTTTGTTTGAGACTTATCAATTGGCTAAAAAAAGTGTTGCTTTTTGTATCTTCATAATGTGCTATCAATTCTTCCGTAAAAATTGCCCAAGTGATAAATTGTTTACGAGAGAAAAGCCATTGATACCATACAAACTGATTTGGTTCCAAATATACAGTTTCCATACGTACCTTTTGTGTGTTTTTCACATTATTGAGATCAAAGAACTGCTCCATCTGTAATATCCATGTGGCGGGATCCTTGCCATCAAACTTCCTCATATTGATTTTTGGAATATGGTGAGTCTTAAATCCAACATTAGCGTCTATGGAATCATGATTAACATTTCTTTTGTTCTCATCATGAGTTTCCTTTAGTACCCTTTCACCCTTAGGGACCATTTCTTGTAGCAACTTATTCATATTTATCTTCAATTCGTCCATGTCCGTCTTCAAATCTATCTTCAAATCATCCATCTTAGCTTCCATGTCAATCATCTTAGCTTCTACGCCTTTCTTGAAACAGTCCATCTTAGCTTCTACACCTTTCTTTAAACCATCCATCTTAGCTTCTACATCTTTCTTTAAACCATCCATCTTAGATTCTGTTCCTTTTTGTGCAAGGGACAGTTGTTGCACTTGGTCTTGTAATTTTGATATATCATGTTGCATTTCTTCCTCTTCTTCACGAGTGATTCTAGAGCTTTCCGGTTCCTTACTAGGTGTTTGCATTTTCTTTCCTCAGGGCATCAGTTACCGATAATAATGCTCTACTATGCCCTTTGAATTCCTTCAAAATAAATTTTCAAACCAAGCTTAAGCAAAAATTTAAGAAAATCTATACACCTTTTTTCACTTTGTAGGAGCTCGATATTGCCTCTAATGTATCTCTGTACTTTCCAATCATCTACTTCTAAATTTGTGAGCTGTAGTATGCCTCTATGTCCTCTTTCCAATGCCACAAGTCTGACCCAAATTGGATTCTCCAAAGAAGAGTTATGTGAAATCTCCCACAGTAACTTGCTTATAGACTAGTTCAGTAGAGCGAATTTGTACGACGTGCCACGAGTCACTGTTTCGACCTTTGGATCTGAAACATGCATACAAGAAACTACAGTCCGTCCTCTTTTTGTACCTTCTTACGAAATTTCAATCTGATCCCCAGAGAGAAAGTTATGACGATTTTCCCCAGGTCACCTGTTTTGAATGTAATTCAGGAGTCTGAAAAAAGACCAACTTCCTTAGATCATATCTCCACAAATATTGTGTGAAAAGCTCTGAAATTTGCACCCAAGGTTCAGCGCGATTTCTTCTCAAATGGTTTTTTTTGCGACTTCTGAAAAATCACAGAAAAAAAGTTATAGCGAAAATTCCACGATGACCTGTTTGGAGCAGCGAAACCCAAGAATCCAAAGCTCTGATACCAAATGTTATGAAACCCGCTCAAGAAAAGATAGAAAAGATAGATCAACGCCTTAGAATTCAGCCTCTTCGAGGGGAAAACCTCCTTTACATTACATAAATGAACAATTATTGGATGTTTCAAATGACAAAACCTCATTTCTATATATAGGAGTCTAAGGAGTCACAATATAATCCAGCCGACCTAACAATAATAATATAAAGCCACGAAAATAACAATAGAGGGATTCCATGGGGCACAGAAATAACAACATGGGGGTAATAGGGGCACAACAATATAAATAAGGGGTATAACTACAATAGTAATGGGGTAATCACTAGTATTATAGGGACCCAACAGGTTGAGTCTTGAGTATGCCTTGGAAGGAAGCTCGAATTTCATAGCCTAGAGGGACAAGATGGAGGCTGTGCTAGAGGACAATGGCTTGAACGAATTTGTTGAACAAGAAATTCTGAAGCCAACAGCTACTGATACACAAAACTTGAATGAGTGGAAGAAGTGTGTGGCGAATGCAAGGCAGATAATCCTTGAGGTAGTTCAAGATCATATTGTCTCGAGTCTCTGTGGAGTAGGAATATCCTCTCTGCGGACAAAGATGATTTGTCTAGCCCAAGAAAGTGGGTCTAGCCACAAACAATACAATCTAATGTAAATTTCCTTATATTAGGATCGAATAAGAGGGCCTACCTCTTATAACTCTAATCCACTTGATGGTGATCTTGCTTCCTTGCTACAACTTCCTTTCATTCCTTTTGTTCAAGTACCTGAAACAAACATGCAAGAAACAACATCAAATGTGATATCATCAAATCGAATCCAATCTACTTAAAAGGTCAAGGAGTTCTAAGCTATAAAATGTAATATTACACTCGATATAGGAAATAAACCATTAGTTGTATTAAAATAAACTTCAAAGAGAAATACAACCGAAGCCTTGACGTTGGATATCTCCTTTGCGGTATCCAAGTCCCACTACATGCCTTTTCAACACTCTTTTCCTCCTCTAGCTTGACATGAAATGGCTTCCAAGCTCTAACTCTCTCTCCTCATGCTTTAGCTACCAAAGACTAGTCTTTTGTCATCTAAGACTAATCTTCTTCTATCAAAAGCTAAAGATTTTAAAATTTTGCAGCTGGTTCTATCTCTCCACCACTTTCACTATGTGTTGTATTGTAACCAAAAAGGGTAAGAGGAAGTGGTTTATATAGGGAGAGGAGGATAAGAATGAGATCCACTCAAGGGGGAAGAAGGTCTTATCTCCTTGGGAAGGTCCACTTTTAAGGGGGAAAGAACCTTATATGGAGTTCTCGGCCCTTATCCAACCAAACGAACATCCAGCACATCACCACTAGAAGTTTCTAGACGTGAAACTCCATTTCCTTTTATAAAAACAGTCTAGAAGTAGACTGGCGCTGCTATTAGGCTAATATTAGTGCCAATCGGCGCGGGTCACAGTGTAAAACTCTGCCATCGATGCAGGTCATAGTGTAAAACTTTGCCATCAGCGCGGGTGAGACACTGGGAAAGAGAGTTGATCTTAAGAACTAGGTTTTAAGAAGAATTCTCTGGAAATGTTCTGAATGGTGTGGGGACTACTTTCTTCCAACTTCAAGGGTTGCAAGATCATAGGTTTCATGGTGAAAGAATAACACAATAGTCACTACTAGGGTTCTTAGGGAGTGACAAGAGAGTGACAAATTACTGTGTAACAGATGCCCCCTAAAGCATGAAGTCAAAGGTGAGAGCAATGATTGAAATGATTTAAGACAGAGCGAGGACTTGGAATACCAGTATCAGAAGACCTACAACTCAAACATACATGTACATATATGAAATTTGATAGTCATGCCTGATAAACATGAGAGGCATATAACAATACTTGAATCCATAATATAGGCGTAACTATCCATCAAGAAAAGGATCATGTGCATGGATCCTCAGCATGGACACAACCATTTGACTGAAGGGATCATTTGAAATAAATCCATGGCATGGGTGCATCCATCTGCATAGAGAGGATCAAAATCAAAATAACCACAGTATGGTCACATCCATTCGACTAAGCAGGATCAAAATGATACCCATGGCATGGTTGCAGCCATCCATCTAAAGAATCATCTATATAATCATGAATGACTCATCACTCCTCGCAACCTAGACTTTTGTGATCTAAGCCCAGGGTCTTGCGCTCCAAAACGACCCAATAAAAGTACAAAGTCTAACATGTGAATAGACGTGCTGAAGTCGAACATGCTAGAAAATCACCTGATTACCGACCAATAATGTGAACTGTTAACAAGCGCGAGAGAAACCGCCCATAATGTCAATGGCTCTCAAGGTACTATCAGTAAAATTCATGAATTGTGAATAAGGAACTGAGGCCGAACACCTGCGAAATCACTCGATTGAGGGCCAATGATGAGAACCTGTCGTCGAGTGCGAAGAACTTGCCATTGAGGCATGCAAGCTCTAAGGTACTGGAAAGGAGTTTCTAGATCAACTTCCTAGATAATGAGCTGAAGTCGATAGGAATCGATCCATCGAAGGAAGGTCATAATGGATCCTTCATCATCAGAACGAAACAGTAAACATAATGAATGAGAGTAATCCAAGAATGTAACATATGATCAGACAATGTACAGGCAAGAAGATTTCTCTTGAACATGTGGATGACACGACTCCGAAGTTTGGTAGCGTTTTACATCATAGGATCAAAGGTGATGGTGATGTGGCAGAGATCATATGATAGGTTAAATTGGATAAACCAAACCCAGGAAGGAAAGTGACAGAGTGAGGATGTCCCAAAACTCGACATGAACAACAAATGAGTGTTAATGTTCAAGAGCGACATGTTGCATGAAGTGAAGAATACAACTGATGAATACTTCCACATTTCCCCCACCATTTTTGGTGAGTACCCCAGTTATTTTTGAAACACAAGCTTGAAGGGGATAGCATATGCTTGTAATATAAGCCCATCCTTCGGATGGATCCTACCTAGTAAATTTTAACAAGCCCTAGGAAGGATAATCTCAGTCTTGTCATAATGACAAGTCCAATGTCGTTTAATCTTTTAAAGAGTCTTACAAAGGTGAAACTCAAAATCTTTTTCATGTTTATAGAGTTTGAAAAAGACACGAAAAAGAAAACTCCAAGGGTCCCTTTTTGTAAAGTTGTCTCTCGAACCCAAAAAGGTAGAAAACAATATTCAAAATAACCTCCTAGTCATGTTTGACTAAGGTATACCTTTTTCGTAAATAGTTTTATCCTCACCTGAAAAAGGGGTAAACGTATACTGGGTAAACGATGTTTTGCAGCCTTTAACAAGTTCAAAACGACAAGAGCTTGACAATATTTTCATATTTTGAGAGTCAGAAAAGAGCTCAAAGATGAATCCATGCTTTTATTTTCTTTAACGAGTCTAAAAGGGAAAAATACTCAGCAATCTTTTCATTTTTTACGACTCATAAAAGAGCTTAAAGGTGACTCGCAACTGGTTCCAGTTATGGTGGAACTACTAAAAAACTAAGAGGTCAAGAGGTTGGCTAGTAAAACCACTCTGTTGGAAATAATACTGAGAGGGGGGGGTGAATCAGTATTATCACATTTATAAAACTTTTCATTTCCAAACTCTGATTCATATATGCTACTTCCACAACTTCTTATGATTATGTTAATTGATCTTCAATGAGTGCATTAGAACATTATCAACCATATTATCAGTTAACAAATGCAGTAACATAGAATAGATCATCACACATAAGGCACACACATGAAAACCATGATATAAGGTGGAAACCCAATGCGGGAGAAAACCACCTGCTGCAAGTCATCTCAATCTTCTTTAATAAGAAAATCCTTTTACAATATTTTGTACTGGTGCAGTCTTATACCAGCACGGGAGCTACAACCCCCTTTGTTCTTGTACTAGCCGATCCATTTACTAGTACGCAGGCTGCTACCTGCTACAATGCTCCAAAGATCTCCCTTAGCTTTTGTACTAGCTTAGATACTAGTACATAGGCGCTGGCCTACAATCTTCTCTCCTCCAGGTACCATGTTTCATCAATTTTCAGACTGGATACACTGAAGCACAACACATAATCTGAAAGGCCACTTTTCATCCAATTTTCATACTGGACCCAACAACAACATAAACAAGCTTCTGAATCATCCAAGCACTAGATCCATACATATATAAGTGAGTCATCAACCATATCTAGTCCATCAGATCACATGAAGATAAGTCATTATGAACCCGATCCATTCATCTATCAAAACTGAAACATACTCTATCACTTCTCAGAATATTGTCATAATATCAGAAACCAGACATCACTTCAAAACCCAGAACACAGCAATGATAAACATGGACAACTAAATATATTTCAAGAGAAGTACGCAGCTTCACCCATGTAATGCCTGCGTACAAGTACGCACTGTTCTTCTGTGGCGCCACAGACCTCCGAACCTGCGCCTTCTGTGGCGCCGCGCACCTCCGCAGCTACGCCTTCTGTGGCGCCGCGCACCTCCGCAGCTGCGCCTTCTGTGGCGCCGCGCACCTCCGCAGCTGCGCCTTCTGTGGCGCCGCGCACCTCCGCAGCTGCGCCTTCTGTGGCGCCGCGTACCTCCGTAGCTGCGCCTTCTGTGGCGCCGCGTAGCCTTCTGTGGCGCCGCGTACCTCCGTAGCTGCGCCTTCTGTGGCGCCGCGTACCTCCGCAGTTTTTCTTTCACTGCACTTGCGTACCTGCAGGTATAGATAATTTCAAGACTTCAAGAATAACCCAGACTGTCAGATCTACAGATCTGATCATGCGCCGAAGAGATCTCAACCCATCAGTAGATTCGCCTTATTTAGACCTAGACATTACTCCCAAGAGATCATAGTATTTCAGATCTAGCTCCCATAAGATGTTCAACCCCAAAAGCATGCTTAAGCCAAATGATCTCCTTTGCTTTATATAGGCAAGCTCTTCCTCAAATCATGGATCAATACCACGAGCCAAAACCATAATAACACAATACCGTCGGCTAAATACCAAGGGTTAAACATAAGAAACCCCACGTGTGCTTTTTTCTGCCTTGAAGTAAGTGAACTGGGGGTACGCACCCCCTGAACGGGATAACTTCGGGTATGTACGCACTTTATGTAACACCGGCCTGTGTGTATGCACCTTCTTTAAGGTGTACCTGCGTACCCCTTATTTTCTTCAATATTTGATAGCTGATCATCAATCTCTGCTGCTGACTTGAAGTACTGTGATCTATCACCTAAATGGGTTGCCATCAAGGACAACACTTTAGCCATAATGCCAACAATCTCCCCCTTTGGACTTGATGGCAAAGCTTACTTGTGAACTGTCATATGATTCCTTTTGTGCTGTCCGGTAACCCATGTACTCTGTCACATCTGATATTTCTTCTGTGGATTCATCTGAATGTATACAAGTGAGATGATCTTCTATGAGAGGGTTGCCATCAAGTACAACACATGCATCATAATGCCAACACACTCATCGTTGTGATTCCTCAATAAAGGGTAAAACAACCAAGTGAAAGTGAATGATGGGCTAAAGAGATGGTGGTGATTGGAATGGAGAAAAAAACAAACCTTATCTGACGGGAGAGGCTGGTAAAAACGGAAATCACGAGGGTTAAAATGGAGATGGGTTAATTTTTATACAAGCCTGAACCACGGGGAACTATGCTTCGATTCGGTTTCATGTTTACACAAGCTTGAAACAAAAAACTATGCTTGGATTTGGTTTCATGTTTACACAAGCTTGAAACGAAAAACTATTCTTGGATGAAAAAATGGTATGCCCCCAACATGATGAGAGTCTAGGCACATGCCCCCCAAACTTCATTTCTTTCATCGAAGTAGAAATCGGTTTCTAAAAGGTGGATGGAATGAAGTTTCACTTTTGAGATCATGGAAATACTCGACTAGAATTTGACAAGATCTTAATCAAATACTCGATTTGGAAAAAGGAGTTGTTTCATTTTTTAACGACGTTGGCACAGTAAAAGAACTATCCTCAAGACTCCTTATTTAATTTTTTAAGGAGCTTGACACAAGACCAGGAATCATGCTCCGACACTTTGTTTCATTTTTTAACGAGGTTGACACAAGACCAAAAACTGTCCTCATGACATTTATTTCATTTTTTAATGAGATTGATACAAGGAAAAACTATCCTCGCACACTGTTTCATTTTTTAATGAGTTTGACATAGAAAAAGAACTATCCTCGTATGTTGTTTCATTTTGTAACGAGGTTGACACAGAAAAAGAACTATCCTCGTAAAAAATGATCATGGACCATATGAGAACATGGCCCCCAAGAGGCCTTCACTATACGAGAGAGCTACACTCTGGGAGGAACACATGTCAACTGTTATAAATGAAAGATCATGTTCCAATGCCCCCAATACATAATGTACCATGCCATTTGTGTGATCATCAGCAGATGTGGAGACGGAACAGGTAGCCACATAATTGACCTATGGTAGGGAGGGTACTTCTTGCAAACGAGAACCAATAGGGGATGATGGTAGGATTGGAGCCATCTGGTGATTGACAAACGATAATTGATCAATGGTCACTATTCTCCCTTCATGTGGAAAATAAACCACACGGAAGAGCGAAGAAACAAGAGCCCCCATGACATAAACAAAGTCGTGCCCAAGGAGAATATTGAAGTCTAAGGGAACTTGGACTACCATCATGTCTATATAGATGGTATTTCCTTCGAAAGTAATAGGGAATTTCATAAGGATCCCTAAAGGTTGATTGGATCCTCTGTTGAAAGCCAACAGATTCTGGGTGACAGGCACAAGCTATGGGGATCTGAAAGCTTGCCAAGTAGTAGAAGACATGATGTTAACAAATGCGCCTTCATTTAATAGAGTGCCATGTATTACCATATTATAGGTTTGTACCATAATCTGGGAAGGCACATAAGATGGGAGGTGGAATGCAGTCGATTGACTCCAATAAAAAGAAACAACATAACTGCTTGGTGGGGGTATCAAAGGATTTCCCCCATGCTTTACAGGAATAGGAGAAGGAATTTCCTGAACAACTGGGATGGGAGGGTCACTCTTCGATTCATGAGAATCTGAGGATATGAGAAGTACATGAGCAGTATGATCACTACTCTCTTCGGGAACAAAGTGAACAACTAAAGGCAGAGCTAAGTCGACACTCTTTTCGACCAATGGTTGGCCTGGAACAGACACAAGAGAGTCATACTCAGGAAGAGCATGATGTGAAAGAGATGAATCCAAGTCAATCTCTTTACCAATGAGGAGAGAGTTAGAATAAAGCCTCTGATAACCAACATGAAGTTGGGGTTGAGGAGCTGTAAGGTTTTCCAAAACTTTGGAAGCTTTATCCATAAGAGGACAAAGGTGAAGAATATGCTCTCCTTCACATAACCTACATGGGAATTTAATTTTTCCCTTGTTCTTACCATAGCTAGCTGAGGGTGTAGCATGGACATGATCTCTAGAGGTTGATGGGGATGGTTGATCTAGATTTTGAGACCATACCTCTAAGACTCTGGAAATACCAGGATAGTCTCGAAGGAGATGGCCACCCTTACATAGTTTGCAAGGGAATTTTACCTTCCACAAAGGATCAGAAGGTTGTTGACAGGAAGTGCATTTGGAGAAATAGCTACACGATTGGCCTCTCACTTATCTGACTTTTTCTTCTTTGTCTTCTTCTTCTTCTTCTTCTTCTTAGCCTCTTGGTTACTGGATTTCAAGCTTTCACCGAGCAAAGTAGAAGAGGAGGGTGAAGAAATATGTGAAGAAGGTGAGAGGTCAACCTTAGGATCAACATGGTGTTTTTCAGGTGAAGGAGATGGCTGAGCAAAATTTGGGAGACTCGAGACCACCGAGGTTGAAAATAAGAAAATAGGTAAACCAATTGTTAACCCAGGAAGGGACAACGTTGCCATATAAGGAGCGCCAACATTTCCAAAAGAAGGAAAAGGACCAGGAATCACATTGGAGGGGAATCCTTGACTGGTAAACTCCGGAAATGTTTCCATTTGAATCAAACCTAAAAAATCACTAAGGAAGATAACTTTAACCAGGAATATTTCATGGGCAGTTAATTTTAAGATACTAAAACAAAACTTTGCCTTTTCATTTTTTAAGAGTTGAGAAAAGGATGAAAGGTGACTCTAGTTGCTTTCAGATTTAACGAGCTCAAAAGGACAAGTGCTTGACGATATTTTCAAATTTAAAGAGTCAGTAAAGATAAAAAATGACTACTCTAGGCATAAAGGATTACCAGGTAACCGTGAACTGCAAAATACCTCCTGACAAACCGAAAAGTATGAGAAGGAAATCTCCCCAAAAGTTATGTTCAGTGTGTCACGTTTACAAGGCGGAAGACTCGGCTTTGTATGGATAAACGATTGCTACCTATAGGTGTCTCCCTTTATATACATGATGGTACGGGGAGCACAAGTCCATGCTAGTGCCGTCTAATGCAAGATCGTTGCGAATGACAATGGCTAGGTTTAAAGATGCCAGAACACGTCTCTAGCCTAGAACACTAAATGTGAGCGTTAAGTTTCAATGCTTCCTTAGGTTAATTCAATAAATTTTAACAGTTTATCTTGAATTAGGTTTCAATTTCAAGGCCCTACCGCTGTCATCTCAAAACTTCTATATGCAGCTATATGAGAAAATAATTTTTTTTCTTCGATGAAAGTTTACATTAATTGAGGGATAGAGAACACACAATCAACGCAACAACCAAAGAATGAAATCTTTTACTAATACATGTCCTATATGCACTTAATCTTCCTTTAACAACAAAAAAAGTTTATTTCATTTCTCATGCCTATGGTGATGCAATTCTAGCTTCTCAATAATGCAACCAATGCAATATTTTGGCTTCAAGTAAACTAGAATGATGTTCTTATTTTCACAAAATGCAAAATTAATCTTTCACATAAAGCACTTTAATGGATTTTTTCATAATTCCGAAAAAACAAGCATTGATCAAATCCAAAGCATGATAAATGAAACTAAAAGAAACTTCTTCCCTGAATCAAACAAACCAAACACATAAATGCGTCAATTGACAAAACAAGCAATGTAATCTATGTTTGGAAAGAGAAAAGAGACACTCGAAATAAGAGAACAAATGAGACTCTTTCACTCATTCAATTAAAAATGAAGAAATGAAGATGTTGCGACTGAAAGATGGATTAAATGAAGCAACAAATAAAAAACTTGACACAATGAGTAAAAAAAAAATGAACGGTAATTGACCTAGATGCCCTAGGGTCATAGAAACCATCCAAAAAGGCCAAAAAATCAAGCAACGAAACTTCAAGCCAATCAATCAATCAAAACCAGTAAACAAAGCATCCTAACGACTTCTGGGCGGAAGAAGAGAGTTTGAGGGTCAAGACACACTGGCACTGGAATGGGAGAAACTTTGATTTTTCTTAACTCAGAAATTGGCACGACTGTTTGGCTAAAACTAGCATTGAAAAGGGGTCCGACGCGACTGTCAGGCTAAAAATGGCGCTAATCAGCGTGACTGTTTAGCTGAAACTAGCGCTGATCGAGGGATTCAAAGAAAAAATTAAAAAGAACTTCACACAGGGCCAAACTTAACACATTAGAGGGTGGGATAGTTTTTTTATGCCTTCAAATAGGTCAATACAGATCCAGACGACCATAAATAAACAAACTAGGCACACATGTAGAAAAAACAGAGTGATGAAAAGGAGATGTATGTCTACTTTGATGAATGAAATGAAGTTTGGGGGGCATGTTCCCCGACTCTCATCATGCTGGGGGCATGCCATTTTTTCATCCAAGCATAGTTTTTCGTTTCAAACTTGTGTAAACATGAAATCGAATCGAAGCATAGTTCCCCAATGGAGTAGGAATATCCTCTCTGTGGATAGAGATGATCCATCTAACCCAAGAGAGTGGGTCTAGACAAAAACAAGACAATCTAATGTAAATTTCCTTAGATTAGAATCAAATAAGAGTGCCTACCTCTTATAACGCTAATCCACTTGATGGTGATCTTGCTTCCTTGCTCCAACTTCCTTCCATTCCTTTCGTTCAAGTACCTGAAACAAACATGCAAGAAACAACAACAAACGTGATAGCATAAAATCGAATCCAGTCTAATTAAAAGGTCAAGGAGTTCTAAGCTATCAAATGTAATATTACATCTGATATAGGAAATAAACCATTAGTTGTATTAAAATAAACTTTAAAGAGAAATACAACCGAAGCGTTGACGTTGGAGATCTCCTTTGCGGTATCCAAGTCCCACTACGCGCCTTTTCAACACTATTTTCCTCCTCTAGCTTGACATGAAATGTATTACAAGCTCTAACTCTCTCTCTCCTCATGCTTTAGCTACCAAAGACTAGTCTTTTGTCATCTAATACTAATCTTCTTCTATCAAAAGCTAAAGATTTTAGACTTTTGCAGCTAGTTCTATCTCTCCACCAATTTCACTATGTGTTGTATTATAACTAAAAGGTGTAAGAGGAAGTGGTTTATATAGGGAGAGTAGGATAAGAATGAGATCCACTCAAGGGGGAAGAAGGTATTATCTCATTGGGAAGGTCCACTTTTAAAGGGGAAAGAACCTTATATGGATTTCTCGCCGCTTATCCAACCAAACGAACATCCAGCACATCGCCACTAGAAGTTTCTAGACGTGAAACTCCGTTTCCTTTTATAAAAATAGTCCAGAAGTAGACCGACGCGGGTATTGGGCTAATAGTAGCGCTGATCGGTGTGGGTCATAGTGTAAAACTCTACCATCAGTGTGGGTGAGACACTGGGAAAGAGTGCTAATCTTAAAAACTGAGTTTTAAGAAGGATTCTGTGGAAATGTTCTAAAGGGAGTGGGGACTACTTTCTTCAAACTTCAAGGGATGAAAGAGCATAGGTTTCATGGTGAAAGTATAACACACTAGTCACTACTAGGGTTCTCCAGGATTAGGAACAGGGAGTGACATGAGAGTGAAATATTACTGTGTAACAGTCTCCATGGAAAGGAAACCCCGCATGCTATGTGGAAAATATTGACGGAATTGTATCAGAATAGCAGTGATCAAAGGAAGTTGGCATTGAAGGATAAACTTCGTAAAATCAAGATGGAGAAAGGCAAGAGGATTCCAAAGTACTTGATCAAGTTCACTCAATGTCGGGATGAACTTGGAAGTGGTGGAATCATGATTACTGAGGAGGATATGGTGAGCCTTTCACTTCTTGGAATCCCAAAGAGTTGGCATAGTTATCAGGAATTTGTCAATGGTCGGGAGAAGTTGCCAGATTCGGAACGACTATGGTCGGATTTGATTCAGGATGAGATTAGGAGGAACACGAGGGATGACTCTTCATCAAAGACTAATGATGAAGAGAACTGTGCCTTAGCGATTAAGGTGAGGAAGGGGAAAGGTAAACTTTCCCATTCCAAATCAGATTCTTATCATGGAGGTAAGAAAAAGGACACGACGAAAGTTAAATTATTTATTATCACAAGATGGGTCACTTTCCTACAAATTGTCCATTGAAGAAGTCCAAGGAGAAGTCATCAATAGGAGTGGCAGGTGAGGCTTTGGCCTCCCAATTCGAATTGGACCTTTCCCTCATTGCGTGCATGGTGGCTTCAATGATGGGAAGTGTCTGGTATTTAGACAGTGGAGATTCTTTCCACATGACCAACGACAAAGAGTTATTCAGTGAATTAGAGGAGAAAGATCTCAAGATGCATATCGAGATGGGTGATGGCGGTAAGTATAGTGTTACTGGTATGGGCACTATTACTTTTCAGAGGGAGAATGCGGCTCCACTCGCCTTGAAGAATGTTATGCATGTACCCATACTGACGAAGAAGTTGGTATCCATTTCCATGCTTGAGGATAGAGGTTATGATGCGATCTTTTCGAAAGGAAAGGCATTCCTTTGACACATAGCCACGGGTAAAGTAAAGAAGATAGGGATTCGAGTTCAGAATATCTATAAGACAGAGGTAGAGGATTGTGCTGCTTTGAATTCAAAAGTGGAAAAATATGTTGAGCCAAGACATTGGCGAGTTGTGGCATAGGAAATTGGGCCACTTGCATCATGGTGCTTTGAACATATTGCAGCAAATATCTACCGGTCTTCCCAAAGTTACGCTTGAGAAAGTTGATACATGCAAGGGTTGTACTTTGGGAAAATATACCAAGTCTTCCTTTGGAGACATAGACAATCGAGCAGAGTCTATTATGGAGAGAGTCCATTCAGATGTGTGTGGACCATTCTCGACAGCATCCACATCCAAACATAGTATTATGTTATATTTGTTGATGACTATTCTCGTAAATGCTGGGTATTTTTATGTAGAAAAAGGATCAAACTTTCACAAAGTTTTGTGAGTTCAAAGAATTGGTAGAGAAAGAGTTTGGCAAGAAGGTGTTGTGGTAAAAACACAACCCCCAATTTTTGACTTGCTCAACTCAAATAATGGGGACCCTTTCTATTAAAAATTTGGCTAAGCACCTTTTTGGATTTTTATTTTAGTTGATCGCCCTACGCTTTTGTTAATTTTACATTTTCTTTGGATTCTTGTTTTGATTGTTTTCTTAGAATCGATTTTTTACAAGCTTCCCATTGACGCTTGTTTCGCCTCATTTGGTCAACTGGTTTGAAAATGGCACTCCTTTGAAGTCTCATCATTTATCTAGCCTGGGTTAAAAATGCATAAAATGTACAATATTGCATTTTGTAAATAAATTAGTTCAATAAGGCATTCATTTTAAATATTAACCTGTAGTGAGTTTTTACTAACATTTTTCATTTTTAGTTATGCGGCCAAATCATTAATTATCGAGATTTAAGAAATTTACTCCAATTTCCAAATCAAATCCTAATCTCAAAAATCTAAACATTCAAGTGGCTGCAGTTTATTTTTCATTTATTTTCCAAGTGGCTGTAGTTTAGAAACTTATGTTCATAAAAATAAAACAAAAATAAAAATTTAAGTTTAAAATTAAATTTTAAATTAATTAAATTAATTAATATATTATATAATTAATTTAATTAAATTAAAATTTAAAACAAAAAAAAATATATATATAATAAAATTGTTCCGATCGCATCGGGGCTTTTAATCGCATCGGAAGTTTTGGTTCGCAACATATTTTAAAAACCCCATAAGCCACCCCCGATGCGATATCGGGTCGCAAGTTTGGTTCGCAACATATTTTAAAATCCCATAAGCCACCCCCCGATGCGATATCGCATCGGGATTTCGCATTGTAATAAAAGTCCAACGCCATATTCTCTGATGCCGATGCGATTCCCCGATCATTAACGAACATTAGTTAAGTTTTATTACACATGGATTTTTTTGTTTTAGAACTCACTCATACGTGAGTGAAATGAATAATAAGTAGTGTAGGTTATTATATTATTTTAATATTAGTTTGTATATTAATATGTTATATGTAATATATTATATTAATTAAATTAATTAATAATATGTAATATATTATATTATTTAAATTAATATGTAATATTTAATTAATTTAATTAAAATTTAATGTCATTTAGATTAATATTGATTAGTTTTTAATTAGATTAAATTTACTTATAAAACGCTAATTAGATATCAGTTAGTTAGATTAATAAATAGGTTATTAATAATTAGTTTAGTTTATAATTAACAATTAATTTAGAATTAATTAAAATTCTAAATTAGAATTTAATTTTTAATGATAATTTTGATTTTTTTAGCCCAGCAACAGAATTTCCAGATTCATGCCAGATTTGACTCATCAACTTTGGAAGCTCATAGATTGAGTTATACTTGGCCAAATGAGGCCGAGGACGGCTCATTGGAAAGAGAAAATCAAGGAGAACATTTTTGAAGAGGTTTCACTAACAGATTTAATCATTTATTGGGTCAAAAATTAGGCAGAAGATCAAGCTCCGAATTTTGAAAACAAAATCAATTTTCTGAGTTATTTTCTTCATTTTCATTTGTCCAAAACCTCTTCTAATTGCAGATCCATTGGTTAATCATATCTCTGGCCAATTAAACCATCCCAGGCATCAAGAGAAAGTTTATATTTTATTTCCAGTTATTTATTTAAATAGAATTTGATTGGATTTGATTTAAATGCCAGCAATGCCATGATTGATTTTATTGTTGCATTTTAATTTATTTTGATTTCTTTTTGCAGGAAAACAGTGGAAAGAATATGGAGAAAAGGATCTCAATCAATGAGAAGGCTCCAGCAATTGAAGATCAGGATTTTTGAGCAAATAAAATTGGATTTAACAGATTTCTCTTCAACAAACTCTTCTATCAAGAATTCCTTCACCAATAGTATAAGTAATAGATTGCAAAATGGAATAAAGGGCTGCTCTCCTCTGCAATGCTAGACTTCTAAAAGCACTACTGTAATAGGAATTTAGAGTTGTAGGAGAGAGGAGAGAAAATCTCAGATCTGGGGATTATTGAGGATTTTTCCTTTGTATCTTGAATTATGTATGAGGGGCAGAGTTTTCACTATTGTGGCTTTAGCTTTGAAGGCAGAAGTTCAAGCAATGTAAAGGACTGTTGGAGACCAAGATCAGAGAAATGGATGCAATAAATTGGTATTTTTAATACTACTGTTTTAAATATCATTTTCATTTTTATGGTAACAGGAATGTGTCATTTTATTCATGTTTGTGCATTATTGTCAATATGGGTAGTTTGTCTCAATGTTGTTATCATGTATCTCTGTTCTTATGAATTAATTTCTCATTTCTGAGTAACTATTTACTCAGAAATCTGCCTTATTAAAACTGATTTATTGAGTGGTAATATGTTGTGAACTATTTCCACATATTATTGTTTAGTTATTGGATTTGCTGATTTGATATTCAATATCATTTATGTGAACTACTTCCTGAGTGTTGTTGGTTTATTATTTCAGTTAAAAGGTCTCAATAGGATGTGTTTTGATATCCATAATATCAGTTAATTGAACTACTTCATTAACTTGATATTCATTATAAACAAGACATATCTAAATCCCAATACTTTAATTATCTTGCTCTTAGTTGGGTTAGATCTATATCTGCCTAATTAAGATAGGATTTAGATTAATTTCTTTTGCTTGCATCATAGAATAAGCTTGCATTTAGAGTAAATTCTACATTCTTTTAAGTCCTCTCCTTAAAGAGGCAAAACTTTAGCTGTGGCTTGGCTGAACCCAAATCAGCTTAAGGGTCATTCTCTTTCCTGATCAGCAAGAAGCAGTGATCTGATGTCTCTGTCTATTGGTAGTTAAAGATACATTATAAACCAATAGCAATAGGGAGAAGGTAACTGGACCTAGTTGAACAGTCGGAGCCACCACACCAAACGGAAAAGGAGCTGCTTTAAGGTCCGGACCGGGTGGTTATCCCCCAATGTTGTTGCAACGATTTTCGAGGCATCAACATTTTTGGCGCTAGAAGGAGGGCCTGAGATTTTTGTCTATTGGAATCTTTTCAATTTTAATATTTTATTTATTGCGATGGCTCCTCTCAAACTTCCAATTTGGAGTTGTATTCATGGACGTGCATCCTCCAATACTCCACCCGAAGTGGTAAGACTCTTGTCTCAGGTAAAGTTCAATGGTAAGAGAAATTCTTCTGCTTTTAACCATGTCTTTAAATTTATTCAAAACATTTCAAATTATGATTTTCAAGGAATTGATGAAGGCATCTTATGCAGAATTTTTACTCTCACATTTGCGGCAAAAGCCAGAAGCTGGTGTAGAACTCTTCTAGTTGCTTCAATCCACAGCTGGGATCAATTTGTTACAATTTTCATTTCTAAATTTGACGGCTACGATTATGAACAGGTATGTGAGGAAATTGAATATCTACGAAGGTTTGAAAATGAGTCTGTTAATGATTTTAATATTCGATTTCACTTGAATTGCTTAAGATTTAAAGATGAAGATAAACCTACGGAAGAAGAATCATTAGATTGGTTTGAATATATTTGTTCTCTTCCACCCATTCCCAATCCATATGAAATTAATTCAAGCTTTGTTCCATCCCATTACAATATAAATGAAAATCCCAACATGGATGTGCAAATAAATGGTGATGAAGTGGTTTCACAAAGCTTGAAAAATATTTCTATTCAAATGCAAGAAGACAACAACAGCAATTTTGGAGAAAGAGCTGCCTTGGAATCTGAAAATTACTCTGCGGACAATTCAGAAAATCAGATTGCAAATCAGCAAGTACAAGCAGCAATCAAAGTAAATAACAAAATGCAAACTGCTGTGCAAATTTCTGAATTTTTCCATGATGAGCAGCAAAGAAGCCTTCTTCAAGAAAGCATGAGCACGCAAAGGAATGATCCGCAATCTGAAATTTACAATGAGCATAATGCACAAGAGTTCTCAAACAGAGACAGTTTTAAATGCATTGTTTCAGGTTCACATTTTTCCCTTTATCCTGATATTTTCAATGATGGTAATATTTTTCCTCTTGGTATTAATGATATTTCAGAAATTAAAGAGGATGATTTAAATGAATTACCATTAAATTTTTATCAAAATAAAGAAACAATAATTGATCATTCTTTTGCCACTAATGAACATGAGATTTTTGTTCCTCCTTGTTTTGGTATATTGGATGAAATCGAAGGGAATTCCACGCAATCTTGTGAAGTTATTTATGATGATTACTCTGATATTGAGGATGTTGATTTTTATTATTCTCAAGAGAATCCTCATGATAAAATTCAAATAACATCTGAGGATGAAGAACGCTTCAATTTAGGAATTATCTCAACTAATCCTCATTTTAGAGCAGCAAATTATCTTCATGATTTCACCATTCAAGAAAACATTCCAATCTATGATTCATATGAGGATCAAACTCCCATTCCTATTCATAATCATAATTCGTTTTCTATTTCACAAGTTGGAATTCGAAATTACCCAAATTCCATAATTCTGGCCATTCCTTGTGAAAATGAAATCATTTCAAAACAATCCCAATTGTGTTGTAACATTAGTTGTACAAATAGTGATTTCATTTTAGTTTTTCTTTCACAGCTATTTTGTTTAAACTTAGATTTATTTTCTGATTTTATTTTGCAAATTTTCCACACTTTTCACTGGCATATTGAATACCTTACTATCAAACACTCAATTGATGCATTGCCCAATTGGGAAATTCAAGTTTCATATTATAATCATCAGCATCGAAAGATATTAATATTCCAATTTATATCAATGCTAATGTTTCATCAAAAGCTTCTATCTTTTCAAAGGCAATGTCAACAAGAGAATGTATTTTTGCAATCTGGCCAGCAATTCAATTCAATTAACAAATTGCCATTTTATTTGAAAGGCTTCCATCCATTTTTCATTGACTCATTTGAAAATTGTTTGGAAATTTTTCCTTCAAGGAAAATTGTCAATGATTTAACATTTGTACATAACACTAACAAATTTTTTCAGGTCAAAGAATCCAAAAGCTCATCTTCACAATCTGGCCTGTTATCTCTTCCTTTGAACATTTCTCAATCCTTAATAGAAATCCATCCAGATTTTTATGATCCAATTGGTAGTCAATTGGAAAGGAAATTTCAGGAGAGAGAGATTTTAATTAAGTTCCTAACGATAACTGTACATTCTGGTTTCATATTTATTTTCCTTAGTTTAGTCAAATCTGTATTTTTATTACTAACATTTGAACTATACATAAACGCTGGAATAAAAATGAGAAAATGGCTACACTGGAAATATGACTATACCTAGTCATTTTCATGTATATGGTTAGAATAGGAGTAGAATTAATTTAGTTAGTTTGTTTTGTATAGATAATTCATTTTTAACAGTTCTGTAGATTAAAAATAAAACAAAACAATCAGCCATTCTCATACATGTTCAGTGAAAATATTTTTCCCTATCAGAAAATTTTAATTCTTGCTTTCTTTTAAATTTCTTACAACAATACCTCTACTATGCCTATTTTGAATAATGTCTTGATTAAATTCAATTAAAGTTTCACTTGATATCGATTGCCTCAAAGCCACTTTTCTTCATTTCGGGATTTCCTTCTAAGATTTTCTTTTGAAATTTATATGATAAGGATTTGAGGATAGAAAGCTTCATGACCCCATTATCCCATGAAATGTATGAGTGTCTATGATAAGCTTAATTCTAATTCCATCATTATTAGCCAGTCCAACCTTTCACGGTAATCATATGAAGTTCATATTATCTTCCTCGGAATTTGCTAAAAGCTGACCTTAAGGATGTCCATTTTGCCAAGTGCACACATTCAAATCTGTTTTGATATTTCTCCACAATTAGTGGCTTAATCTCATTCTAATCTTTAGTTTATTATCTGATGCTGTAAAATGCATCATCTTTATTTACTGAAGGCATCATTGAACAGTCACTATAACAATACAAATTTTTCTCAAGATTAATTCGGAATGAGCAGAGGTAATAAATTGTTGTTTCACTTCGAAAGGGAAGCATAGCTTAATATTTATTTCTGATAAATTTTATATTCCCTGGACATGAATAAACAGATTTTATTTAGGCTGATTGCACACTTAGATTTAGAATAAATGATGAGATGATTTTGAACAAAGTCAAAATTTTGATAAATCAAAGGAAGAATTTGAAGATTCGTAAGGTAAAATTAGCAAACAATTTCCTTCCAAGTACGCATTTGCAAGTTCGTTCTCATCTCTTATTAGTTTCTCTTTTCCTTAGTTTATTTTTGATTCGTGTTCTATTTTATTTACAGGTTTTCATTTGTTTTCAAAAACTTGAAGTAAGCAGTAAACCCATTTCAAATTTGCAATAGGCTCAGGGAAATTTTATTTGTGATGCATTAGAATTTAAGCATTTTTTAATTTTGCTTTTATTCACTTAGAAAACCCAATTGAAATTCCAAGGAATATCATAAGACCATTCGCATCATAAGATTTCATCGGAAGTAATTCTTAGCATTTCTTTGCTCATCAAAGACCTCCGATGTATTATCTTACTCATATGCCATATCGCATTTCGCATATCGGAGGTTTGCAAGTGAAGTATACTTCCATGATCAGTGAATCGCTGATCTCCGATAAATGACTTTACCGATATTGCGATGACCACATAATTATGGACCCGATATGAAATTCGAATCAAGTTTATAAAAACTATCGCATCCACTCAATCGCAATAATGGTAGGAGCATAACTTTAAAGCGGTCGATGTCTCGGATCCGATATGTTATCAAATTTTCATCATAAAGTTATCGGGTCCACTCTTCATCGCATATCGGCATATCAAATATTGTTACACCATGTGCTAAAAATTGCTGATCGCCGACTAGCCACGTCATTCATCGCATATCGGCATCGCAAGAATCATATCGTGTTACATCGGGTACCAAAAATTTGCCAATCGCCAATATCTTTTTTTTTTCTCGGCAATACTAACTACTATTATATTGATATGTACAGAAAAAACTTTACATCCAAGGAAGCTAGTTGCCCAGGGCCATATGTGGCTCCATGGGTGGCATTGACCGACTCATGTAATTGCCTCGCAGGGCGATTTTTGCAAAAAGATCAAAATACATGACACTGAGAGTTTCCCGAGTAACATCATGACAACCCACGCAGGGGCACCTCAAAACAGACTTGTGACATAAACCATCTGTATAGCCTGAAGACATAGCCATGAACAGACAAAAAACGAACAGCGACATAAACCAAGTACCAAACAGAAGACTCCACGCCCACTGCGACTGTGGTGTCCGCGAGCAGGACTTAGCTACATGAAGAACACAGACCATAATATAAAACAGAAAATTGACATTAACCAGAACCCAGAACCCGACTTGAGAGGACCCAACCTGAAAGAAGGAAGCAAAAGCACGAGAGCGACATTGGGAGCTAGTCCTCTGGCTCTTCTTCCACAATTCTGCTCCAGCCCTCTCCTTCTGGAACGCCTTCCCACATAGCCATGGGATTCTGCGCAGGGGATGGCTGATCAGGGCCTCGAAATTGGGAGGGGGGCTGAGGATGTTCTCCTCCGGAAGTTCCCGCAGCAGTAGACGGCTCCCCCATTGGAAGCTTTCCCTTGCCACTCTCTGAGCTATCCACTGCATTTGACGGCTCCCCCATTGGGAGCTTCCCCTTGCCACGCGCTGAGCTGTCCTCCGCCAGAACCAGTGACGACCCCTCATCGTTCTCCGCTGGAATTTTGGTGAAAAGCACAGAGATATGTGCATTAATTCCTTCATTATCCCTGGAGCTACCCAGTGAGAAGATAACCGAGCCGAATGCTGGGAGCATGGGCTCCCCCTCAAAAGAGTTGCCAACTTCCATAACTTGACATGCTGGAATTGGGGTAGCTCCCATTCTTCGGTAACAATAACATCAGCAACAATGGTGATGAATGTCCGCTGCAGGGGGACGGGAGGATTCTCCACGCCCAGGACCTCTCCTGCAGGGCATTCTTTCGCGCACCATGATAACCACCCGTTCCTCGTACTGTTCACAAGAGGACCTATAGAGTATGCTAATCCTTCCCGCAGCTTGCTGCCTCTGAAATGAGACTGAACGGTGCTCAAAAGAGTGTAGACACAGGCCAAGAGGCGCAGGTATGAAGCGAACCTCACCCCAGCTCTCCACCACCAAGTCGAGACATGGACCCTTAGCATGCCATGAATTCTTCTCCACGCATTGTGCTTCCATCGCCAGCCAACGCTCATTCTTATGCTCATAACCAACTCTGATGAAGTGACCTGCATTGAATGCACATCGTAGGCTTGCCATCACCTCCAGCGGCTCCATTAAGGACGCCCTGAAGCCTCCTCTGTTCCGGTGCTTTGACGGCATGGGGCATTAAAAGCCCATTCATTTTCACGTGGCAGCCCGTGCTCGTCATGTGGCATTGCCTTGTCCACTCCGATGACACCCGCATCCGGGACCAATCGCCAATATCGCAATCGCTTCGTCACATTGTTATTTATGCTTACATCAAATCTCTGATTCTGCGATGTGCGATGCGCGATGTGGGAAGCACAGTGTCAATATGCCCCGACCCCCGATATAATATATATATATTTTTTTTAATGATGCGATCACTCCATCTTATAGCACAACTTCTCATCGCATATTTTCATATCGGCGATTCGCCGTTGCAACCTTTGATGCGAGAACTTCTAATGCATGCCTCTAAGCCGTTAACATTTAATCAATATATGGCATAGCAATAAAATTGAAGTCTTGCAAATTAAACTTAAAGCATGATGAAGAAACATGTTGTGTGGATCATCCGATGAGGCGATGTGTTAAAGCGAGCTTGGGTAACCATTATGGTAAAAAGGCAATTGATGACAAATTTGCAGCATACAAAAATCATTTCAATTTCTCATACATTTTAGTTTTAAATATATAATTCCATAATTAAAAATGGAATTCAAGACCTCTATCTTTATATTTAAACTTTATTATCTTGGATTTGGTCTTGATTCTCGACAATTTATCAAATCATGGAGTTTATATTAAACTTATAATATTTGAGGAATAGTCATTACTGCAAATTCTCATTCTCATCTCTGATGCATTTCTTTTATTCCAATTCCCCTGAGCACTAAGCATTCTATTTTTACATTTTACTGCTTGCTTTAGTTTAAATAAAATAAATAATGATTTTGGGTTATAGGATTTTGGTTAGTGGGATTTCTTCATGTTTTTAATGATAATTAAAATAAGGAGTCAGCTAGTTTGGGGAAATTGATACCTTTCAGGGAAGATCAAAAGCAATTATCCAATGGTAAGATTCATGTGTCCATTTTCATTAATTTCCATTTCATCATTCTAGTTTCATTTTTGTTCTTAAATTATGCTGATATAAAACTCTGTTTTGCAACTCTCCATTTAAAACTTTCAATCCTCTGCCAGATCATATTTTCGAAGTCCATACTCTTCTTCTGGCTTAATTTCATGAAGCAGCGATGATCTTCCATGAAACAGCTACACTAGGAAGTTTCTGAACCTTTAGTTTGTTTCTTTAGCATTCCTTTCATTGGAAAACGATTAAGATGATGCTTTGAAACAAGAAAATTAATATCAGACAGAAAGTTTTCATGGTGGCTGAATTTTATCATCACTGCTATCCCAAAAAGCCTAAAACACTTACAACTCTGCAAGATATGTTTCTAGATCTCAACATAAGAAGGAATGATTACATGCTTATTTTTTTTTTCTTCATATTGTTGGAGACATTGGTATAAACATTCTTGTTTGAGTTTATCATGCGAAACTCAGATTTTCCTTTCCATTTTTAGAGATTTCTTTGTTTTTATTTTTTATTGCTGATTTCTTTTCTCACTTTAGCATAAGACTTCTTTTCTTTTGGTTTTCAATTTTGATTTTGGTGACTTTGCCGTGATTTATATGGAAGGCCTATTTATTACCTAACAATGGTCAGGATATGTGGGGAAAAAATTGTTAATAGTCACCTATTAGCTTTTTCTTAAATCTCTTAGTGAAGTTTGATTTTCTTATTATAAAGGTAGACATACTTAAGGAAGAGATTACCAATCAAGAGAAGTTGGAAAAGTATCATAAAATCTGAAAATTTCTTTTTCATCAAATTGTAATCATTTTGAGATTTCAAAATTTTATTAAGATCTTTCAAAGTTTTATTATTAGTTAAGAAAAGTTATTTTTAACCAAGTAAAGACACTTTACAGCAAAACACCTTTAACTCTGAAATTGTCATTCTTAACTCTTAAGGAGTCAATGATTCTCCCTGTCCCGAAGAGTCTTATTTTTCTAGAGGATAATCCTGAAATATATTTAAACTTAGAAGATAAGAGGTCTCATCGTGAGCCTGCTTACCATGATCATAGGGGAAAAATAGGCTGACATTACCAACACTGCTAAACAAACCAGGGTAATGACTTATGATTGCAAACAATTATAAGACAAGGGGTCTCATCACGAGCCAGCTTGTTCAGTCCGATTATAGCCAGTGAGTGGCATTGTCAACTATCTGGCCACCAAACCAGGACAATGGCTTTTAAGATTTATAACAAAAAAAAATAAAAATAAATAAACATATATAAATGGATTTATCTCTAGATCAATAATTCTTAAACAGATGGGATTCTGAATCATTTATGATTAAAAGGTAACCCTGTCGAAACTATAGATGTTTGCTGGCAGCAGCGGCTCTACCTATGACAAAGGAGTATATTTTAAAAGCTAAGCTGTAAAGTGACACTTGCTTTATCTCTACAACTAATTAAGGATTGATATAGAGTTTTGAAATATTTTAATTCATGAGAAATTTTGAGAAAAATTACAATTAGATGATTCATGTTTTTATTCAGATTAATAAACTTAGTCAAGCATTTCAAGCATAATTTTCTCTTCTTTAATTATTTTTACTTTAATTTTAGGAAAATCTCATTAAACAGAGATAACTGGTTCTTCTCCCGCGTGTCGCCATTGTTGTGGTAAAAACACAACCCCCCATTTTTGACTTGCTCAACTCAAATAATGGGGACCCTTTCTATTAAAAATTTGGCTAAGCACCTTTTTGGATTTTTATTTTAGTTGATTGCCCTACGCTTTTGTTAATTTTACATTTTCTTTGGATTCTTGTTTTGATTGTTTTCTTAGAATCGATTTTTTACAAGCTTCCCATTGACGCTTGTTTCGCCTCATTTGGTCAACTGGTTTGAAAATGACACTCCTTTGAAGTCTCATCATTTATCTAGCCTGGGTTAAAAATGCATAAAATGTACAATATTGCATTTTGTAAATAAATTAGTTCAATAAGGCATTCATTTTAAATATTAACCTATAGTGAGTTTTTACTAACATTTTTCATTTTTAGTTATGCTTCCAAATCATTAAATTATCGAGATTTAAGAAATTTACTCCAATTTCCAAATCAAATCCTAATCTCAAAAATCTAAACATTCAAGTGGCTGCAGTTTATTTTTCATTTATTTTCCAAGTGGCTGTAGTTTAGAAACTTATGTTCATAAAAATAAAACAAAAATAAAAATTTAAGTTTAAAATTAAATTTTAAATTAATTAAATTAATTAATATATTATATAATTAATTTAATTAAATTAAAATTTAAAACAAAATATATATATATATATATATATATATATATATATATATATATATATATATATAATAAAATTGTTCTGATCGCATCGGGGCTTTTAATCGCATCAGAAGTTTTGGTTCGCAACATATTTTAAAAAACCCCATAAGCCACCCCCGATGCGATATCGGGTCGCAAGTTTGGTTCGCAACATATTTTAAAATCCCATAAGCCACCCCCGATGCGATATCGCATCGGGATTTCGCATTGTAATAAAAGTCCAACGCCATATTCTCCGATGCCGATGCGATTCCCCGATCATTAACGAACATTAGTTAAGTTTTATTACACATGGGTTTTTTGTTTTAGATTTTTTAGATTTTAAAACTCACTCATACGTGAGTGGAATGAATAATAAGTAGTGTAGGTTATTATATTATTTTAATATTAGTTTGTATATTAATATGTTATATGTAATATATTATATTAATTAAATTAATTAATAATATGTAATATATTATATTATTTAAATTAATATGTAATATTTAATTAGTTTAATTAAAATTTAATATCATTTAGATTAATATTGATTAGTTTTTAATTAGATTAAATTTACTTATAAATCGCTAATTAGATATCAGTTAGTTAGATTAATAAATAGATTATTAATAATTAGTTTAGTTTATAATTAACAATTAATTTAGAATTAATTAAAATTCTAAATTAGGATTTAATTTTTAATGAGAATTTTAATTTTTTTTAGCCCAGCAACAGAATTTCCAGATTCATGCCAGATTTGACTCATCAACTTTGGAAGCTTATAGATTGAGTTATACTTGGCCAAATGAGGCCGAGGACGGCTCATTGGAAAGAGAAAATCAAGGAGAATATTTTTGAAGAGGTTTCACTAACAGATTTAATCATTTATTGGGTCAAAAGTCAGGCAGAAGATCAAGCTCCGAATTTTGAAAACAAAATCAATTTTCTGAGTTATTTTCTTCATTTTCATTTGTCCAAAACCTCTTCTAATTGCAGATCCATTGGTTAATCATATCTCTGGCCAATTAAACCATCCCAGGCATCAAGAGAAAGTTTATATTTTATTTTCAGTTATTTATTTAAATAGAATTTGATTGGATTTGATTTAAATGCCAGCAATGCCATGATTGATTTTATTGTTGCATTTTAATTTATTTTGATTTCTTTTTGCAGAAAACAGTGGAAAGAATATGGAGAAAAGGATCTCAATCAATGAGAAGGCTCCAGCAATTGAAGATCAGGATTTTTGAGCAAATAAAATTGGATTTAACAGATTTTTCTTCAACAAACTCTTCTCTCAAGAATTCCTTCACCAATAGTATAAGTAATAGATTGCAAAATGGAATAAAGGGCTGCTCTCCTCTGCAATGCTAGACTTCTAAAAGCACTACTGTAATAGGAATTTAGAGTTGTAGGAGAGAGGAGAGAAAATCTCAGATCTGGGGATTATTGAGGATTTTTCCTTTGTATCTTGAATTATGTATGAGGGGCAGAGTTTTCACTATTGTGGCTTTAGCTTTGAAGGCAGAAGTTCAAGCAATGTAAATGACTGTTGGAGACCAAGATCAGAGAAATGGATGCAATAAATTGGTATTTTTAATACTACTGTTTTAAATATCAGTTTCATTTTTATGGTAACAGGAATGTGTCATTTTATTCATGTTTGTGAATTATTGTCAATATGGGTAGTTTGTCTCAATGTTGTTATCATGTATCTCTATTCTTATGAATTAATTTCTCATTTCTGAGTAACTATTTACTCAGAAATCTGCCTTATTAAAACTGATTTATTGAGTGGTAATATGTTGTGAACTATTTCCACATATTATTGTTTAGTTATTGGATTTGCTGATTTGATAATCAATATCATTTATGTGAACTACTTCCTGAGTGTTGTTGGTTTATTATTTCAGTTAAAAGGTCTCAATAGGATGTGTTTTGATATCCATAATATCAGTTAATTGAACTACTTCATTAACTTGATATTCATTATAAACAAGACATATCTAAATCCCAATACTTTAATTATCTTGCTCTTAGTTGGGTTAGATCTATATCTGCCTAATTAAGATAGGATTTAGATTAATTTCTTTTGCTTGCATCATAGAATAAGCTTGCATTTAGAGTAAATTCTACATTCTTTTAAGTCCTCTCCTCAAAGAGGCAAAACTTTAGCTGTGGCTTGGCTGAACCCAAATCAGCTTAAGGGTCATTCTCTTGCCTGATCAGCAAGAAGAAGTGATCTGATGTCCCTGTCTATTGGTAGTTAAAGATACATTATAAACCAATAGCAATAGGGAGAAGGTAACTGGACCTAGTTGAACAGTCGGAGCCACCACACCAAACAGAAAAGGAGCTGCTTTAAGGTCCGGACCGGGTGGTTATCCCCCAGTGTTGTTGCAGCGATTTTCGAGGCATCAACAGAAGGTGAAATTTCTACGGAGTGATAACGGTGGTGAGTATGTCTCTAATGAGTATAAGAACTTCTGTGCAGCGGAAGGGATTAAACATGAGTTGACGACACCTCATAACCATCAACAAAATGGGGTTGCCAAGAGGAAGAACATGAGCATAGTAGGGGTAGCAAGGGCGATGTTGCATGATCAGGGCCTACCACTACACTTGTGGGTTGAGACATGCAACACAACAGTTTATGTTTAGAATCGTAGCCCACATTATATACTTGAGATGAAGACACGAGATGAGGCTTATTCTAGTAAAAGGCCAGATGTTGGTCACTTCAGGATTTTTTGGGTCATCGGTTTATTACCATGTGACCAAAGATGCATGAAAGAATATTGAGCCAACAATAGAGTTCGATATCTTTCTGGGGTACACTAATACACCCCACAACTATTAGGTGTACATGCCAACCAGTCGGATGACAGTGGTTCATAGGGATATTAGGTTCGATGAGGAGAAGGCCATGCGAGTATCCATTGAGAGGAAGCTTGAGATACATGTGGATGAGGAACTTTTAGCTCCTAAGGTTGAGGGGCCTTAGATTGATGTAGAGCAGCCACATGTAGAGGCTCAGAGGGTGGAGACATCTACTCAGGTAAAGTATTCCAAAGATGGAAGAAAGCGCACTAGAGAGGCTGACAGATTGTTGGATGATGCACAGAAGAATGTGGGAGCACCCTCTTCTCAGCGTAGACGGAGGA
Source organism: Pinus tabuliformis (assembly GCA_031772625.1). Classification (NCBI taxonomy): domain Eukaryota; kingdom Viridiplantae; phylum Streptophyta; class Pinopsida; order Pinales; family Pinaceae; genus Pinus; species Pinus tabuliformis. The sequence continues at coordinate 931,736,008 of CM062816.1, read as the reverse complement.
GGTCACCAAAGAGGTACACTAGATACATGGCACTTATGGGTGCATGTGTTGTGACAAATCCATCTTCCTTTCAGAAATCAGTGCAGCAGCCGATTTGGGTTGATGTGATGGTGGAGGAGTATGACCCCATAGTTCGAAACAATGTTTGGGATGTGGTCTTGAGACCAGAGTACAAGTCAGTTGTGAGCTCCCATTGGATTTACAAGGTAAAGCAAGCTGCATATGGTAGAGTGGAGAAGCATAAGGCTAGATTTGTGGCCCGTGGAATTTCACTGGTAGAGGGGATTGACTATGATGAGACCTTTGTTCCTATTGCAAGGTACTCGTTAATCGGATCTATTTTGGCATTATTATCACAGATGGGTTGGAATATCTATCATATGGATGTGAAGACTACCTTACTGAATGGAATGATTGAGGAAGAGGTGTACATAGAGTAGCCCGAAGGTTTTGAAACCTTGGACCATAAGTCGCATGTGTGCCAATGCAAGAGAGCATTGTATGGGATGAAGCAAGCACACTACACTTGGTACACCAAGATAGATAGCTACTTCTGTTGGCTTATGGGGGTCATGACCTAGGTTCAGAGCTAGTTGCGCTAAAATATCCCTACACTACTGGCCCTTTCGGCATCAATCTGCAGTGCGTGGACTGAAGTCTCACCTGATGCAGTATGGGGGGATGCTGGAACCAAGTTTACGCACCCACATATCAGTGCGATATCCTTTTGTGACCTAGATATGGCTACATGCAGATCGATAAGTCTTTATGGATTATTGATGAAATTTCTTTAATCAACCTCTAGACCTCTGCGAAGGTCTACGACTGGCTTTTTCAGGCCCTAAACAGGTTAATTAGCTGCTTATGTGCACCATAGATTACTCTTAAACCATTATTTGTTCATATCTACTTAAGTGCTTGATAACTTTAACAAAAAGCATTATAATATTCACTTAATCACTTACGATTAATTGCATTTAGATAACAATACAAATTAGGTAAATTGTTGGAAATAATACTGAGAGGGGGGGTGAATCAGTATTATCAGATCTGTAAAACTTTTTTCAATGCTCAAAAACATATACGCTACTTCAGTTAAGTGAACCCGCGTGTACACGCTGCTATGTCTAAAGCAACTAGCGTATATCCAGAAATCTTATGATTCAGTTAGCTTATCTTCAGTAAATGCATCAGAACATTATTAACCATATCAACAGTAAACAGGTGCAGTATAACAGAACATATCATCACACAAAAGCCACACACATGAACACAAAGATATAAGGTGGAAACCCAATGTGGGTGAAAACCACTTGCTGCAAGTCATCTCAATCTTCTTCATAATAAGAAAATCCTTTTACAATATTTGTACTGGTGCAGTCTTATATCAGTACGGGAGCTACAACCCCCTTTTCTCTTGTACTAGCCGATCCATTTACTAGTACACAGGCTGCTACCTGCTATAATGCTCCAAAGATCTCCCTTAGCTTTTGTACTAGCTTAGATACTAGTACGTAGGTGCTTGCCTACAATCTTCTCTCCTCCAGGTACCACATTTCATCAATTTTCAGACTGGATACACTGAAGCACAACACATAATCTGAAAGGCCACTATTCATCCAATTTTCATACTAGACCCATAACTATCATTGAAGCTCAAAACAATCATCAAACTCTGAATCACTGAAACCCTGTTAACAACACTGTCACCAGAACACAGAGTAGACACAGAACTCTGTAATAACCATCAGACCCATCTGCAACTTCAAATATCAAGCTTTACAATGTATACGCTACTTCGATGAATCAAACCCGCGTGTATACGCGCTTTTGCCAAAGACAACCTGCGTACAGATCTAAAAAATAATTTCTCATAACTTGCAGCTGTACCAGACATCAGTCATACTCATAACACTTATAGAACAATACGTAGATCTAGAATAGGCATCATAAAGATAGTTCATTTCAAACCATTTGATCCTGATCTCTCCTTAGATCTTGTTCTCAATCAGCCGGTGAGATCCCTCCTTAGCTCAAATCAAGCAATGCATCATCAACCCATAACCTGCATACTGGATCTCATACTTCTTCAGATATTCAAGACATTTCAGATACACTTGCCTAATGATTTCCTTCTCCTTATATAGCTTTAGGCCTTGTTCAATACCAAGAGCCAAAACCATAGAAATCCAATACCATCATCTTCAAAACTAGGGATCAACACGTCCGTCGAGACACCAAGGTCCAAAACCATAGGCACAACTTCCAAGGAATAACCGCCGTGGACCAAAGATAAGTTTTCCACATACACGCGCTTTTACTGAAGCCAACCAGCGTGTACACGCGACTTGGTATATAGCGAACCTGCGTATACGCGACTTGGTATATAGTGAACCTGCTTGTATACGCGACTTGGGCTTAATGAACCTGCGTGTATGAACTTTCTCTTCTTCTTATAGTCTGATCATCAATTCCTTGCTGCTGACCTTCTGTACTATGATTTGTCATCAATGTGGTTTGCCATCAAGGACAACACTTATCTCATAATGCCAACAATTAATACATCATTATTTCACAAAACCATTATTCTTCACAGCATAAAGTGCATTCATACATAACAGAAGTTAATAGATAAAACATAGGAATTTCTGCAACAATCTTCTTTATTGATATTTAGTTAATCTTACAGACTCAAGACTTCCCTATGCACTCAGCTGCAGGCCTCTGCGCACTCAACTCCGGACATTACTCTAGGCCTCTGCGCACTCAGATGCAGAGCCTTTCCCTCCTTTAAGACTTCTACTCCTGCACTAGACTTTTATGCTCATACCCATAGATTTCTTCAATTACTTGCCTTAGACTCTCTAAGACACACTTATTTATACAATCCCATAGTTCGTGGACCATGGGTAGATCTTCAAAATCCAACTCAAGTTACATAAAAGAAGGGTAAAACCCTTTTTGACTCTTAACTAGATACACGCTCTACGGCCACAATTTGCGGAGACTTTACATATTTTAACATAAAAACATGTGCTTTTGTCCCAAAACTGACCTAGGGGGCCCCATCCCAACAGGCCCCCAACACAAAGATCGTGACTTGCCCTCAAGTCACTCAGCTGGTGTGGAGATCTTGCTGTGAATATCCCCCAGCTCCACTTGCACCATTTGCTACTTCAGCCGTGTTCTGCGTGGCTGCCTGCTTCACCTATTCAACCGATTATTATGTGGCTAGTCCTTCACTATCCTGCTTGATCTTCTGCTACGTAGACTGTAGGTTCGCCAACTTTTCTTATATGTTGGCAGAGACTTGGTAGGCTTCTTCCAACCAAGGATCCAACCGTGCCTTAAGGATTTCCTCTTTTTTCTGCGTGGCTTCCACTTGTGGAAGGAGTTGCTTCCCCTCCTGGAACTTGGTGAGGCATTGTGCTATAGCCACTGTGCGTGCCATCACCCTCACTTTGTCGTACCGCTGTTGAAGCTCACGGGTCTCTGTCTTTAATCTCTGTAGGTTGGGATCTTCCTACAGAGTCGTCACTACTTCCATGTCTTGCTCAAACAATGTTGTGCAGTCCACAACCGTGACATCGAAAGTAGCAATTCCATCCTTAACAGTTGCTTTGCATTGTTCCCTAACTGCTGGCTAGGTTGAAGGCTGTGACTTGAGCTCCAGTTATGTGATTTTCATGTTCATCTCAAACTGAACTCTAGCCACCTTTTCCATGGCATCACAGACACCCACTGCAAGCTTCCTGATCTTTGCCTCAAGTGGTGCTTCCTAAGGTATGTACAACTCTGACACTGTCCTGCATGCTTCGGCCACCACGACCACGAGCTAGGTGCTCTACGCCTGGATTGTCTCCTTTGCCTTAATTTCCTCTATCTTCTCGGCGAACATTTTCTCATTATTCACCCGATATTCACTAATTAGGCTGAGAGCACGCTGCTCCCGCACTCGTAACTCTATTGTCACACCTATCTGTAGCATGTGAAGATACTCGTTGGGGAGCGGTATGAGGTTGAGGCCAATATTCTTCAGAGAAATTAAAACAATTTTGTCATCGACCGATTCCACGCTCAAAGACCCTCCAAGTAGCATGACTGCCCAGAGATCAACTGATTTGACCATCTCTACAGCTTGACTGGTCCCTGATGCCAAGATCATTTGTGCAACGCTCACCTTTCTTGTGCCCACTTGGATGATGCTGGTTTGGATCTGCATCTCATGCAGATCCTTTTGAAGAGTGCCTAGAGACTATAGGTGCTTTTGTTCGAATTGTTGCAATAGTTATGTTGTGGTATCATTCACTTTATCTTTGATCTCGTCGAGATCACATTCTGTGAGTGTTATGGGATCCAGTGGTGGATTCATTGCTTTCGACTTCTTTAGGGGCCCCTCCTTCTATTTTTTCCTGTACCTCTTCACTCAGAATGGAGTGATCTGTTCTTCATCTCTGCCACCTTCTTGCTCTAACTTCTCGTCTTCCTCGGTCTAGCGTGAAGGGGATTTACTGCTCTGCTCAGAGTCATGTTGTTCCTGTTTAGCCTGCTGCTTTGTAGTGCACTCTTTTTCCAATCGGGCCTTCTCCTTGGCCTCCTTCCTTCGCTTCTCGGCCAACTGCTGGATCGCCTGCTTTGCTGCCTCCTTATCTTTTTTCTCCGCAAAACTCCCCATGCCTTTGCTAGTGCCTATGACCAGATCGGATAAAGAATGCCAATATGCCATCCAACCATTGATAACCTCCCAAATGGCATCATCTATGGCAAGATAAGGTAGATCAAACCACTTTGGTTGCGGATCCTTCTGCGCCCTGATATACATGCGGTGGAAGTTTGCCTTAAACTCCACGTATTCTAATAACTGCTCAAACATAGTTAGGGACAATCATGGTCTTTTGGTTGACGACCATGAAAATGCTCACCTCCATCAGCAGCTAGAAAATTTTTGTCTCTGTGACCCATGCGGAGTCCTTTGTGGCCCAAAGGGAGGCAAACTGTGCAGCCTCCGACAATCCTTTCTCCAAGGGAGGAAACTAGCTGTCCTCCGGCAGCTCCCAAGCTACTAGCACGATGGAGAGAAAAAACCACGCACAGTGGAAGGTTTTTCTCTCATCCTAAGCCTCATGGAAATTCACAAGGAACTCACTGTAGAGGTAGCCCAACCAGTTAAACTACACGCCTTCTGCGCAATGTGCAACTAATGAGATTATTGACGTCGGAACCTCGTCTGTGAAACATTTCCTCATGACCTTACCAACGAGGATTTGCATGGAAATTTGCACTGCGAGGTCGGTGATAGACGCGATGGAGTACCCATGCGGATTACTAACTAGCTTGAAATTCTCCTTCATTTTTTCTGCCAGGTCATGCTCACTGGTTTTTCTGCCAAACTCCTTGGCTGGATTCAAGCTTGAATGTGGTAGGAGTGTGATCCGATGGATCAACATGTCTATAATTGGGATCGGTGCACTCATCCACAAACATCCATCATGTACTAGGGTCAAAAATTGCTTGATACTGATGATATTAATGTTGGAGTGGTGCTAGTGGGACACCCACAACAGGTTCAACAGCCTCGAGTGATTCACTCCGCGAATCCACTTGACTCGCTCCAATGCAATGACACCGGATTGTTTATAGTACACCCGCTTCATGTATTTCTCCATCACGAGGTGGGGGAACCTCTCATGGTCCACAAAATCTCAGTATTCCATTTTCAAATGGGGAATCCGCGCTAGGTGCGGGCCTTCAAAGGTGATGCCTTTTGGTAGCAGGGGTGTATTTATAAGGAATTTCCCCAAATATGAGTCCTTAGTGACCTTCACCATTCCCTTACATGGAGGGATGTAATCCGATAGTTTGGAGATGGGCTCCATGCCCTCGACATCTATATCCTCTGCGTCCTCTTCGGCCTCCAAATCTACAACTTTGTCCTTATCCTTTGCTGACTGTTTGTCTTTCTTTTGGGCCTAGGTATCATAGTGCTTCCTCAGTGACTTGCACACCCACATTGGCCTCTTCTGCTTGTCTTTCATGGGCTTGTGATTTTCACGCACTGGTGTAGGCTTCGACCTAGGCGACCTCGGCGATGTAGGCACTGGAGTCAAAGCCTCCATGCTTACAACTTCTGGAGCTAATCCCTTGGAGGCAGCAGTTCCTCTGATGCTTGGAGTCTCACCTAGTCCAGACATAGTGCTTAGAATAAACTACTGGGTATCCCTAGGAAAATTATGAAACAAAGAGCTTGCGACTAAATTTGCAAAAAAATGAGGATTCATAAACGATGGACAACACAACTCAAAAATTCTAAGGACGCAAAGTGTTCTCTACTGGACAGCCATGCGTAATTTATAGGCGAATTTGAATTCAAATTCGACCATTCCCACCAAAATCTGTCCATAGATGTTGATTTGGTGGTAGATCTTCAAATATTTTAGCCTTAAACGCGCCCCCTCGCTCCTCTTAACAGTTTCCTGGCTGTCAAATTATGAACAATTATTGTAATGGTCATTTTCTCGCTGTGCTGCGTGATGTCTCCCCTCATAGTGAAACTCCCTTCACACACCTTTTGATACCATAACATCACCATTTTCCACGCAACCCCTTTGTCACGTAGTTCAACTCATCGGGTAGTGTAGTTTATAGTCCCACGCTCCCTTGCACCTGCCTGGAGTGTTAAGACTGTCCTATCATCATGTAGTCATTGAGTTGGATCCCCTGTGTATGGCTTCAACCTGCTTCCATTTACCCTTCCTGGAAATGATTCTCCATTCAACTTTACAAGCTAAACTGCGCCACCATCTCTAATTTCTTTGATGACATATGGCCCCAGCCAGTACATCTGTAACTTTCCTGGAAACTTAGCGAACTTGCTATCATATAATAAAACCAATTCATTTACCTTGAAGGTGCGTAGTTTGATGTGTCGATCATGCCAAGCTTTTTCATGTTCCTTCTGAACCTGTTGATGGAATCCAACCAAAAAACTATCTTCTTCGAGCTCTATTAGCTGTGCGAGCCATTCTTTGAAGGCTCCACGATCTGCCATTCTTGTGAAAGCTACTATGCATAGACTAGGCATGATATATTCCATAGGCATTATAGCCTCTACACCATAAACCAATTGGAAAGGCGTCTGATTCGCCAACTTTTTGCAAGTAGTCATGTATAACCATAATATCGCTAGTACGTGCATGTCCCAATCATTCCGTTGTGCGTTGCAAATCTTCGTCAGTGTATTCTCCAATATCTTATTGAAAGCCTGAACTGTTCCATTGGAATGAGGATGATATGGGGTACTTTTATGATGGTAAACCTCAAGCTCTGTGGTCAACACGCTGATCATTTCATTGAGAAAGTGTGTACCACAGTCGCTCATCAATACTTTCAGGTAATCGAACCTGGTCAACACATATTCAAACAAAAAAATTGATTTTGTTTCCCCTGTACGGTCCTTCATAGGCTGTGCTTCCACCCATCCGGTCAAATATTCTATCGCGGTGATGAGGTAGCACACACCTATTTTCTTACCTGGGTGCTGAATCAGTCTTACAAAATCAATTGCCCATTTCTCAAATTGCTGCAATGACACTTGCAGATTCATCGACAGCTCATCCCTCCACGACAGCCTACCCATCCTCTAACATGCATCACATTCCTTACAATATGCTTTAGAATCTTTATGCAGCATTGGCCACCACAACCCATCACACAAATTTTTTTGCGTTGTTGCCTGTCCTGCATAGTGCCCTCCCATGGCTCCTCCATAAGCTTCAACAAGGATACTATTTCGTTCAAAATCAGGCACATAGCATCGAAGTATCTCATCCGATCCCATTTTATACAAATGTCCTGCAATTACTGAGAAATTAGCCATGCGCACCAACAACTCTTTCTTCTGCTGACTGGTGTATCCTTCTCGAGCCATCCATATAGTCAAGAAGTGGATAATATGTGCGAAGCGGTTATCCGCTACGCGCACCACGAAGAGCTGCGCATCGAGCAACCCTTCCTCCAAATTAGTAGGCTTCCCTCCTATCTCAATGCATGACAGTTGGTCACGTCCTGCATTCAACCTTCCTGGTTTCACAATTACCTCAAAATCATATTCTTGGACAACAATAGCCATCTGCATATTTCCCCCCCAACACAGGCTTATTGACTAGGTACTTCAAGGTAGAGTGGTCTGTGTACATCTTGAAATGTCCACACAACAGATAATGCCTGAACATTTGGAGTGTGTACACCATAGCCAATCCCTCGCGCTCTATTGTGGAGTAATTCCTCATAGCCTTTGACAATTTTCTGCCTGCAAATGCTATAGGGTGATCTAGTTCTCCTTTGCCAGCCTCTGTTAGCATTGCTCCTAATGCAATACACGAGATGTCAACGTGCACATGGAATTATTTCTTCCAGTCCGGGAATACCAACATCAACGCGGTAACCATTTTCTCCTTCAAGACATCCAAATTGTGCTGACATTCTTCATTCCAACAGAATGTAGCATCCTTCTTTAGCAAATTTTCCATGGGCACGGTAATCTAAGCATAATCCTTGATGAACTTTCGATAATACCTAGTATGGCCAAGCATTGTGCGCAGTTGTTTAACACTCCTTGGGGCTTCCAAATTTATTATTACCGCGATCCTGGCAGGGTCCACCATGAGTCCTTGCATGCACACCACATGGCCCAGCAAAATCCCAAAGGGGACACAAAATAAGCACTTCTTTAGGTTCAGTGCAATCTGTTTCCTTCAACATGTATCCAACATTAAATACAGACTGTCTACATGGCGCTTGACTAGCCCAAACACTGCCTAGTCATCAAAATAGACCTTAAAAAAATTGTGAATAAACTCTTTGAATGCCATGATGACTACACGATAGAATATTGTCGGTGCATTCTTGAGTCTGAAGGGCATCACCGTATACTGAAAAAAACGACATTCCATTGCAAAGGTTGTTTTACTCTTGTCTTCTAGTGCGATCTTGATCTAATGGTATCTAGAGAACCCATCAGTAAACGAATAGGCCTCCTGTCCTCCAACATTGTCCAGGACCTCGTCAGTAAATGGTGTCGGGAAAGGATCATGGACACAAGCATCGTTAAGCTTTCTTAGATCTACGCAAATCCTTATTTCATCCTTCTTCTTCTTTTCCTAAACTACCATTGGGCTCACACAATCAGATTCCTCCACTGGTTCAATAATACCTACTTCAAGCATCTTGTCCAACTCCAAGCAAACCTTTTCCTTGTATTTGGGATTAAGGCAATATGGCCTCTGCTTAACAGGATTCACGTCCAGTTTCAGAGTTATTTTCATCACTCCCAAAATTGCCTATGATGCCTTTCAAGTTTGAAAAGTTTGTAGGGAATAAATCCTGATATTCGTGGAGCAACTCAGTGACTTTATCTACTGTAGCATCATCCCAGTAATCCCCAATCTTTGCAAACTTTGGCTCCACCTCTATGCCAATGTTTACTTGCCTAGTTTTCAATGGTACGGTGATGTCCGGATTCTCTATTTGCAGTCCCTCAACCTCGTGGTGGCCTTATTCCTCTGGGATATTGATATTCCTGTAGAAAATTTGTGTAGTTTAACCCGATAATGCAATATAAATCAAAGAAGTATACTATAACCTACTTATACTATCAATTTGCAGAAGCTTAAAGATCTAGCTAAACAATATAACTAGAAGAAGAAGAATCAATAACACAATACACATGAAAATACTTTGGGGAAAGCCTCAGCTAAAAACCCCACACTATTGTATTATCATAAGTGGTAGAAATACATAGGAATTATACAAATCCTTAGCTCTCACAACTAGCTAGCTCTCAGTACAATCTTCACAGATTCTCACAAGAAATCTTGGCTTCTCTCCAGCCTTCCTCTCTACCCTCCAAGCTCCTATTTCCTTGCGCTGTTCCTTGTGGATGATTTTCCTGTTACCAAGTGGAAAACTAATCCTCCAAAAGTGCGCAATCCTCAAGGATAAATCCTTGACTACATGCATGAGTTTTATCCATGAGAAAACACATGCAACTGATAGTAAACTGTCCTTGACTATTAGTCCCAATAGGGTCTTCTAAGAATAGACATGCATGAGTTTCTAATGAGGGAATCTTCAGTTAACTGGAGTATCACTAGTTGAGTGCATTAATGCATCAACTGACTGTTAAATCACTATTAGTTCCTCAAACAATTTGGAACTAATTTAACTGGACTTAACTCAGTAAACTGAGTTAACTAATTACAACTCAAATATAACTCAATCTTATCTCCTTAATTTAAGGGATAACTCTTGCATGACTTCATAAAGACTTCTAACTTGAATTTCTCCAACTAATTAATTTAAAATAAATTAATTAGTTATTTCCAAGTAGCTGTTAAGACTAAATTCGATTTTAATTCACTATCTAATTCAAGGACAAATTAAATTGGAATATTCTTGTTGCCATATTTCAACACTCCCTCTCAACAAGAAAGGGATTATCTACCACCCCGATCCTGTCTCTATGGAACTCGAATTTAAACTTTGGCAATGCCTTTGTTAAAATGTCACCATCTTGCTCCTTTGTCGAAATATACTGCAACAACATGATCCTCCTCACTACACAGTCTCTGAGATGATGATACTGAATGTCGATGTGCTTGGACCTATCATGAAATAATGGATTCTCAGAGAGTTTGATACAACTCTGATTATCACAATAGATCACAGTTGGATCCATCCTCTGGTCAAACAAACCAACTAGGATTTTCTGCATCCAGATTTCCTCACAAGCTGCCTGACTTGCAACCATGTATTTTTCCTCTGCTGAGCTGAGTGCAACCGACCTCTGTTTCCTGTTGTACCAAGAAACTTCCGCTAACCCAAGGTTGAAAATCCCTCCTGATGTGCTCTTCCGATCTGATGGACTCCCTGCCCAATTTTCATCAGTGAAGCCGTGTAGCTTCACTCCCTCTATCTGTCTGTACCATAATCCATACTGATATGTGCCTCTGAGGTATCTTAATATATGTTTTTCCACCTTCCAAAACATCTTGGTAGGCTAAACCATCACTTGACTTAGTTGGTTCACCGCATAGCACAAATCTGGTTGTGTGTTCACTAAGTACATCAGTGAACCCACAAGATGCATGTACATAGTAGCCTCTACCACTTCTCTTGAAGTAGCAACCTCCTACCTCCAGTTACCTGCTAGAGGAGTCTGCATGGGCTTGCACTTATCCATGTGGAATCTCTTGAGTATCTCGTTGGCATACTTGCCCTGAGACACAAACAACTCCCCATCCTTCTACCACACTTCCATGCCAAGGAAGTAATGCATGAGACCCATGTATTTCATCTTGAATTCTCTTGCAAGGTCCTCCTTCCAAGACACGATCAAATAATCATCACTAGTCAATATGAGATCATCAACATAAACTACGATGATCAACAACTTACCTTTCACCACGATGTGGTACAAGTTTGCATCCACTTCACTCTTTGTGAAGCCCAACCTGGTGAAATAGTTGTCTATCCTAGTGTACCAAGCACGAGATGTCTCATCCAGTTTCTTACGGGAAGCCTCCTAAGCCCTGTTGCCTAAATGGAGAGTGTGAAGGGGCAATAAGCAAACACTCTGCAACTGTAAACAACATCGAAGGATAATGGGTATGATCATGCGTCCGTCAGAATGCTCAAGAATAATCCTACGAACGACCCCCTATCTGTGTCAGATCTGTTGATAACCCCCTCGAAATCCTGTCTCCACTAAACATGGTGTCCCCAGATTCTCAACAGTGTCCTTATTGATCCTAGGTGTGTTGCATCCAATGGCACACATAGTGCCCCTGTCCATAAGTCTCCTGGGAGGAAACGCTCCAAGCGCTCGTTGCACCACATCATCTGCCACTGCATACCCCCCAGTATCGTCACCCTTGTCGAAATGCCACTCTATGTTGCAACCTATCCCGATACACCATGGGTACCCCTGGCTATGACTATACCATCTTGTACTGTCTTTTGTTCCACTTGTGTCACCGTACCTGTCACTCCCAAAATGTACTCAATGCGATATGAGGCACTCCCACTCCAAAACACAATCCAACATACTACAACACACCCCCATGCGTCTCCATGCCCATCTGCAGACCACTGCTCCACACTAGATGCTCCTACCCATCCCTGGATGTGATGGCCTAAAGTTGTGTCCATCTGTGTCGGCCTGCACCTAACTTATTCATCGCCCGCGTCGTCGCATCACCATGCTCTCCAATGAGGGGATCTCCCCTCCAAATCCTCCCTAAGGGACCCAAGAAGTGAATCTCCCTAGGTACCATTAGTGATGCCACCACTGCTCTGCCCCTCCATGTCCTTTGTTCCCACACAAATGTGAAGAATACCTAGCTCCATACAAGGCACTATCTAGTGGCCTGCCAATGCCACCTCCTCCGACAAACTCCTGCCAGAGTATGTTGGTCATCTTGTGATCCCATGCACAACCATCATACCAAAACGACCTAGGGAGTCTGCCCATAAACTGGTTGGCCACTGGTGCTGACTAAGACTCCCCCAGTGAATGCGTGGGCTCAACTGCTAAGCCAACTACACCACCACGGTCATAGTCAACCGACATATCTAGGGAATGATAGGTAGTCCCACCTAGATCCCAATTCCAGTATGGGTTTATGGTATCCTTAATGCTTGAAAGCTCCTATCGAGCTTCACGCCAGTCCACTACCATCTCCATAGCCCACTCCACCGGGTACCAACTCAGAATCTCTCACCATCCAACCCCAAGAGAGGGATTGAATATACAAACTCCCATACATAGGACAAGCCCTCCATCTTGCGAATGTTGCACCCTGTGCAACTCATGTCACCTCATCTCATTAGCCTAGTCAACACATAAAATATGTTGAGGTGGATTTGCCTCTCCCTCTCTATGGTGCATAGGTAAACTACTGATGCTACAAGCCCCATCTATGTATGTCTGAAGAGGGATCCTTTGATGCTCTATTGTGCACTCTAGTTGTACCATTAGGGAATCCAATCATTCCCTAACACAAGTTAGTTTGGCCACTGACTCAGGACAAACAAATATCATGCCCTCCAACTCCTCATTTTGATGTAGAATAGCCTCTCGTATTGTCGTGGCCTCCTCTCTCAATGCTAGAACGTCAACCTAGAACTGATGAAACTGTCGTGGATATCTATCACCTGCAGACTCGGTCACAACTCTAGATACCTAAACAACTATCAACATCTCATCCATGGGTGGCACCTCCTAAATAGATGGCTCTATGTGTGTAGGCTCTATCCTCTCCACCAATGTGTCAACTGGGGTTCTCAAAGAGGTCTCTAATAAATGTGACTCCTGCACCACATTGGGTATATCGATGCGATCCTCACCATCCTATGGGCTCTCATCATCATGCTCAACCTCTTCCTCAGGATCTTGATATCTAAATCCAGGTCTCCACTAGTAAAAGCGCCCCCTGGTCTCACCCTCTCACTGTCCTTGTCCTGCCTGCTCCTTTTCAGGAGATCTGTTGCCCAGATTCTGTCGACTTTCCCCACATGATGTAGATGGTTGTACTCCCATGGCTTGTGCACCTCTAGTGTCTCTGTTGTAAGGAAAAGGATGGATTTGTTCTAACGCCTTACTCAACTGAGCCAACCTCTCATCGTTCCTGTGGATTCTACCCCAGAATTACTGCATACTAAATCTCCCTTGAGCCATGGATGGTGTATGGTTTAATCCATCATTGTGCATACATGCCCAAATCTCCCATGATCTTACTAGTTACCCACGGCTGGGCCAAGATCATGCTATGATACCACTTTAATGTTCCTAACTTAAACAAATAGTGATATATAAAGCAAAAATGATTCTCAACACAGAAAATTTTAACAAACAATACATGCTCATAAAAACTCCAGAAGTAGAACCAGCTGAGCCATTTTATTAATCAATGGAGCAAGTACAATAGTATGGATGAATGCACCTGGGCTTGCCTCAATGGAAAGCATGACAGAATCTAGGTGATGCAACAATGATGTAAAGTATTGGAAAATGTCTGCTCCTCTTATGCTCTGTGCTGCCTAGAAAACAACACTGCTCGCTAGAAAGGAACTGCAAGAAAATCCACTTTCGCTGCTCAGAAAATGCTACAAATTCAGCCCCAAGCTCCTTGACCAAAACCCACAAAAACCCAGAAATGGTTTGGCCTGATTCTAACCTCCCGAAATCAACCCCCAAAGGCACTATGCAATCCACAACAATTATGTGCTATCTGCTGCAAAGATATGTCTGAAAACCCCACCTTCGGTGCTCAAAAAGTTCTGGAAATATATAACTAGGGTCCTTGTCGAAAACCCAAAAAAACCCACAAATGGTTTGGTCTAGTTTTGACCTTCCAAAATCGGCCCCCAAGAGGCCCTACGCCCTCCAACACTGTTGAAGCACACAACTTGCAAGTATGCCAACGAAATCCTCCTCCAATACTCTGGAAAAGTAGCAATCACCTCCACTAGTGTTTCCCTTGCCTCTCTCGACAAGGATCAGCCTCAATAGCTAAGCTTCCACCTCCCACGTGTGCACAATATTCTTCCTTTGCACTGCCTAGGAAGTGCGAAAACCCCATTGAATAGAATCCCTCTCTCCTAGCTCCAAAAACTCACCCAAATGGCAATAGACACCCAAGCCTCATTTCCAGAATTTCTCCCAGCCAAAGCTCCTCCGAAAGATACCAAAATCACAATTTAGCCTCTCCTCACTGCGTCCTCTAGGAATACGCACCACCTGGAGACATTGGAATACGAATGCTGAAAATCACAATGAAAACCTTCAATGAAAGAATGAAGATGAACCTATCTAAGGTGGTACTCGAAGTCCCCTGAAGAAGTGGTTGAGTTCTACGCTTGAAGAACTCTTGCTAAACAATGACTTGTTTTATGAGCATGAGCAAAAGTATGAAAACAACACAAGGCATTACCTACAAGATACAGAGAAGTCAAGAGTGCATCCTAGTGCCGTAGATCATTGTATGTCATATGCTATAAGGATTTTGTGGTGGGCCAGAGGCTGTGATGTTTATTATGTGAGCTCTACTGTTGTAAGTTGATGTGGTTGAGATTGTCACCCTCTCAGGAAAAATAAATTCAATATATGGTTTATGTAAAGGAAAAATACTTGTTTTATCTTAAGGAATAATTAAAAAGTCAATTTACATTCCTATTACTAGATGATACTTCTCTTAAGTGCATATATTTCTTGTTTATAATCTCTACCTAGTAAACAAGAAGGCGGATTGGTAAAAAACCATCTCAAACCTAAATCACATTTTTAATAAATAGTGATCTGCCAGAAAGAAACCATAAACGTAATACTAAATTATATTTTTAATAAACAACATATTGGGGTTGGGGTTAAACTAATGTACAATCTGAGCATGGAGGTGGTGTATGGAAATGATTTGATGAAGGCTTGGGAAACCTCTCAACCAAATCATAGACATTGAGATAATGCGATAAGCATATTCTCAATTTGGTGTTTTTTCACAATTTGAAGAATAAAACTTACAGTCTTTTAGAAGACAATAAATAAAAACTAGGGCTTATGAGAGCAACCCAGCGTAGATTAGAGAGTAAGCGAAATTCTTGTATGAACCATGGTTCTAAAAGCTAATAGTGTGGATTGTGTCTTAATTTAGTTTTGAACAAAACATGCTCGCTTATCCATGGACTGTAAAAGGACAAGAGTGAGGTATGATAATCCACATTGGATATATAATGTTAGTTATAGGCATTGTGTTCAAAATTGAATCTAGTGAACAAACCAATCCACCATTAAGCTCTTAATGAACTGATCTTTAAAAAAATACATGAAATAATTAATTTTTAATGAAAATTTTATTTTTAAAATTTAAAACCATGATTCCAAACCAGTATAAAGAAAATATGTAAAGTTTGCCCATTTTTATACCATTTAAGGTGAATATATCAAAATTACACCGAGTGCAATACATATCAGCAACACAATACTTAATCAATGAGGCTCTAAATGACCTCTAAAGTCCAGAAACAATGCTACAAGCTATGGGGTCAATGTTATGGATATAATTCATAATAAAATAATAAATGTAAATATAAATATAATAATAATAAATGATAATTAATTAACTAATGATTAGTGAGTTAGTAATGAAGAGGCATGTCTTAGAGACATGGTCATTCGTGAAAGTGCACTTGCATAGGGTGTATAAGTGGGCTCTCATTTTCATTTGTAATCATCCTTCATCAATTCTTTTATACAATATACAATTTACAATTACTAACCTATGATGGATGTCTTTGTTTACGAAATATTTTAATATTTTCGCTGTGTATACGACTTTTGGTCATTACATTGGTATTAGAGTTACGTCTGATCCGACCTTTGGCCATCAACCTTCGTCAACATTGTTGTCGTCAAATTGAAGCGTTTTGCTACCAAGTCTTGGAGATTCTCCATTCCACTGGATTCGCCATCAACCCTTTCGCCATTAAAAAAAAATCAAAAGAAAATTATATCTATATATATATATATATATATAGATATATATATATATAAGCTTTAATTCAAACTATATATATCTATATATATATATATATATATATAAAGTCAGGTTAAATGACTTACCTAGTCATAGCCGTAGACCACTGGGGCGCCCACTACTCAACCAACATATCGCTAGATGCAGCCACCCGATTCCAACATCCACCCATTCAGTTTGCAGACCTATCGACATACAGTTGATCATTACGTTCGCATCTAGGCACTGCACAGAGCCACGCGATCACCCATCCAACATTATTCGATGCACAAGTTTGCATGTATTACACCATCATGTTACCCCTCGCTACCCTCTGCCCTCAGAGTCGTCGTCTCCAATCCAGCCGCAACCACCAAACCTACCTTAGCCCACAACACGCCATACCTGCTCCACCGTTCTATGTTTCCTCTCCCCTCTTCCCTGCTCCACCCAACATCCCTGGTTCGGCAACACCATCGCACTTCATTTTTTCTCCGTTGACCCTCGTCGCCGAGACTTCCACTGTCGGCCACATTTCCTTGTTGCTGACACTTCTGTTTTCACTCGTTGACCACTATTCATTCAGTTCTTCCGCCATCATCCTTCCTGTACAAAACCATCGTACAAATTAGTCAGACTCCTTACCGTACCATCACAATGTTTCATTATTAAAATAAATTACAATTAAGTAAATTATTTAATAAAAAAAATTACTTTTCTTAAGTATAAAGACATTAAATTTTAATTGAAGTACTAAAAAGTAAATATTAAAAAGTTGATATATGTAAGAGACATATATATATATCTATATATATATATATATATATATATATATATATATATATATATATATATATATATATATATATTCAAGCAAGCTAAACTTTTGAGAATTTAATACTTTATAAAATATGAAAGAGAAGGGATTATTATAATGAAGTTTTGATTTTAAGTTAAAGACTTTCAAAAATAAAAATTAAGGGAATACTGAAGTCAATTAAAAAGAAAAGGGTTTCAAAGGAATAATAGGTTTTGAAAGGTTAATTAGACAAAAAAAAAACGTAATATTTATTATAATAAGTTAGGAAAGGGTTATCATTAAATCCTAAGCTCTTCGATGAACACAAGAGAAGTCCATTTTTGAAGAACATATCAATGTCACTGACAAAAATTATCGATAAACAAAATGGAGCCTAATTCAAAAATGATGAAGGACAGACGATTTTACTATAAAGGATTTTCAGTTATGGATCACAGAGTAATTAAATTAAAAGGAAGTATCCAAGGAAGAGAAATTAATATCGCTATCAGCACAAGCAATGATAAAAATTACATCAACGTTAACTTGGAAAATCAGCGATTAATTTTAGAACCAAGCATTTATGTAAGGAAAAATATTTTTGACCAAAGAGAGTATAACATTAGTGATTTACAAGTGACAATAAGTCATTATGAGTACATAGCTCAATTTCATGTTGTAAAGATGGATATTGACATCATACTCGATCAACATTGGTTTAAGAATTTTGGTACATTTATGTTAAATATAGAGAAACAAGTTTTGACATTTCCTTATAAGGGGAATATGGTCACATTTCAAGACATAACAAGTAAAAAAAAATCAATAACAACTTTAGTACAATACTTCAAGGATGTCTCGGACTTGATGTTTCAAGATAACAAAAAGAAGAAGCAAAAGGAGCTTGAAGAAGCCATTTGCAGTAAAGACATAAATTTCGCGCCTCAGAGATCACAATGAAAAACTACTCGAAAAAGTCAAGAAAGCCAAAGCCACAAAGAAGGAACTCAGGAAACATTTATTAGAACACGAAGAAGAAAATTTACATTTAAGAGCCTTAATAAGACATTATTAGAGCAAATAAAAAGATTAAAAGATGATTAAGCTACTAAGAATAAAGTCAACAATTCAGAAAATCATGAACTTGTGCATTTTATATATATTAATAAATTATTACAAATACCTTTTGTGTATTTTAACATTTTAAGTCAACAAGATATAAGTTTTGTTGCTTCATTGGTATCAGAGCCAGGATTCGATCCTGGGAGCCTCAATGGCCTACTACAAGTCTACATATCAATAATCAACATGATCACTCCTTATCATGACCAAACTCGTCATCACTACTAGACATTGGATCTATCAACATGAGCTACATAAAGAATCTGGCTCAACATCTGAGGACTCCTAAGACTCCTTTGTAACCTCAGTAGTAGAGGTAGTAGTAACAGGGAAACTAGACATCAAAACTACAAATCACTAATCAACATGATCACTCATGAAACTCGTCATTGATTAAGCACTACTCGAAATGAGATTATCAATAAGAGATACATAAACATCATCTACCTTAGAGTCTTTAGAATTGGATTGCACAACCTTATAATAGGATAGAAATTGAAAAAGTTTAACATTACTAACCAATGATGTGATATTCCCACTTAACAATATTGCTAAGGGGAAATATCATTTTTTCCCATTTTGTCTTATTTTTCATTTTTACTTAGGAAAAGTGGGTTATGGAGCTCCATTTTGATTTTGAAACTAATGAAAGGCCCAAAAATTAGAGAAAGGGAATAAAATTGAAGTGCTAGTGGGAGGTGGGGACCACTCGTGGAGAAATATTGTCCCCCTAGGAAATACGCACTCCCTGGAGAGAGATGGATGGGGAGTTCGAATGGCTAGACCCACATGGGTAATTGGGAAACACATTGATAAAAGAGGAGAAGACACTCATTTTTGGCATTTTTGATCATTTAAGAATTTACCTTGCATAGCACACTTGAGCTGGAGGCCAAGTCTACATGTGTTATTGAGCACAAGAGATTTTAAAACGAGAATCTCACCCCTTTCTTCGGTGGACTTCGAGTGCCAGCTTTAGGAGGGAATGCCATTTAGTTCTAGATTGATCCAGGGGCATTTCAGTGTGTTCTTGGAGCAACTTCAATAGAAATAGCGTAGGCATGCATATTCCCTTTCCTTGCCACATGTGGGACACTTAGAGGAGGTCGATTTTGGGGCTGAGATTATGGTAGCAGTCTGGAAGAGAGTTTGTTGAGTTTCTCAACCATTTTGGGAGCATTTGGTAGCCTTATTTATAGGTGGGTCGAAATACCCATTAGTTGGAGGAGATAGGGGAAATTGTGTCGAAATTCTAAGGTCAACATTTGGCTAATTACTTTGTGAGTTTTTATGGGTTATTGGTTGAGAGCCCGGGGTTAATTTCCCGGAATTTTCTGAGCACCGGAGGAGGCCCTAACAACCATTGTTTTCAGTGAACAAAGCATTTTTCATTGGGACAATGTAGAGATTGCTTGGGACAGGCATATTTCATGTTAGAGAAGTTGATTTCATTACCTGGACATTGTTAGCTTGCCTTGGGCAAGCCCATGTGCATGCTTTATGATCTTACCTTTGTACCTAGCAATTATATTAATAAAATGTCTTAGCTCAATGCAGTTGATGGAGATTTATGGGTGTTTAATGTGCTGTAAATTTTTGTGTGTGTTTTCTCTATGTTTTCTTTGTTTATCATTGTAAATTTCCACTAGCAATATTACAGTCGTATCAGAGCTCATAATCTTGGCTCAGCCTATGGGAGCAGTGTCAGAGTATGACACCAAAAGACCAATAGAACGTGACTTACCAGAGGCATAGGTATAGGAGCATAGAAAGGAAGCTACAAATTACCCCAGATCCAATGATAGTTGAACTAGAGGTTGAAAGGCCAAACATGGGAGATAATGAGGGAGACAAAAGGAGTAAATAGGAGGATTTTGCCCAACATATTCTCAAGCCCGTTCAATATTTGTCTAAGGGTATTGAGGAGCTGAGGTAGAAAAATTATAGTAACAATAGGGGAAAATGGATTCAAGGGGAATTCCAAATTGGTGAGAGCTCCAATACTTCGTTTCATCATGGGGATCATGGCCCCAATGCACCCCTCATTCCCAGCACACCACCCAGGTCCACTATTCCCACATTTATAACATCCAGTGTTGGAGGGACGCAAGGGCAAGAGGAGATTCCCATGGGGGACTATTTTGTGGAGTATCAATCTTATGGGCTTGAATTTAGAGAGGCCATTACCTTTAGGGACTTTTGTCAATTGAAAGGTAATAACAGGGGAAAAGGGCAAGGTAGAAAAAGCTTCACGCATGGTACTGATTTGCAACACATCATAGGGAGATTGTTCCTCCCAAATTTCGATGGTTCATCCAAGATCTCAACAAAAGCATGGGTTGAGAAGTTAGATGTTTATCTCCAACTCAACCAGGTGACGGAGGGGGAGGAAATTAAGATTACCACATTACATTTAAAGGGAGAAGCCCACGACTGGTGGTTTCATGGGCTAACCACGATGGGGCATGCAGGGGTTACATCCCATGAGGATTTCACTAGAAGGGTGTTAGAGAAATTTGAGAGGAGAGACCTGAAGGAGAATTTTGGGGAGTTAACAAGACTCAAGAAGATAGGGAGTGTTGAGGCCTACATATCCAAGTTTATGAGGTTGTAAGTGATGGTACATGACCTATCAGAGGCCAGAAGGGTTTTCATGTTCGTAGAGGGACTAACAGAGCCATTAAGGGGATTGGTGAAGTCCAATATGCCCACCACCTTGCAGGATGCAGTTGGGAGAGAGAAAAACTTGCAGGATACCCTACCCAAGACTAAAACGCCAATACCGCCCAGACATGGGTTCTAGTAGAGGGGGAGAGACAATAGGGCTCCACCACCGAGAGCAAAATAGGGGAAAGGACAATTGGATGAGGAGACCCAGAGATATCTTCGAAGGAGGAAGCTATGCTTCACTTGTCAGGAACCATGGGCACGAGGGCATAGATGCACAATGGGTAAGGCCCAGTACATCGAGGTCTACTCTGATAGTGACCATGAGAAAGATGTAGAGTTGGAGGCAAGTTGAGATGATAGTGTGGCACACATGGAGAGGGGACCACTGCCACCACCACCACCAGGGGAAGCACCTTTTGCACTAGCAGGAGGGGTCCCTGCGTCCTTACATAGGGTACCGATTTTTTTGACGATGAGGATCAGAGGCATAGTACAAGGGAAACATGTCTCAGTTTTGGTGGACACTGGGGCCACCCATAACTTCATTGATGCACAGATGGTGCAGAGGAGAGGGATCACGACTGGGGAGTTTGAGGGGTTCTCAATCCTTGTGCTGGGGGATTGGACTGTGAAATGTACATGTATTCCTGCTCTAACAGTGACTATGGGGAACTATTCAGTCACTGATCATTTCTTCGCGGTGGATGTATCAGACGCCAATGTGGTGATGGGTGTCTAGTGGCTCTATTCTCTTTCTCAGGTCACTATTGATTGGAGGAAATTGGAGATGGAGTTTATAGGGCTAGATGAAAAATTGGTGGTCCTTAGGGGAATGAACTCTTACCCACCATAAAATGTTTCATCACACAGGATGGAGGATGATCTGAGGCATGGTGACATTGAGTGAGTGATGGAGTTGAGGATTTCTGAGGCTGGGGGTCATCCCAGGCCACCACACCCTAATGTACAGGCCATCTTAGACAGGTACCCAGTGGTGTTTGGAGACATACTACTAGGGTAGCCACCTGATTGGGGGTTTGAGCACACGATTGAGTTAGAGACATGGGTACAGGCTATGATACTCCGTACATACATCCCAATGCTTACAGGGATGAGATTGAGAGGGTCATTCATGATTTTTTGGCACTTGGGCATATTAGGCCTAGCTCCAACCCTTTTGTTTCATTAGTTGTCCTGGTGAAGAAAAAGGATGGGACCTTACACATGTTCATAGACTATCGTGCCCTCAACAAGAAGACCTTGAAGAACTGCTACCCATTCCATGCATAGATGAGATGATGGATGAGCTGAGAGGGCTAAGTTCTTCTCCAAGATCGACTTACATTCGGGGTACCACCAGATTAGAGTGAGGAATCAAGACAACCGTAAGACATCCTTCAGGTGTCACTATGGGTACTTTGAGTTCTTAGTCATGCCCTTCGGGCTAACCAACACACCAACCACTTTCTAGTCCTGCATGAACCATGTGTTTCATGGGAAGTTGTGGAAATTCGTGTTGGTGTTCTTTGATGATATTTTTATCTATAGCTGAACCTGGGAGGAGCACTTGCAGCACTTGGAAAAGATGTTGCATATTTTGGAGGAGAAAGAGTTTTATGGCAAGTTGTCCAAGTGGGAGTTTGGGTTGACAAAGATGCTCTATTTGGGGCATATTATTAGGAAGGATGGTGTGAGAGTAAATGAGGAGAAGATCAGGCCATCTGGGACTGGCTAGTGCCCCGGAATGTGACAGATTTTACGGGTTTCGTAGATATTTGTACCTACCACCAGAAGTTCATGAAGGGCTTCTCTCAGTTAGTCTCTCCCCTCACCGATTTGACAAAGAATGGGGTGTTTGAGTGGACACATGGGGCACAGGAGGCTTTTGAGTACCTCAAACAAGTTATGAGCAACTGCCTAGTGTTGGCACTCCCAGATTTTTCACAACCCTTTGTACTTGAGTGCAATGCATAAGGGGAGGGCGTAGGAGCAGTCCTGATGCAGGGGGGACACCTGATATCTTTCAAGAGTCAGAAGCTACTACTCCATGAGAGGTTGTACTCCATCTATGATAAATAGATGTTAGTCATCATTCATGCGCTAGCCAAGTTCAGGAAATACTTGGTGGGAAACAAGTTCCAGTTGAAGACAGATCACAACAACCTCAAATTATTCTTGGAGTAGAAACAGCTATAGGAGAGGCAAAAAAAGTGGGTGAGAAAGCTTTAGGCATACGACTTTGACATTGAGTATGTCAAGGGTAAACACAACGTGGTAGCTGATTTGTTGTCTAGGAGGTCGGCCACCATTTCATTGATGAGAATTGCACCATATTGGAGGGCACAGTTGCTAGTGGAGTATTCCAAGGACCAATTTGCATATGATGTCCTTGATGGTGCAATGACGGATGACCGGTACAGGGTGATGAATGAGGTGATTTACTTTTGGGACCGGATTTATTTAGTGCCCAACTCCAAGTTGAGGGAGAAGATCATCCAGGCTACCCATCACTCACGGTTAACAGGGAATCAGGGGTTTACTAAGACTTACAAATCTATGAGGGAGTGCTTTGCATGGAGGGGCCTTAAGGATTATGTTCTGAGGCATGTGTGGGAGTGTGATATGTGCCAAAGGAACAAGGGTGAACAAACACACCCTGTTGGGTTGATTCCTATCCCTAAGGGGTAATGGGAGAGCATATCAATGAATTTTATTACTGAGTTGCCCACATTTTAGGGCAAGGACTGTATATACGTTGTGGTAGATAGATTAACGAAGTTTTCCCACTTCTTTGCTATTTCAGCCCAGTCTTCATCTCACAGGTGGATGAATTGTTTTTCAGGGTCGTATTTTGGCTTCATGGTCTTTCAAATACCATTATCAATGATAGGGACAGCAAGTTCATGGGGGATTCTTGCAAGAGTTGTTTCGACTAGTGGGCATAAAGTTCACTCTGAGTACTAGTTACTATTGAAAATAGAAACAAGAAATTATAAAAATAGAAATGCTAAAAATAACATTGCTAAAGATAGCATTTCAAAATATTCTAATTTTGATTTTTCCTTGAATTAAAATTGAGAGTTAAAATTCGTATTTAGTTTCATCAGCTGTTTGAAAAATAATTAATTAATTCATCTTGACTCAATTAGTTGGAGCAATTCAAACATGAAGTCTTTGTGAAGTCATGCAATAGTTATCCCTTTGATTGATGAAGTTATCCCTTAATTAAGGAGATAAGGATGAGTTGTATTTGAGTTGTAATTATTTAGCTCAGTTAACTGAGTTAAGTCCAGTTATATTAGTTCCAAACAGTTTGTGGAACTAATTGTGAGTTCAGTCATTTAATGCATGCATGCATGAAACTAGTGTACTCCAAATAACTGAATATTATCTCATAAATAACTCATGCATGTCAGTTCAGACAAAGATCCAGTTGAGATTAAAGGCAGGGACAATGTACTATCAGTTGCAAGAATTTTCCTATAAGAAAATCTCTTGCATGCAGAAGGATTTAATTCCTTGAGGATTGCATAGTTTTACAGTATGTGAGAGCAGTGTGTGAGATCAGTGTCACACAAGGTTACAATTGGAGCACCCAGGGAAAAATGCGCAAGGAAATAGGAGGCTTGGAGTACAGAGGAGAAGGCATATGTGTTGTCTATTCTATCTTTGAGTAGCAGTGAGAGATTGTACTGAGAGCTGGATAGCTTGAGAGCTAATGCTTTGTGTAATCCTAACATATTTCCACTTGTATGATAATACAGATAGCGGGATTTTTAGCTGAGGCTTTCCCCTGAGTATTCTTTTGTGTTTCATGTGTGATTGATTCTTCTTCTCTGTTATATGTGTTCTGTTTGATCTTGCTCAAATTGATTAAGCTTCTGCAAGTTTGATTGTAGAAGTAGATTAAGTATTTTGCTTTAGTACATTGCATAATCAGATTAATCCACAGTGAGAATTTCTACATGGTATCAGAGCAAAGGTGATCAGAATTGTGAACAACATATTGAGAAGGGAAAAGTTAGAAGTTAGAAGTTCTTGATTGCAGGTACAAAATCAATTTCTTATCACACCTCAAAGTTCACCAATGGCGTTCAATGGCTTGAGACTCAAGTATGCCCTAGATGGCAGCTCAAATTACATAGCATGGAAGGATCGCATGGAAGCAGTGTTAGAAGACAATGGTTTGAAGGATTTCATTGATCAAGAAATCCCTAAGCCACCTGCAGCTAATGCACAAGAATTGGCTGAATGGAAGAAGTGTGTGGCGAAAGCGAGGAGGATTCTTTTGGAGGGAGTTCGTGACCATATTGTCTTGAGTCTCCATGGAAAGGAGACTCTGTTTTCAATGTGGAAGACATTGAAGGACCTATATCAGAATAGTAATGACCAGAGGAAACTGGTGCTCAAGGACAAGCTTCAGAAAATCAAGTGTAAAAAGGGTGACAATATTTCTACATATCTGAACAAGCTCACCACCTTCAGATATGAGCTTGGTAGTGTAGGAATAATGATAGCCAATGATGATATGGTGAGCCTTTCTCTCCTCGGTCTTCCAAAGAGCTGGAATTGCTACTAGGACTCAGTGAATGGAAGAGAGAAATTGCTAGATTGGGAATGACTGTGGTCAGATATGATGCAGGAGGAGATAAGGAGAAGCACTAGAGATGGTTCTTCATCTAAGCATGATGATGAAGAAAATCTAGCCTTAGCCAGTAAGGCAAGGAAAGGGAAAGGGAAGGATTCCCATTCCAAATCAAGTTCTTCCCATGGAGGGAAGAAGATTGACAAATCTAAAGTGATATGCTTTAATTGTCATGAGGTGGGCCATTATGCAACTAATTGTCCATTGAAGAAATCCAAGAAGGGATCCTCGAAAGGATCAAAAGGTGAGGCACTGGCCTCTCAGTTCGAATTGGATTTTACCCTCATCACATGCATGGTTTCATTGATGGTGGGTTGTGTTTGGTATCTAGATAGTGGAGCCTCATTCCACATGACTAATGATAAGATTTTATTCAGTACCTTGGAGGAGAAAGACCTCAAGATGCGCATAGAGATGAGCGATGATGGAAGGTACCATGTTTCAGGTGAAGGTACGGTTGTTTTTCAGAGGGAGCATGGAGCTACTCTCACCTTGACTAATGTAAAGTATGTGCCTGGACTGAAGAAGAACATGGTATCAGTCGCGATGTTGGAAGACAAAGGTTATGATGTAGAATTCATTAAAGGAAAGGTGTTCCTGAGACACAGCCATGGGTCAAACCAAGAGGATTGGGATTTGAGTGAAGAATCTCTACAAGCTGGAGGTAGATGAATGTGCATTGAGTTTGAAAGCAGAATTGGTGCAAATCCAAGACATTGGCGAGTTATGGCATAGGCGGTTGGGCCATTTTCATCATGGGGCCTTGAAGATAATGCAACAGATTCTACTGGACTTCCCAAAGGTAAACTTGAGAAAATAGACACATGCAAAGGTTGTACCTTGGGAAAGTACGCAAAGTCTTCCTTTCATGATCAAGACAGTCGAACTGAAGAAATCTTGGAGCGAGTTCATACAGATGTGTGTGGACCATTCTCGACAGCCTCCACCACGAAAAAAAGGTATTATATGATTTCATTAATGATTTTTCTCGTAAATGCTGGATCTATTTCATGCAGAAGAAGGATCAAACCTTCTCAAAGTTTTGTGAGTTCAAAGCTTTGGTTGAGAAATAATCAGGAAAGAAGATCAGGGCCTTAAGAAGCGGCAATGGTGGAGAGTATGTCTCTCAAGATTTTAAGGACTTCTGTGCTGCAGAAGGAATTAAATGGGAATTAACGACACCTCATAACCCATAGCAGAATGGAGTGGCCGAGAGGAAGAACAAAACGATTTTGGGGGCAGCTCGGGCGATGCTGCATGACCAAGGCCTACCACTTCACTTGTGGGCTGAGGCATGCAACATAGTGGTCTATTTGTAGAATAGAAGCCTGCATTGCATACTTGGGATGAAGACACCAGAGGAAGCTTTCTCCAGGAAGAGACTAGATGTGGGTCACTTCAGGATCTTTGGCTCATCGGTATATTGCCATGTGACCAAGGATGCTCAGAAGAAACTTGAGCCAACAACAGAGTTGGGGATACTTGTGGGGTACATTGATACAACCTGTTAGTGCTTGAAATTTCACCTCAGGCTGAGAAAGGCAAACTCCAAGGCAACATCAAACCACTTAGCCTCGTAGCTAGCCCTACGGGGCAGCAGAGGGCTCTCTCCGGTATATCTCAGCAAAGATCTTCAATGGGCGAGATAACCAATGAGGAAACACTGATTTTAGGCTAGTAAACTGATAAAAGGTTTGATTTGAGATTTTTAGGATTTCGGTGGAAAATCGGGGAAAAGCAATTTTGGGTGCGGGGATTGGACACAGTTTTTGCAGGGGGTTCTTTGGGGCAAGATAGGAGACTGTATTGATGCCTTTGAAAGAGTTGGATGGATGAGAATGACTGGTGAGGAGCTAAGGAGAGCAAGCAACCACCTTGAATTCTCCTTAAACATATGAAAACATTGATATTAAGCAAACTTAAAAGCATAGCATGGCAATCATGAATTATACTTTAACACTTCATTTGCCTAATTTGCAGAAGGAAAAGTAAGAAGATGATTCACATAACAAACTTACAAGTACAAATAGAAACACACCATCAATACATGTAACCACAGGAATCCCAAAAAGGACTGCAAAACCCTGGTCTTTCTTCCTTTGCCAAAATTGCAGAGATACAATGAGTAATACAATAGAAGCTTCTCCCTCAAGAGTCCAACCATGAAAATGACCAAGAAAGTACATAATATAGGAAATCTAACATCTTTCCTTGCCTCTAGGGGTCGAGCTCACTATCCTAGGAGCTGTTTCAACCAATTCTAAACTGAGCACTGAAAACTAGGCAGTCAAAACAACTTGCCTCTATAAGCTAGGAAACCAATTCATTCATTAAATTTTTGCCTATCTCATGAATGAATCTTCTAGAAGAGATAAATGAGTGTCAAAATATCATAAAATTACACCATTTACAAAAAGGAGGATCAAAATCCACTCCAAAAAGTCAAATCCAGTCAAAACTGCGTTTTGCTGAGCTGTAGGTGCATTTCTGTGAAAATTGCCCAACGCGTAGCGCCCTGATTCTGAACGTGTAGCGCGCCTTTGGAGCAACTTTTGAGGCACTTCCAGGTGTCCAAATGAGGCAAAAGTGGGCTTGTTGGAAAGGTCTGGATGTCTACTTTCCAGCCCAAGTAGAATTTCTGAATTTGGTGTCCATTTTCCCCTCCAAAATTGCAATCTCCCAAGAATGCTTCATGTGTGTCAAAAAAGTGGCAAAAAGTCATTTTTTGCTTGTTTTTTGACCTTCTGGAGGCTCAAAACTTGATGAAATCTCTTGGTAATTGCTGAGCAGGTGTATTTTTGCATGAAAAATCCAAAAATGCTGAGTTTTCCTGAAATGGAGTTTCCCATCTAAAGGGTCGCGCACGGCGCGCTACGTGTTGGTGAAGAAAACCTGTTTTTAGCCCAAAAATTCACAAGTGACCAAAAATGCTCAAATTTTTTTGAAATTTGTGCTGGAGTTGAGTCATTTAGCACCATGCTCCTTCAAGGAAGCCTCAGCCAAGATGTGGAGGGGATCAGGCCCTTTTCTTCGTTTTAGTGCCTTGGCCAACCGTCTTTTGAGCACCTTCATTCTCGCCTTGCATACGTGCATTCAGGCCCAATAGTGGTTCTTCATGTTCCGGAGCAGGTCCTTATCTTTGTTGGCCTTGGCCAGCAGCCTCTCCAAATGAGCATTGACCTGGAGGAGCATAGCCTCTCGCTCAACGGGTACCAAATCACCGGGTCTCTTGCGCGCCAAGTTGCGGTCTTCATGGATCCTCCGCAACTCATCAAGAGTGTGCTCATCTTCCAATTGCTTGTTGCGCTGCTCTAAGTAGGTGATTGTCCAATTTTCCATTTCCAACCTTTGTTGCAACGAGTCATTTTCAGCCCTCAGTTGCTGGATGATCTCCTTTGGCTCTAAGCTAGGAGAACTGATATCGAGGTCAACAACGTCTATGCCTGGATCACCTGATGGCCCCTCATCAATTTTGGGCTGCTTGCCTCTCTCTTGTACCTGTGCTGCTGTCGAAAATGAGGCCCCTTCCACCCGGTGTGGAGATAACACTCGCGGTGCTGATGAAGAAGGCGAGACCCCTTCCACCTGATGTGGAGAAAATACTCGCCGAGCTAATGCAAATAAGGCCCTGTGGCCTTTCTGATATGTGACCAATGGAGGGGAGCTGACATGTCTGGCCTCGGGGATATCATGCTGTTGTGAAGGTCCTCCCTCCTCATGAACAACCTCAGGAGGTGGTGGTGCTGTGAAAAAATCTCGAGAGATAAAATCCTCCCATGGGATACCCTGCTGAGCCAACTAATGCATGACCACAAGCTTGATCAAACCATAATGAAATATGCTCCGGTGTTGCTGTGCTGGGCTCTTTCACTGCACCAAGGGCACCATCCTCTCAATATTTCGACACATGAAAAATGTTATGTTCATCATCCGTACCCATGTGAAATGCATCAACAAGTGGATATGGTACGAATACAAACGTGAAAATCTGCCCTCACAGGTGAAATAGCGAATGATGAGCCTCATCAAGGGAGCATACTCATCCCTCAAAAATCTGAAAGGAAATACACCAGTCATGTACCTCATGTACACAGGTTTAATGTAGGGCTCATACTGAAATCTGTCCAATAGTTTGCGCTTGTTCCACTCTTCTCCAACATTGGGTATCCCTGTTGCTTGAGCAACAATCTCAGGTGACAATATAAAATCCACCCCTGCAAGATTTGCATGCCCGTCATGCAAATGCAAAACAAACAAGCGGACCAATTCCCTATGGTGCTGAATTTGAGAAATCCTCTCGCAAAATTCATAACATGACTAATGGCAGAAACATGTGACTGCAAGTGGACAAGCCTGCAAATAGGTCAAAGAGGTGGGCTCCTCTCTCACATGGTGACCACCCTTACCACCCCTGTGAGGTCTCCTTTGTACCTCAACCTCTGGTGTTGACTCACAGTCATCACTTTGCTCATAGTCGGTTTCGGTTTCTAACATGGTTTCAAGAGCAAAGTGGCTGAAATGTAGTGCTGCTTCTGCTCAAATGACCTGCTGTTTTTACTGTTGAAATGCTACTTCAAGGGGACAAATAACACAAGGGAGATGTTAGGGAAGGGAGACTTTTAAGGGGAATTAGGGAAAATATATGAAAAAGGGAATTAAGGGAAGGAATCATGACATATACAACATGATACAATTATAATTTGCCAGGGTTTTATGGGAAGTAGGGTTTAGGGTTATGTTATTGAATTTTAGGGATAGGGGTATGGTTTTGGGCCTTTGATATTTTTGGTAGGGAGATTAGGTAAAAATGATAAGGGAGGTGGCTGGGATGTGGGGAAAAAATGGGAGTGAAGGAGATGACCTTGAGAGCAGCAAAACAAAACCCTAGCTTTACTTGCACTTTGACATTTTTAAGCAAATACACATGAACTTCTCATTTCAAATTGATGGCATTAAAACACATTTCCCATGCTCATTTTTCTTTATCAAGCAAAATACTTTGATGATCAGAGGCCTACCTGCAACCTTGAAGAAATTTGGGGTCGTTTGAAGCTTGTAGGCAAATTTTTTGTGTGTTATACCCCAATGCGTAGCGCGCGGGTCCTGACGCGTAGCGCCCGTGTCTTTTTCCCATTGTGCTGACCGCCCCGACGCATAGCGCCTGCCCAACGCGTAGCGCGCAGGTCCTGATGCGTAGCGCGCGGGCTCTGTCCACCAACTTGCACAGTTTTCACACTAAATCGCCTTTTGCTCTTGCTTTTGGAGTCTTGGAAGCAAATAATGATAAAATGAAGGGAGGGGAGCTTTTATAAACTTGATTTGAATTAATTTCCCCTCAAACCCACTTTCTAATGTTTATAAAATGACACTTTTCAAAATTTAAATGCTGCTGACTTATGGTTTCCTTTTTGTCCTGAAATTGGTTGAAATGATGCTTTTTCTTGAAAATTTTTGCAGAGGTAGCTTCTGAAGAGTCTTGGAAAAGGAGACCAGGGCTGCATGCCAACTTCTGGAGAGTTTGAATTTTTACAAATTTTTACAAAACATGAGAAAATGACCTTGCCTTCAAAAACAGGGTTTTTGAACTCAAGGTAGAAAAAATAGCGGTACAATATGAAATCCTTTGAAGTGATGCTTAGATAGATATCCCTCTGGCCTACTGGGCATTTATTGACCTTTAAAGACATGACCTCAAAGACAAATTGGACCTAAACCCTAGACCTAGGACCTTGACTTAAAAACAAGACCAATGACCCTGTAAAGAATTTTATTGACTGAAACAACTTGAACCAGCAGTGCCAAGAGGGGAACATAAAGACACAACCTCCTCCATCAGGGTTATGGCATGCCTAATGGAATGCAATAAGATGACACTGATGAGACACCTACTAATGAAATGCAAAGAGCTTTGATCGCTGATGGAGGGCTACTAGACCGACTCTAACACAACCCACAATTATCGGGTGTATTTGCCTACCAGTCGGAGGACAGTGGTTCGCAGAGATCATAAGTTTGATGAGCAGAAGGCCATGTGAGTTTCTCTTGAGAGGGAGCTCCAACTACAGGCTGTGGAGGAACTTTTGGTTCCTAAGGAGGAGGAGCCTCAATCTGATGTGGAACAGCCACATGTAGAGGTTCCAGGAGTGGAGACATCCACTCAAGCAGAGTCTTCCACAGATGGGTAGAAGCACACGAGAGAAGCTGACAAATTGTTATCGGATGCAAGAGAGAATGTGGGAGAACCATCTTCTTAGCGCAAACAGAGGAGATCACCTGATAGGTACACTGGATACATGGCCCTTGTTGGGGAATGTGTTGAGATTGAACCATCTTCCTTTGAGGAAGTAGTACAACAGTCGATTTGGGATGTGGTTCCAAGACTAGAGAACAAGTCAGTTGTGAGTTCCCGTTGGCTTTACAAGGTAAAGCAAGCTGCTGATGGTAGTGTGGAGAAACATAAGGCAAGGTTTTTTTCCCGTGGTTTCTCATAGGTCGAGGGGATCGGCTATGATGAGACTTTTTCTCCTGTAGCAAGGTACTCATCTATCAAATCAATGTTGGCACTATCAGCACAGATGAGTTGGAAGATCCATCAGATGGATGTGAAGACTACATTCCTCAATGGCAAGATTGAGGAAGAGGTGTACATAGAGCAACTGGAAGGTTTTGAGACCTTCAATCGTAAGTCGCATGTGTGCCATCTCAAGAGAGCTTTATACGGCCTGAAGCAAGCACCTCATGCTTGGTACACCAGGATCGATAACTACTTCACTGGGTTGGGCTTCACAAAGAGTGAAGCGGATGCGAACCTGTACCACATCATGGTAGAAGGTAAGCAGTTGATCATTGTTCTTTATGTTGATGATCTGATATTGACAGGTGATGATCAGTTGATCATGTCTTGCAAGGAGGACCTTGCAAGAGAATTCGAGATGAAATACATGGGTCTCATGCACTACTTTCTAGGCATGGAAGTGTGGCAGAAGGATGGGGAAGTGTTTGTGTCTCAAGGCAAGTATGCCAATGAGATACTCAGGAGATTCCACATGGAGAAGTGCAAGCCCATGCAGACTCCTCTAGTAGGTAACTGGAGGAAGGAGGATGCTACTTCAGGAGAAGTAGTAGAAGCTACTGTGTATTGGTAGCTTGTGGGTTCACTGATGTACTTAGTGAACACACGACCAGATTTGTGCTATGCGGTGAACCAACTGAGTCAAGCTATGGTTCAGCCTACCAAGCTATTTTGGAAGGTAGCTAAGCATGTTTTGAGATACCTTAGAGGCACATCTCATTATGGATTATCTTACAGATGGTCAGAGGGAGTGAAGCTACAGGGCTTCATAGATGCAGATTGGGCAAGGGAGTCCATCAGATCATAAGAGCACATTAGGATGAATTTTCAACCTTGGTTCAACTGAATTTTCTTGGTACATCAGGAAATAGAGGTCAGTTGCACTTAGCTCAGTAGAGGCTGAATACATGGCTGCAAGTTAGGCAGCATGTGAGGCCATTTGGATGCAGAAAATTCTAGTTGGTTTGTTTGATCAGAGGATGGATCTAATTGTGATCTATTGTGATAATCAGAGTTGTATCAAACTCTCTGAGAATCCAGTATTTCATGATAGGTCCAAGCATATCGACATTCGGTATCATCATCTCAGAGACTGTGTGGCGAGGAGGATCATGTTTTTGCAGTATATTTCAACCAAGGAGCAAGATGCTGACATTTTGAATAAGGCATTGTCAAAGTGTAAATTTGAGTTCCATAGAGACAGGATTAGGGTGGTAGATAATCCCTTTCTTGTTGAGAGGGAGTGTTGAAAATAGCAACAAGAAACTCTAAAAATAGAAATGCTAAAAATAGCATTGCTAAAGATATCATTTCAGAATATTCCAATTTTGATTTGTCCTTGAATTAAAATTTGAATTTAGTCTCACCAGCTGTTTGAAAAATAATTAATTAATTCATCTTGAGTCAATTAGTTGGAGAAATTCAAACATGAAGTCTTTGTGAAGTCATGCAATAGTTATCCCTTTGATTGAGGAAGTTATCCCTTAATTAAAGAGATAAGGATGAGTTGTATTTGAGTTGTAATTAGTTAGCTTAGTTAACTGAGTTAAGTCTAGTTAGATTAGTTCCAAACAGTTTGTGGAACTAATTATGAGTTTAGTCAGTTAATGCATGTATGCATGAAACTAGTGTACTCTAGATAACTAAATATTCTCTCATAAATAACTCATGCATGTCAATTCAGACAAAGACCCAGTTGAGATTAAAGGTAGGGACAATGTACTATTAGTTGCAATAATTTTCCTATAAGAAAATCTCTTGCATGCAAAGGAATTCATTCCTGTAGGATTGTGTAGTTTTACAGTGTGTGAGAGCAGTGTCACACAAGGTTACGATTAGAGTACCCAGGGAAAACTGCACAAGGAAATAGGAGGCTTGGAGGACATAGGAGAAGGCATATGTGTTGTCTATTCTGTCTATGAGCAGCAGTGAGGGATTGTACTAAGAGCTGGATAGCTTGAGATCTAAAGCTTTGTGTAATCCTAAGATATTTCCACTTGTATGATAATATAGATAGCAGGGGTTTTAGCTGAGGCTTTCCCCCGAGTATTCTTCTATGTTTCATGTGTGATTGATTTTTCTTCTCTGTTATATGTGTTTTGTTTGATCTTTCTCAAATCAATTAAGCTTCTGCAAGTTTGATTGTAGAAGTAGATTAAGTATTTTTCTTTAGTACATTGCATAATTAGATTAATCTACAGTGAGAATTTCTACAGTTACCACCCCAGACTGATGGGCAGATGAAGATAGTCAAAAAATGGTTGGAGGGATACCTACGCAGGTATGTGACAGGTCATCAACATGCATATATATGGTGGTTTCATTTGTGCGAGTACTACTACAACACAACGTACCACATGTCCATAGGTATGTCCCCATTCAGAGCTCTATACAGTTATGATACATTATCTTTTGCTAATTTTATGTTTGGAGACGGCAAGGCCCCTAGGGCCAAGGATTGGATTCAGGAGAGCCAAGTTATCTTGCGAGCTCTCAAAGATAACCTATAGACTATGCAAAACCAACAAAAGCTCTATGCAGATAGGGGTTGAGTAGAAAGGTAGTTTGAGGTTGGGGATTTGGTCTTCTTGAGACTTCAGTCGTACAGACAGTCGACACTCAAATAGAAGGGGGCCGAGAAGCTCAATCCTTGCTTTTATGTGTTGTACAGGGTCACTAGGAGAGTTGGGGAGGTGGCATATGAGCTGGAGCTATCCTTGGGGAGTCAAGTTCATAACATTTTCCATGTGTCTTGCCTGAAAAAGGCACTGGGTCAGCGAGTGATAGCAGCTACAGAGCTACCACCCATGGATGATGAGGGGCACTTGGTTCTGGAGCTTGAGGCTATTTTGGATACCCGTGAGAGACACTTGCAGAACTAAGTCATCAAAGAAATTTTGATCAGATGGAGGAATTTACCTGATGAGGATGCAACTTGGGAGGGAGAGCAAATACTTCAGCGTCCTTCATTACAGTTGCTTGAGGAAAAGAAACATTTTGGTGGGGGGGACTATGATATTCCCACTTAGCAATATTGCTAAGGGGAAATATCATTTTTTCCCATTTTGTCTTATTTTTCATTTGTACTTAGGAAAAATGGGTTATGGAGCTCCACTTTAATTTTGAAACTAAGGAAGGGCCCAAACATTAAAGAAATGGAAGAAAATCGAAGTGGTAGTAGGAGGTGGGGTCCAATCATGGAGAAATAAGGCCCCCCTAGGAAATACACACTCCTTGGAGGGAAATTGATGGGGATTTAGAATGGCTAGGCCCACATGGGAAAGTGGGAAGCACATTGACAAAAGAGGAGAAGACACTCATTTTTGGCATTTCTTTCATTTGAGAATTTACCTTAACTAGCACGCTTGAGTTGGAGGCCAAGTCTGCATTCATTGTTGAGCACACTAGATTTTCAGGCAATAATCTCACCCCTTGCTTCGGCAAACTTTGAGTGCCAGCGCTAGGAGGGAATTACATTCAATTCCAAATTGATCCAGGGGAATTTCAACTTGTTCTTGGAGAAGCTTCAGTAGAGACAGCGTAGCCCTGTGCACTCCCTTTCCTTACCACACATGGGACACTTAAAGGAGGTTGATTTTGGGTCTGAGATTGTGGGAGCAGCCTGGAAGAGAGTTTTGTTGAGTTTCTCAGCCATTTTGGGAGCATTTGGCAGTGTTATTTACAGGAGGGTCAAAATACTGAGTAGTTGGAGGAGCTAGGGGAAATTGGGCCGAAATTCCAAGGGCAACATTTGGCAAAATTCCTTCGTGGGTTATTGGTGGAGAGATCGAGGTTAATTTCCCAAAAAACATTTAGCACCAGAGGAGGCCCTAAGAGCCATTGTTTGCAGCTAGTAATGCTATTTTCACTAGGACAATGCAAAGACTATTTGGGACAACCATATTGCATGTTAGAGTAGTTGATTCATCACTTGGACATTGTTAGCTTGCCTTGGCCAAGCCCAAGTGCATGTTTTTTGATCATACCTTTGTACCTAGTAATTATATTAATAAAATGGCTCAACTCAACGCAGTTTATGAAGATTTCTGAGTGTTTAATGTGTTGTAAATTTTCATATGTGTTTTTGTTATGTTTTCTTTGTTTATCATTGTAAATTTTCACTAGGAATATTACAAACGATTTTGGTTTGCATGAAGGGTGCATCTCCTCAACCTTATAATGTGGTAGAAAAAGGTTAGCATGCCTAACCAATTATTTTCCTTTGAGTGAAGGGTACACTTTTGTTAAGGCCATGGTAGAGGAGTTCAACAATCAATACAACCAACATCAACAAAGTTTAACAATCAATGCCACCAACATCAAGGTACTTAAAGGGATTCATGGTCTTGATAAAATGCTAACCTCATACCCTCATGCATGAAAAAATCAAATGGAAACATTTCAAACCCCCAAACCAAGAAATCTTGAAAACCATTAACATTGCTAGATTTTGAGCGAAATCCAAAATTCTAGTTTCTCCATAAGAAATCCAACGAAGTCGAAACCACTCTCAAACATCCTGAGTCATTTCATGGTAATGTTAAAAATTTAAGCAAAAGAATGAAAATGAAAGATAAAGGAAATGTCACTTTTACTTTAAGAATTTAACATTACCATTGATTGCTAGCATTCCGAGGGTTGAGGTGTGTGAGGCAAATGATAGGGGTGGCATGCTTTTGTTGGAGGGGTTGTTTTTTGAGGGAAACAACCCCAAGTTTCCCTCAAAACTAATTCAAAACTCACAAAACCACATTTTGTGGGTTTGTGCCTGACAATAAATTGACTGTTTTATGATGGAACCTGTTGGTTTATGGGAAAATTGGTTGGTTCCGTCATAAAATAGTAAGTTTATGGTCGGTTAGACCCATAAACCCTAGCTTGTAAGGATTGAATTTTTTTTTTTTACCTGTTGGATAGCTCAGCCTATTGAACCGGTTAGTTTGACTAGTTTATGGTTCGAACTAGTTGGTTTTGAATATTATGGTTACATGTGCTTATTTCAAATAGTATTCATGTCATTGTGGGAATGTTGGTGTGAGGAGAATGGTCGTCCTATCAAGTAGATAGATCAACATATAGGGTTAAAATGGGCATCAAATGTTGAAAGAACATAAACAATATTTGAAATGAGTTGATTGGAGATGGATGTTGGATGAGTTAGGATGATAAGTAAATAAGATCAAGGCGTATTTGCGCTAGAGGAAATGTGATAAATTTGTTTGTGAGAGTCAAATGTTTTATTAGGTGTTATTGTTGACAAGAAAAAAGGGATAAAATTGATACAAATTGAAACAATTTCTTGATGACTATAAGAGGGCAGTAGAAGAATTTAGGGCTCAAAGTTTTAATCATTCGATGGGTTAAGATAGTGATAATCATTTTGTTGAGTAGGTAGGAGTCAAGTGAGAAGATAGGTTTCCTCGATTCAGATTATAAATTGGACAAACCATGGGGTATGCCAAAGGAATGTAGATTACATTGGGAATAAATATGTCTTGCACAATTTTAGGTACCATGCACTAGAAAAAAATGAATGTAGTTAGAGGAGTTAGAAATATTTAGAAGGGTGCTAGTAGATCTAAGTGCACTAAATAGAGAGAGATTTAGGTTATTGCAGAGAAAAAAATGCATAGGAAGTGAATTATCGAAATGTTGAGTCATGGAAGGAGAAAACGAGAGTGGTAGGGTCAGAAAGATGGGGTTCGAATGGTGATTCACTCATCAATGATGAGGTGAAATGTAGAGAAAATAGCCATTGTCAAAAGATATGGGATCCACTTATGTTATATTTAACACCACATCAAAAGTGCATGTTGAGGCAAATTAATTACCTATCATTTAATTGTCGACCCTGGGGTTTTGTAAAACTTGCGAAGCATGCGTGCACTATATATGCTAGAAATTAACTTCCAATTTAGAACAATCTAACTACGAAACCAAATAATGAAAAACCAAATTCACCTATTCTAATTCAACACTCAATTCAAAAGAAATTATAGTACAATTATAGTACAACGCACGAAATTGAAATCTTAATCTTTCAATATTGTAGGAACTGAAAAACACACCACTATTCAGAAATGAAAGCAAAAACAATCATTCTTAACCTCTCACATAGAAAGAGATATGAACTAAATAAATCTTAATCTACGAAAGCAGTAAATCTTAATATATGAAAAACAATAAATCTCACACATTATAGG
The DNA here is from genome assembly GCA_031772625.1 of Pinus tabuliformis. NCBI lineage: Eukaryota > Viridiplantae > Streptophyta > Pinopsida > Pinales > Pinaceae > Pinus > Pinus tabuliformis. The sequence continues at coordinate 931,697,430 of CM062816.1, read as the reverse complement.
TGGCCAATCCAAAAGTATGAGAGATGGCAAGTTGAGAGGCTCCAAATGCAAGCATAACCAAATCAAGGTGAACATCATTCATGAGCATGGTGCCAAATCCAAATTCTATATTCAAAACATGAGCATTTCCCCAACTTTACACATGCCTTTCAAAGGAGAGGGCTCTCCTATTTATACAAAAACATAAGAAGCTACCTCATTAATGGAGGTCCATTATTTTTTCCCTAGATCCCTATAAAATCTCATAGAGTTACAACTCAAATAGGTAATGATGAGACACATATCCTCTTTGACCTTTATCCAAATCTTCTTCCATATCTTGAAGATAATTCGAATTTGAGCATTGGAGGCCACATAAGGGTGCCTTGGAAGCTTCCAAATGACCTACACATGTCATGAAACTCAAGCCACTTTTAAGTATTAGCAATTATATGTCATTTTTCTAAGTTTTAACCATTTAATTCACTTATAATAATAGAAATCATTAACTTTTGGAAAACACAAAGGTAACCCATATAATTATGAAAATGGAGGCTAATGAAAGGTTATATGGTCATGGAGTTGTGACATGTGAGCGAAATGGTGATGATAAAGGTGAAAGTGGATGACATTTTGAATACATTTTGGAGACTCTACATCCCCCCCAACTGACATTATTGCATGTCCTCATGCAATCTATTGCATTTTCTTTAATCATGATTTTATTTTGAATGAGCTTGGCTTATATCATATGTCTTTAAACTTTGCATTTGATAGTATTTTACAAATTTATTTTGTTTTGCAAAGTATTCCTTGTCATACATTGAATTGCAGCATGTTTGGTTGGTTCTTGTGTGACAATCAAATCTTAATTGGTATTGGTTCTTGTGTTTCAATACCTTGTTTCTTTTTGTTGCAGCAAGATTCATTGAACATGTTTAAGAATGCATCTTTAAATCAACCATATAATATGTTCATCATTTAGACATTATTTGCAAATCAAATAACTTTTGAACCATAATGCAGTCATAATTGATTATGATAAGTATGTTAGGATGAAATGAAGTGAAATTGAATGAAGTGATATGGATGTGATAGTAAATGGATGTCCCTCCCCCCCAACTAAAGGTGTTTACAGTTTTTCAAATGAGAAAGGAAATATGGTGAAGTATTTTCCAAAAATTGTAACTTCAGTATTCAAGGAATTCTATGATTAAAAGCTAGAAAATAACATACCTTTACTTACCTAGGAAGTGGACAAACTGTGCATATGTAGAGAAGTTGTAAATGCCGTTGGATCATGGAATAGAATGTAGAATTCCATCTGCTTCTTGGTTGCATAAATAGTGGATGAGGTGGTGAAAGTGGATTCTTTATTTCTACTACTAAATCTGTTGTATCTGCTACAAAATGTTGAAATGATATAGTCTTCACCTGCTACAAAACCCGATCATACAATTCTAGTCATGCAAATAAATGTGTTGTTGTCGAGCATGAAGAGAAGTCATTGGATTACCGACCATTGATGAATGTTGTTAACCAATGCAAGGTAAACTCTCCATTAATGTCAACGAGTGCCGAGGTACCTAAGTACATCTTGCAAAGTGTGAATATATTAGATGATGTCGAGCCACTTGCAATATCTAATGATTAAGGGACATTGATGTATTCCCATGATTATCAGTGAGAGAACTTATCATTGATGCATACAAGCCTCAAGGTACTAATAAGGACTCTAGCCCTGAACCTAGATAATGTGATGATGTCGATAGGCCAAGACTTAAGGAATTTAGACTTCTGTGATCCATAACATTGTTTAGATAATCTTCGGCAAAATCACATAACCAATCTTTTGTCGACGCGTTTCGAACCAACCAGTGTGGTTCATCGTCAGGACAAGTTGAAGAACCAATCTGGCCTAGCTTGCTTAAATAGAGGTGCAGAGACTCCAGGGTTAAAAAAACCAACGGCTAATTTTGACCAATGACCCTAGTCAAATTAGTTAAATTAATATTTACCTATTTTTTGTAACTTTTTATAAAGGCGTTAATTAAAAATATAAATAATAAATCAGTCTAATATTAATTAATTAATAAGAGAGTTCTAAGTAGTACCCTATCTAATAATCTAACGGTTATATCGCATTTATTTATTTCTACAAAGTAATAAACCCTAATAGGTATGGTAAGAATGGTAATAACTTTTTAGAATATATTATTTCTATCTATTATTTACATATAAAGGTTTATTCCAAAATTAATTTTAATAAGTTATATATGCTTATTAAATGATATATAATTCCAAATAAATTGTTAACTCTTAATTCTACCTAGAATTTTGCTCCTTATGGTAAAAATCATAAATTAGGGTTATTAAAGACCAAACCAATATATCGTAAATATCTATAAGACCCCATGGTTAAATACTTAATATTTTAAGTTTAAATATACTCACACTAATACTATTAATAAAATACCTTACCCATAAACCTACCTTAATAATCCATATTTAATTTTGATGATAAATCTTTAATATTATGATATTAAATATTAATACTATTAATCTATCATAATGATATTAAATATTAATACTATGATGATAATACTATCATAATATACCCATAAACATACCTTAATAATCCATATTTAATTTAATATTATGATATTAAATATTAATACTATTAATATATCTTATTGATATTAAATATTAATATTATGATGATAATACTATTAATCTAACATAATATACCCATAAACCCACTTTAAAGATCCCTATTTAAGTTTGATGATAAATATTTCAATAAAATTAATTACTCGACATAAGCTAAAGGCCAACTCAATTCTAGGAAAATAATAGAATACTAATGAAATAAGGAAAATCAGAATTTAATCAAAAGACCGCCCAAAAGAATGAAAAATGGGTTAAGGTTAATTCACCAGGAAGCCCGAAAGACTAAAAAACACCAAAATAATAGGATAAACATGCCAAAAGAGAAACAAGGAGGACAGAAACCTAGAGGCCAAGACTTGTTAGAAGGGAGGCCTGAATGAATCCTCCATCATCTAACATGAGTATGAAATGATGATTTTTGAAGGACTATGAATGAAATTTTTTGTAGTGGATCAATGTTTATTTAATGGAAATGAAAATGACAAGAGGGTAAATAAGCGAACGAAAAGCAAAATGACAAATCAACATGTAAGCGAGCTGAATGTCTCTATTAATGGGTTAATGAATGGAAATGTAAATGGAAAATGTGAAGGAAACATGCAACTCTTTGCAAGGAAAATGGTGATGACGATGCTTAGCAAAAATGCTTGGATAGCTTGTGAGTTTGGAGAGGAAAAATGATGGCATTTATGGATGATAGAAATGGATTCAATTGGTTTATGTTTCTTGAAATTGGTCGTAGAAAACCAACCATGCATAAATTGGCTTCCTTCAATTCTCTGATTGCCTTGGAACCTAAAAAAAACATGACACTAACATTGCAACAAACGTGAGCGTGTTCAAAGAGAAGTGATCAATTTATCTAGGTACATATGAAAAATTTGCATAATTGACAGGTTCATGACGTGTTTTTATTTCAAATAGTTAGTCCAATTTCACAATTGTGATAATAAATCCAATTTCTAAAAGAAAACAATTTCCTCAATTTATGTTTGAATCATAGCATTTCATAAAGATAAAGAAATATTATTTGCAAATGCTTAATGATTCCTGCAAAACAATCCTCAATAAAAAATTTGTCAATCGATCTTGCAGATAAAGTGCCTTCATAGTTCTTCTTTTTTCCTACATCATGCTTGAAAACATAATCATTAGACAAAACCAATAAATTTTGATCATGATTTTCTGATTAGAATGCATTGTTGACAAGTAGATCATTGAGTTAAATACATAGCTGCAGAATTGTGGTTCAACTGCAGAATTGCGTAGTTTCTGTAGCTAAAATCCTGAACAGACAGTTAAGTACACACAACTATGCATTTTTGTTATGAACAAATAACCAGTCCAATCTTCAAATTGATTAATACCTCTTCCAGAAAAATTAGCAAATAGAACAATTATTATTATTATTATTATTATTATTATTATTTTTGACAGGTGTGTTTGAGTGGACCATCACAACAATATTTTTCTCAATTTGCTCCAGATTTCGCATCAAAATTTTTCGACAATTTTTCTCATGGCAATTTTCTTGAAAAACAATAAAATATACAATAAAAAAAATTAAAGAAATATTTACAAAATGAAAAAAAAATGAAATATATATACAACATGACATATATAAAACAAAAGTACAAACATTATAAAAAACACTTCTTATATATATATATATATATATATATATATATATATATATATATATATATATATATATATATATATATATATATATATATATTATACAAAACATATATATGCACTTTAAAAACAAAACATAACAAACATTGTACATATATAACATTAAAACAACATTCCACTAATATCAAAATATGCATATACGAAAAACACATAATATCAAAATTAATACGAAATTATCCATGAGTGAAAAGAAAGGCACACCAAAAATCAATGGCCACTAAGGTAAATGCGAAGTGGGAGAATTCCTGAAAGAAGCTGGATCAACACCGAATTCCATCCGATATACTTTAGATATCGTCGTCTTGAGCCTAAAACTGGTTGTACCATAGACAACCTCTAATTTTTTTTTTTAAAATCAGCCACACTTTGTCATCCTTGTACCATACGACACCATCAAGGCAACCTGATTCATGACCTCAATTCAATCATAACTGTTGGATGTTAGTTCCAGTTTTCGCAGCCTGTCACCAAGGATCAACAGGAGCTCTTACTATGTTTGGTTTGGTTATATGTTTTGCACATGATCTTCAGCACAAAACATGTCATAAATGAGTCATTAGGAGCATCTTGGAAAAATATTTCCAATGGTATAACACACTCTTGTAACCGGTTTCTGGATCATAAGATATGATTGAAATGAATTATTGATTCTTGGTTATGCATGTTTTGAGGTTAGTTGCTGCACACATGGACAAGTTTACTACAAAATCAGTTTGGACAGGAATTTTAAAAAAGTGAAAGAGGTTTTTGTCCATCACATACCAAATAACAAAAAACTCCTTCAGTTTATGCACAGATGATATTATGTGGGAGATATACAGTGATATTTGGAGCATGCATTAAAACAAAACAATTTTTTCATTTATTTTACTGTTTTAGTCATTTTAGTGCGGTGCCATTTTACAACAGATGGAAAGTAATTTTGCAAAACCCAAGCCATTTTTTGTTAACCATGAGCCATATAACAAAAACCTCTTTCAGTTTATTCACAGGTGTCATGAATTGGGATATGTGACTAGATCTTTACAACTCATTTTCACAGATTTATTTTTTTAATGATTTTCTGTTTTAGAGATGATTTTGTGGCACAGATTGCGAGCAGCTGGAAACAAACTTCCAAAATTTGAGAGAGGTTTTTCTCCAAAATGACCTTATATGCAAAAAAATCTTTCAGTTTTATAACAGGTGCTATGGTTTAGGAGATACAAGTTTATCTTCAACACCTATTTTAAGAAATTCGGTCCAAGATTAATGTAATTGATTCTATTTTGAAGAAAATGGTTGAGCTCAATTCCCTTAGTAAAGGGATAAGAAAATGTATATATTATATGAATTTCATAGTGTAGAGGTTGGATTTTGGCAGCAAAGAAGCATTTGGACTGTGTAAAGTTTTATTGAATATCATAATAAAGCAGTTTTTGCCCTTTAGGCTTGGGATTCATCACGGTGCTTAAATGTTTAGTATGTTTTTTCTCCTGTAATTCATTTACACATTATGTTTTTCTCCTTTGTTTCAGAATTATCTAAGTGATATGTTAGGAATTCATCCATAATGATGCTCCTTTCATGATGATTTTGTTGTTAGTTGTAATGGTAGTTTTAGCAGAATTCATCCATTGTTAGATGCTCTGTTGAGCAACCTTGTTATTCTCTTTCATCTAAAGTTGCTACTGCAGATCCATCCTTTGTTTGATGCATGTAGGGCAGCGGGATTTCTCCCTTATACTTCTCACATTTACAATCTTCACTTGGTTGAACATGGCACTTAATTTTCCCCAGGTTTGTCGGCAGAAACTAAAATTGATGCCATAATCCAAATCATCCTTTCTCTTGTTGTTTCGACCCAAACAAATCCAAAAAAAACCTAGAGCTACTATACCTAGCCTAAAAGCCATATTCATTTCATTCATATCAACTGAGATTGACAAGGAGAGAGCCCTCTCTCGACCTGGTAGGGCTAGCTACCAGGTTAAGCTTGGTTTATGGTTATCCTAGGATTGCCTCCCTTCAGCCTGAGGTCAATCTAGGCTCTAACATAGTGGCGACCATACTGGGGAAGAGGTGACCGATCTTCTCTGGGAAAGATCATTCAAATTGCAGATCTGGTTGCTAATGGTGGACAACAATCAGACACATATGTAAGGTTGAAATCATCTACCTGATGACTCCAATGTTCAAGATCCCGAGCTTCGACTTCACTGCCAAGGAATCCAATTTTCAGAACATTGATGGTAATCACCGATGATAGGGTATGTGGAAAATCTATTATCTAGTGAACTGCTATTGATTTTAAGGGATGAGATAGCAAAATTTCAGATTGATCAGAGTTTTCTAACATCATTGTTTCTTAGCTTGAGATCCAGTTGACTCACACCTGAGAATAAATATTGTTTTCTTGGCTTAGTGGTTGAAAGATTGGAAAATGAAATTGAGTTATTGGATGTTCAAATTAAATCACATGAATTCCAAGACCCTAAATAGTTCTTGGAAACTCTCCCTCCTCCTAAAGAAAAAAAGATAAGGCTACCCTTAGATGGTTAGACGGAAGGATGTTATGTTTTACAACGAGGATATGACAATCTCCAGCCAAGAGCAAATGTTAATGAGTTGGGGTAGCAGATAGAATCTAGTTTCTATGATCCTATAGCAGCATATATGGAATATATTTTTAAGTTGAAAGAAAAACCAGGTTGCCTTTTACAGAGCCAGAGGTACTTTGGGTATATATTGCTGGTAGGATTTCCAACTATGTTCTGGTTCAAACACTATCAAACAACAACATCATTGTCACAGTTGCTTGATTGGTTGGTCTGGCATTATAGCATTACTTGATCTATTGATTTTGCTACAAAGTAGGGTAGGGTTGTACATAAATAAGTTGCCCAAAGCAACATTTCAGTTTTCGGCATTTGTTTTAGTTTCCTAATGTACAGGTTGCAGTATGTATACGTTTTTGGATTGGTATGAGTTGTTTTGGGTTTGCAGTTGTTTGACCATATTTCCCAATGGATGAGGCACTTGGTCTATGGTGTTCTTGACACCTCCAAGGAGCTGCCATCCCCAATGGAGCCGATGTTAGTTCTAGTCTTCGCAACCTATCACCAGGGATCAACAAGAGCTCTTATTATTTTTGGTTTGGTTAGATGATTTGCATGTGATCTTCAGCACAAAACATGTCATAAGTGTGTTCATCAGGAGAAGCTCAGAAAAATATTTCCAATGGTATACCACACTCCTGTAACCGGTTTATGGATCATAAGATATGATTGAAATGAATGATTGATTCTTGGTTATGCATGTTTTGAGGTCAATTGTTGTACACAAGGACAAGTTTACTACAAAATCAGTTTGGACAGGAATTCTAAAAAAGTGAAAGAGGTTTTTTTCCATCACATACCAAGTAACAAAAACCTCCTTCAATTTATGCACAAGTGCTACTATGTGGGAGATATGTAGTGATATTTGGAGCCTGCATTAAAACAAAGCAAAATTTTCATTTATTTTACTATTTTAGTCATTTTAGAGCGGTGCCATTTTACAACAGATGGAAAGTAATTTTGAAAAACCCAAGGAGGGTTTTATTAACCACAATCCATATAACAAAAACCTCTTTCAGTTTATTCACAGGTATCATGAATTGGGATATGTGACTAGATATTTATAGCTCATTTTCATAGATTTAATTTTTTAATGATTTTAAGTTTTAGAGATGATTTTGTGGCACAGATTGCGAGCAGCTGGAAACAAACTTCCAAAATTTGAGAGAGGTTTTTCTCCAAAATGACCTTATCTACAAACAAATCTTTCAGTTTTGTAACAGGTGCTATGGTTTAGGAGATACGAGTTCATCTTCAACACCTATTTTAAGAAATTCGGTCCAAGTTTAATGTAACTGATTCTATTTTGAAGAAAATGGTTGAGCTCAATTCCATTAGTAAAGGGATGAGAAAATGTATATATTTTATGAATTTCATAGTTTAGAGGTTGGATTTTGGCAGCAAAGAAGCATTTGGACTGTGTAAAGTTTTATTGAATATCATAATAAAGCAGTTTTTGCCCTTTATGCTTGGGATTCATCACGGTGCTTAAATTTTCAATATGTTTTTTCTCCTATAATTCATTTACACATTATGTTTTTCTCCTTTGTTTCAGCATTATCTAAGTGATATGTTAGGAATTCATCCATAATGATGCTCCTTTCATGATGATTTTGTTGTTAGTTGTAATGGTAGTTTTAATAGAATTCGTTTGTTGTTAGATGCTCTGTTAAGCAACCTCATTATTCTATTTCATCTAAAGTTGCTGCTGCAGATCCATCCTTTGTTTGATGCATGCAGGGCAGCGGGATTTCTCCCTTATAATTCTCACATTTACAATTTTCACTTGGTTGAACATGGCACTTAATTTTCCCCAAGTTTGCCGGCAGAAACTGACATTGATGCCATAATCCAAATCATCCTTTCTCTTGTTGTTTCGACCCAAACAAATCCAAAAAAAACCTAGAGCTACTATACCTAGCCTAAAATCCATATTCATTTCAGTCATCTCAACTGAGATTGACAAGGAGAGAGCCCTCTCCCGACCTGGTAGGGCTAGCTACCAGGTTAAGCTTGGTTTGTGGTTATCCTAGGATTGTCTCCCTTCAACCTGAGGTCAATCTAGGCTCTAACACTGGGAGTGAAAATCGTAATCCCTTTAGGAGTTGATTTTTGAAGGAATAACATTGGATAAATGGCGTTGATTTTGGCCCGGCCATAAAATCTCCAGCAAATCTGTGTTTTCTGAGTTGAAAATGATTTCCCAACTGCATGTATTGCACCCATGACTAGTTTTTGGTTGCCTATCATTGTTGGAAATGTAAATCCCAATGAAGCCTTAAATTCAACTGTATCCAACTCATTGTGTCTGCACATTCAAATGTACCCAAGTCATTGAGTCTGAACATTCAACAGTCAGAATCCTTGGACAATTCCGCTTCTAGAGGCAAATACAATTCAATCCTTCTCAAGCTCACCAAGTTGATAATTAATATGGTACTGCTCAGCATCTCCATGGTGGATCTACCTCCTGTAGATCAGGGAGATCAGATCAAGGCTGCAACTGCCTCTGTGCATTAATTGCAAACCGTTTTTTTCTCACGCAATTTTCCAAGTAAGGCTCCAGAGAACTCCGAATATCTCCCAATCGGTTATGAATTTGAGAAAATCGTTCATGGGTTTTATAAGTGACCCCATTTTGAGAAAAACCCACGTTTTAGTTTTTTGAAATATGTTTTAATTTGGCAAAAACTCATGTTTTAAAATTGAAGTTTTTAAGATGCTACACATTTCCTAGCAAATGCTCAGTTATTTCTTCCAAAACCACTGCTAGATCTGGAGATTTGGCATGAAATGAATATTCCTCAGTAGCTGACAAAGGTGGCACCCCTAATATGTTTCTTCCTGATCGATCTAGCATTAGGATGCCAGTAATTGTGCCCAATGTATTCACATAGCAACAAAAGCATTCATGGCTTCACTACAGTGCAAACCAGTCCAAATTCATATGATTTTTTTATTTATTACAAACATCAGAATTTCTCAATGTTTTTGGGAACTGACCCCTAGTTTGTACCTTTCTAATGGCCACTGGTAATCCTTAGAATTCAAGATATTCATCTTGGAACTTCGCAACCTTGATATGCTTCCCATTTGGGTGGACTCTGAGAGATATGCATACCTCAATGTGCTCGCCATTCGAGTCTACGATTTGGGTGAACTCGAGGGAGTAGTTTATTTGGGTAACAAATTTTCCTCTATGGGTGATAACCTGAATGACGTAATGGAATTTTCAATTTCTTGGATTCTGTCGCCATAGAAGGATTCCCATGGTCCTATTCTCAGTGGAACATGGAGGCTGTTTGCTTACATGAATGGTCTATTCCGAACTGGAGATATGCATCGTTGATCTTCACAATTTCGGTGCAAATCCATATTGAATTGCAAGCAGAAGTTGAACTATATATGATTAGCCAAATATGTAGCAATTTAAAGCAAGATCTATTTTTTTTTAATGATGAATTTTGGATTTTTATTTTTAAGCTAATGCATTTGAATTTATTTTTTTTACAGGTCGCACGAGAGCCAGTTATCAATTTGTCAATTCTTCTTAAAAAAAGAGTTTACATTTTTATTTAAAACTTTACATTTCCCTTATTCAAAAACATGAAGATTTTTTTATGATTTTTTAATTTGAACATCCAACAAGATTTTTTTTTTTCTTTTTCTTTTTAAATCAAACATAAATTTTTTATTGAAAATATTTGTGATGTTAATGAAAAAAAATGCAAGAAAATAAATAAAATTTTGAATATTTTAAAGTCTAAATATTTAAAAAAAATTCAATCAAGAACTTAAAAAAATGCAATCAAGCATGATTATATTTTTCCTATTTTATCCTACTTGAAAGAATATATATATTTTAATTTTTAAGTATATGAATGTTTGCAATGGAGCCATTTATGGATTACACTTTCTAGAACGTTCATATCCAAATTTGCAAAATGTACATGATTGTGCATGAGGACATGAAAAATCATTTTAACCTTTAGATTTGTCGCAAAGATCTCTTGAAAAATGGATGAACGTCGTGGCGCAATCACGTTTTGATACCATTCCTCGATGTAGTCTTTGTGCTCTAAAGAATGTTTGATTTGCATTCTAGATCCTTTGTCCATAAATGGTTAGTATCGGTTTTTTAATATTTTTTTACAAAAAAGATATGCAGCTAAATGATTTATGCATCTACATGCTTTAATCATGCATCTAGAAAAAAAATGAAAAATTAACTCTAGACTGAAAGCTAGTTCCTATGCACACTTCCCCAGCAACGATGCCAAAATGTTGAGGCAAATTAATTACCTATCATTTAATTGTCAACCTAGGGGTTTTGTAAAACTTGTGAAGCATGCATGCACTATATATGCTAGAAATTAACTTTCAATTTAGATCAATCTAACTACGAAACCAAATATGAAAAAACAAATTCACCTATTCTAATTCAACACTCAATTCAAAAGAAATTATAGTATAATTATAGTACAGCGCATGGAATTGAAATCTTAATCTTACAATCTTGCAGGAACTGAAAAGCACACCACTCTTTCAGAAATGAAAGCAAATACAATCATTCTTAACCTCTCACATAAGAAAATATATGAAAGCAAATAAAAACAAATGCTCTCAACTTCTAGGTAGAAAGCAAATAAAAACAATCACTCTTAACCTCTCACACAAGAAAAGATATGAAATAAATAAATCTTAATCTATGAAAGCAATAATTCTTAATCTATGAAAAACAATAAATCTCACACATTGTAGGTGGCCAATCCAAAAGTATGAGAGATGGCAATTTGAGAGGCTCCAAATGAAAGTATAACCAAATCAAGTTGAACATCACTCATGAGCATGGTGCCAAATCCAAATTCTATATTCAAAACATGAGCATTTCCCCAACTTTACACGTGGCTTTCAAAGGAGAAGGCTCTCCTATTTATACAACAACATAAGAAGCTACCTCATTAATGGAGGTCCATTATTCTCTCCCTAGATCCCTAAAAAATCTCATAGAGTTACAACTCAAATAGGTAATGATGAGACACATCCTCTTTGACCTTTATCCAATCTTCTTCCATATCTCGAAGATAATTCGAATTTGAGCATTGGAGGCCACATAAGGGTGCCTTGGAAACTTCCAAATGACCTACACATGTCATGAAACTCAAGCGACTTTTAAGTATTAATAAATATATGTCATTTTTTGTAAGTTTTAACCATTTAATTCACTTATAATACTAGAAATCATTAACTTTTGGAAAACACAAAGGTAACCCATATAATTATGAAAATGGAGGCTAATGAAAGGTTATATGGTCATGGAGTTGTGACATGTGAGTGAAATGGTGGTGACAAAGGTGAAAGTGGATGATATTTTGAATACATTTTGGAGACTCTACAGTGCATAATTAGAACCCATATTTGTTTAGGGGTGGATGGCTTAAGCAATCTCAACAAATAAAGAACATATCAATAACTAGTTAGGCATGTGTATATTAAACTAATTAAACAATGATATACATACCTAGAGTTGGTGTAGCCGAGTACTTTGTTTGAGATTGGAGGTTTTAATGAACTTAGCCTCAATTTATTCATTATTCATTCATTCCTTTATGAGTAGCACAATACAACACATCAATTGAAGTAAAACAGTGCCATAAAGAAACAAATGTACAAATGAAACTAGGGATTATGACAACAACACAACATGAAGAAGTACATACTTGTATGAACTGTCACTGTACAAACTAACATCATACAAGGATAATTTTAGGGGCGAATGTTCGCCCTTTGGCGAAATTAAGGGGTTTTAAACTTTTAGTGGGCGAATATTTTGTATAATAGTACATTTTTACAAATCACCTCAAATAGCCCACCTTATTTTAAGGGAGAGGGTAAAAAAGGTAAATTTAGCCCTTGAAATTAGGACTTACAACCTTCTATTCGCCCATTTTCAAGAATAGGTTTTATTTAAGTGAATCCATTTGCCCATTTTCAAGAATAGGTTTTATTTAAGTGAATCCTATGGGCCAAATACCATATTTATAAAAGAGGTATGGTAAATTAATAAAAACATAAATAAATGAGAGGTATGGTAAATAAATAAAACATTTTTTAAATTTACTCCATAAGTCACCTTATATACATGTAAGGGTGTAAACAAATAAAAATATAAGCAAAGTGGAGGTATGGTAAATAAATAAAACGCCTTTTTATACTTACTCAGAAAGTATGGTAAAACAATAAAAATATAAATAAACTAGACGTATCGTAAATAAATAAAACCTCTTTTTATATTTAGTCTATAACCCTCGTTCTATTTATGAAGGCTCAAGAAGGAGGTTTTATTTAAGTGAATCCTATGGGCCAAATACCATATTTGTAAAAGAGGTATGGTAAATTAATAAAAATAGGTATGGTAAACAAATAAAACATTTTTTAATATTTACTCCATAAGTCACCTTATATTTACAAACACTCAAAAAATGGGTTATATTTAGGTGAAACCTATGGCCAAAATACTAAGGGACAAATACCATGGACTAGATTGTTATTAATACCATGCAAAAAACCATTATTAACCCTAATATTAGAATTAATAAAAATAAAAATGGCACATGGTATTGACCCATGGTATTCACCAAAATGGCACATGGTATTGACCCATGGTATTCACCTGGAATGTAGCCTATTTAAATGGGGGAATTAAACCAACATGTAGCCTATGCTAAGATTCACTATGACTTTACAAAGTTTTATTATTTAGTGAAAGACTCGCCAAGATCTTACAAGATTTTATAATTGAGTAAAATATTCGCCATGCCTGGTTAGAGATTCGCCAGAAAATTATATATACATATTATATTATTGATAAAATCGCCTTCCATTTTTCCTATATACCATGGAGATTCACCCATTTATTATATTTATTAATTTTGGGGGGAGTTCTTAAAATTTTCCCTGATCATACAGGTTGTTTGGTGTATTCTTGAAAATGTTGCTAAAGATCTTGTTGTTCAATATGTGGTGTGAATTTCCACAACACAAATTGGTTGGCTTGTTTGGATCCATATGAAATGGAAAGGGCCCTAGACTTAGATTGTAGGAGTTCCTTTATACTTACACCAATATTTATTCTTGGCAATAATGTAGGAATCCTAGTTGGTTGAAGCTCTAGCAAATGGATTTAGAGTTGTTATTATCCATTATCAAAAGGATTTTCCCTTCCCTTGGAGGAACAAAGGATGGATTCCCCATAAGGTAGAAGGAAAGTCCAATGCATTTTGAGATTGAGAATGCTAGATAGGTGTGGCTATTGTTGAGATTGAGGAATGCCAATTTGAAGATGTGGCTCTTAGGAATCTAGTTTGATGATATGATGCCTAATGTTATGCTATCAGAAGCTATGCTTGTAGGATCATTGGCTTTATTTGAATCAGAGACAAGAGGAGGATAATTCAACCCAAAAACAAGTTTTCCTTTATTTATTTATTAATTTTCTCCAACTAAGCCAAGGCTAGCCTCAATGCTATCATGAAGATTGTGCAAGGCTCATTCAAAATTGGATGTCACATGTGATATTTTTTATCCCCTCAGGTGGCTACCATCCTCAACCCCTCCCCATAAGATTCGAACTAGTGACCTCATGGGGACTAAACCCCACACAAATCAATCTATTAAAATTTCCTTTTCATGCTATTTTCACTCATCATGAACTATATGGCTACTTTGTTGTCATACCATATTTTTGAGTGTAACAGTGCTCTTCCAATATGTTCCTTAATTTTCCTTCAACGAATAGAAAATCCACTTTAATGAATAGATAATATAATTCATATTCTTAAACCAAATATTAACAAAATCATTGATAGAAAATTTGCTTCAATACATAGATAATTTGTCTGTTCTCGTTTTCTTAACCAATGAATTGTTAATAACATCTTAAAGAAAACCAACAAATTGTTTCCTTCTTGATTCTACTTTTTCCTTCCTATTTCTTGAACCAACAAATTGTTAATTGAATCATGAACATACCATTTACTTTAATTGATAGATAATTTGTCTCGTTGAAGAGACGAATGGTTAACAAAGTCACTTCTTTTCAAGGAATAGATAATGTTTTATCTCCTTCCTTTTAATGTATAAGACCAAAAACAATGTCACATGTGATAAATGATTTATGAAGGTCAAATCTATCCCTCTCGCCATTATCAGATCCATAGTTTCCATGCTTAGATATGCTTTTTCTATATTTTCTAATTTGTAACTATATTTTGATTAGAAAAACTCGACCTACTAATTGGAAATTCTAAATTAGGATACAATTGTTGGACACCTAATCTTTTAAGGGTAATCCTTTAAGGATTATGGTGTGGAATATAAACAATCAAAGAAATATAAAAAATGTTGAAAAGTAAATCAAACAATCACAAGAATATATTATAAATTTACATCTATGTTAATAGTAAAATGAAATTCATTGTTTGATCATTCATATTTCTTCTTCGTCTAACATGGTAGGAGAGCCACTAATTTTGTGGCCTTTCTTTTCCTATTAGATTCAGTGCCTCTCCCTATTTCCTATTTCATTGTTGCGCCACTGGTTTTGTGGTCTTTCTCTGCCTATTAGTTCTTTTGTGTTTTCCTATTCCATTTTTGCGCCTCTGACGTAGGTTACATTCATTCCCTTAGTGTTATTTGTGCCATTCCCCACCTGGCCATTTTTTCCATTCTCTGTCAGGATTCTAACCCGCGTTAGACATTTTCTATCCTACTCAGACCTATCTCCTATCTATCCCACGTGCGCATAATAACGCCCTTTACCCACTCTCCTAATGCTCAACCTATTTAATTGTGAATCCTCCAACCCCGAAGGTTGGTGCTCAGACTACCAAGAATTCATTGGAGATGTTGGTGCTTCTTTTCACCAAGGCTTTGCTCACATAATACACATAGTTCTTGTGCAAGAGAAAAAAAATACAGTCCTTCGATTTTGCTGTTGTGCCTTTGTCTTGAAGAGCTACGGAGACCAGATTATTCTCCATCGACTCCTCCTCATACCACCTGTTAGAGTCGGTCTAGTAGCCCTCCATCAGCGATCAAAGCTCTTTGCATTTGCATAAGTAGGTGTCTCATCAGTGTCATCTCATTGCATTCCATTAGGCATGCCATAACCCTGATGGAGGCGCTGGTGTCTTTATTCCCCTCTTGGCACTGCTGGATCAAGTTGTTTCAGTCAATAAACTCTTTCAAGGTTACTTGTCTTGTCTTGAGGTCAAAAGTCCTAGGTCTAGGGTTTAGGTCCAATTTGTCTTTGAGGTCATGTCTTTAAAAGTCAATAAATGCCCAGTAGGCTAGAGGGATGACTATCAAAGTATTTCTTCAAAAGATTTCATCTTGTACAACTAATTTTTACCTTGGATTTAAAAACCCTGTTTTTAAAGACAAGGTCATTTTCTCATTTTTGTAAAAAGTTGTAAAAACTCAAAATTCTTCGAAAGTCAGCATGCAGCCCTGGTCCCCTTTGCCAAGATTCCTCAGAAGCTATCCCTGCAAAAATTTTCAAGAAAAAGCATCAGTTCAACCAATTTCAGGACAAAAGGAAACCATAAAGTCAGCAGCATTTAAATTTTGAAAAAGTGTCATGTTATAAACATTAGAAAGAGGGTTTGAGGGGAAATTAATTTAAATCAAGCTTATAAAGCGCCTCTCTCCCTCCATTTGGTCATCATTTGCCTCAAAGCAAGAATGAAAGGCGATTTGAAGAGAAACTGGGCGAAATTGCAGACAGAGCCCGCGCGCGACCCGTTCAGACCTGCACGCGACGTGTTGGGCAGGCGCGACGCGTCAAGGGAGTCATCGCAGTTGGAAAAAAGCACTGGCGCGACGCGTTGGGCGCGCGCGACCCGTCCAGACCCGCACGCTACATGTTGGGGATTCATCCACAGAAAATTGCCTGTAAACTACAAAACGACCCCAAATTTCTTCAAGGTTGTAGGTAGGCCTCCAATCATCAAAATGTATTGTTTGATAAAGCTTGAAAGAGCATGAGAATGTATTTAAAAGCCATTATTTTCAAATGAGGAGTCCATGTGTATTTGCTTAAGAATGTTAAAGTGCTAGTAAAGCTAGGGTTTGTTTTGCTGTTTTCAAGGTCATCCTTTTCACCCCCACTTTTTCCCCACATGCCTTTACCACCTCCCATATCATTTCTACCTAATCGCCCTACCAAAAATACCAAAAGCCCTAAAACCCTACCCCTATTCCTAAAAATCAATAATATAACCCTAAACCCTACCTCCCGTAAAACCCTTGCAAATTATAATTGTGTGATGGTGTATATGTCATGATTCATTCCCTCCATTCCCTATTTCATATATTTTCCCTAATTTCCCTTAAAATTCTCCCCTCCCTAACATCTCCCTTGTGTTATTTGTCCCCTTGAAACAACATTTCAACAATTAAAACATCAGATTTTTGAGCAGAAGCAGTGGTACATTTCAGCCACTTTGCTCTTGAAACCATGTCAGAAACCGAAACCGACTATGAGCAAAGTGATGACCGTGAGTCAACACTAGAGGTTGAGGTACAAAGGAGGCCTCAGAGGGGTGGTAAGAGTGGTCACCATGTGAGAGAGGAGCCCACCTCTTTGACCTATTTGCAGGCTTTTCCACTTGCAGTCACATGTTTTCGCCACCTGTCATGTTATGAGTTTTGCGAGAGGATCTCTCAAATTCAACATCACAGGGAATTGGTCCGCTTGTTTGTTTTTCATTTGCATGACGGGCATGTGAACCTTGCAGGGGTTGATTTTACATTGACACCTGAGATGGCTGCTCAAGCAACAGGGATACCTAATGTTGGAGAAGAGTGGAACAAGCGCAAACTATTGGACAGATTTCAGTACGAGCCCTACATTAAACCTGCATATATGAGGCACATGACTGGTGTATTTCCTTTCAGATTTTTGAGGGATGAGTATGCTCCCTTGATGAGGCTCATCATGCGCTATTTCACCTGTGAGGGCAGATTTTCATGTTTGTATTCGTACCATATTCGCTTGTTGATGCATTTCACACGGGTACGGATGATGAACATACCATTTTTCATGTGCCGGAATATTGAGAAGATGGTGCTCTTGATGTAGAGAAAGAGCCCAGCACAACAACACAGGAGCATCTATCATTATGGTTTGATCCAGCTTGTGGTCATACATCAGTTGGCTCAGCAGGGTATCCCATGGGAGGATTTTATCTCTCGTGATTTTTTCACAGCGCCACCACCACCTCCTGAGCTTGTTCATGAGGAGGGAGGACCATCACAGCAGCATGATATCCCTGAGACCAGACATGTCAGCTCTCCTCCATTGGTCACATATCAGAGAGGCCACAGGGCCTTATTTGCATCAGCTCGGCGAGTATTTTCTCCACATCAGGTGGAAGGGGTATCGCCTTCTTCATCAGCTCAGCGAGTGTTATCTCCACATTAGGTGGAAGGGGCCTCGCTTCCAACAGCAGCACAGGTATCAGAGAGGGGCAAGTAACCCATGATTGAGGAGGGACCGTCAGGTGATCCAGATATCGACATCATTGATCTTGACATCCATTCTCCTAGCACGGAGCTTCACGAGATCATTCAGCAAAAGGAAACTGAGAACCGCTTGTTGCAGCAAAAGTTAGAGATGGCACAATGGACAACTACATATTTGGAGCAGCGCAACAAGCAATTGGAAGATGAGCACACTCTTGATGAGTTGCGGAGGATTCATGAGGACCGCAACTTGGCTCGTAAGAGACCCGGTGATTTGGTACCCGTTGAGCGAGAGGCTATGCTTCTCCAGGTCAATGCTAATTTGGAGAGGCTGCTGGCCAAGGCCAACCAAGATAAGGACCTGCTCCGGAACATGAAGAACCACTATTGGGCCCGAATGCATGTATGCAAGGCAAGAATGAAGGTGCTCCAAAGACGGTTGGCCAAAGCACTAAAACGAAGGAAAAGGCCCAATCCCCTCCACATCTTGGTTGAGGCTTCCTTGAAGGAGCATGATGCTAAATGACTTAACTCCAGCACAAATTTCAAAAAATTTTGAGCATTTTTGGTCACTTGTGAATTTTTGGGCAAAAAACAGGTTTTCTCCACCAACACGTCGCGCGCCGCGCGCGACCCTTTCGATGGGCAACTCCTTTTCAGGAAAACTCAGCATTTTTGGATTTTTCATGCAAATATGCACTTGCTCAACAATTTCCAAGAAATTTCACCAAGTTTTGGGCCTCCAGAAAGTCAAAAAAAAAGCAAAAAATGACTTTCTGCCACCTTTTTGACACACAGGAAGCAGTCTTGGGAGATTGCAATTTTGGAGGGGCAAATGGCCACCAAATTCAGAAATTCCACTTGGGTTGGAAAGTAGACATCTAGACCTTTCCAACAAGCCCATTTTTGCCTCATTTGGAGACCTAGAAGTGCCTCAAAAGCAGCTCCAAAGGCGCGCGACGCGTTCAGGATTAGGGCACGACGTGTTGGGCAGTTTTCACAGAAATTCACCTACAGCTCAGCAAAACGCAGTTTTGACTGGATTTGACTTTTTGGAGTAGATTTTGATCTTGCTTGTTGTAAATGATGTAATTTTATGATATTTTGACACTTATTTATCTCTTCTAGAAGATTCATTCATGAGATAGGCAAAAATTTAATGAATGAATTGGTTTCCTAGCTTATAGAGGCAAGTTGTTTTGACTGCCTAGTTTTCAGTGCTCAGTTTAGAATTGGTTGAAACAACTCCTAGGATAGTGAGCTCGACCCCTAGAGGCAAGGAAAGATGTTAGATTGCCTATATTATGTACTTTCTTGGTCATTTTCATGGTTGGACTCTTGAGGGAGAAAGCTCTATTGTATTACTCATTGTATCTCTGCAAATTTGGCAAAGGAAGAAAGACCAGGGTTTTGCAGTCCTTTTTGGGATTCCTGTGGTTACATGTATTGATGGTGTGTTTCTCTTTGTACTTGTAAGTTTTTTATGTGAATCATCTTCTTACTTTTCCTTCTGAAAATAGGCAAATGAAGTGTTAAAGTAGAATTCATGATTGTCATGCTCTGCTTTTAAGTTTGCTTAATATTTATGTTTTTATCTGTCTAAAGAGAACTCTTGAAGGTTTCTTGCTCTCTTTAGCTCCTCACCGGTTATTCCTATCCATTCACTTAATTCAAAGGCATCAATACAGTCTCCTACCTTGCCCCAAAGAACCCCCTGCAAAAATTGTGTCCAATCCCCGCACCCAAAATTGCCTTTTCCCGATTTTCCACCAAAATCCTAAAAAAAATCTCAAATCAAACCTTTTATCAGTTTACTAGCCTAAAATCAGTGTTCTTTATTGGTTATCTCGCCCGTTGAAGATCTCTACCGAGATAGACCGGAGAGAGCCCTCTCCTGCCCCGTAGGGCTAGCTACGAGGCTAAGTGGTTTGATGTTGCCTTGGAGTTTACCTTTCTCAGCCTGAGGTGAAATTTCAAGCGCTAACACCACCCACCTGACTCTATTCTGTGACATACCATATACTGCTTCAAAGTTGAACATTGAAAAAATGTTAGATGGTATACCACAACATACCTACTGCCTCCTCCCTTGTGGCCCAGTTACTTTGAATGGTATACATTAAGCGTTGTTTGCCTCATGATTTCATTCCTATGTTGAATGTTGTCTCTGGCTAAACTACGACTTCGAACAACTCTTGCAGGATCAAAATCGCCAAAATTTCACAATCCATTAAGAAATCTTTGGTTTCACATAAAGTCTTATTTTCATATCCTCTGCAACTGCGTCAATAAATTCTTCAATGTTTAGGTAGTGCTTCGTGGAAAGGTTGGAACCGTGAATAATTAGCGCCAAGTTTTTTTTCATTTTTCTAGCCTCAACAGTTCCTACACAAGCAACTTCCAGCTTCTCTGCAAATTCAAGTAGTCTTGCATTTCCGTCCAGTTTTGCCCTATGTGCAAGCCCACGTCTCCATGCACAAATATAAGTGAACTATTCAAATCATGAGAAATTAGTCACTTACGACTACCTTTCATGGAAATGGTCATACGTGAATGACTTACTTAACATAGTTGAATCCCAAAAATGATATCTAATATAATGCACTGCGTAAACCCCTATACTTAAAATCAAAAAGAGTGAAGGGATCTCTACTTGAATGGTTCATGAGGCACAACACTTGCTAAGGTTTTGCAAATGGGGTAGCAAGCTAAGTGGGCTTGATTGTGGGGAAAACTCCACAGTGAAGCGCGCTTGAGCCAAAGGCGATCTGGGATGGGTGACCTCTAAGGAAGTCCTAGTTACCGGGTGCAAGCCCCGGAAGTGATGATTGACGCTATGTGATTTATTTCACTAGTTTCAATCCTACTTCTTCACCCCTGTGAGCATCACCCGATGCAATGAGTGCTAAGTGAACTATTCAAATCATGAGAAATTAGTCACTTATGACTACCTCTCATGGAAATGGTCATACATGAATGACTTACTTAACGCAGTTGAATCCCAAAAATGATATCTAATATAATGCACTGCGTAAACCCCCTATACTTAAATTCAAAAAGAGTGAAGGGATCTCTACTTGAATGGTTCATGAGGCACAATACTTGCTAAGGTTTTGCAAATGGGGTAGTAAGCTAAGTGGGCTTGATTGTGGGGAAAACTCCACAGTTAAGCGCGCTGAGCCAGAGGCGATCTGGGGTGGGTGACCTCCTAGGAAGTCTGGTTACCGGGTGTAAGCCCCGGAAGTGATGATTGATGCTATGTGATTTATTTCACCAATTTCAATCCCACTTCTTGACCCCTGTGAGCATCACCCGATGCAATGAGTGCTAAGTGAACTATTCAAATCATGAGAAATTAGTCATTTACGACTACCTCTCATGGAAATGGTCATATGTGAATGACTTACTTAACGCAGTTGAATCCCAAAAATAATATCTAATAATAAATATTGTTTGTGTTGGTTTTTAATATATACATTTTTGTGTCACCCATACTCCATGTCGTTGCCAATACTTCATACTCCACACTGCTTAATCCGCTCCCAATCCACTGCATACCATGAAGTTCTCCAATACCACCCACCACCTCACCTCCATTGAATGTTGGCATATAATGCTTACTCCATGCTACCAATACCACTGTGGTGCTACTACAATATGTTATATACTCCATAATACATATTCTGCTACAATATGTTATATACTCCATAATACATATTCTGCTCCATTACAGTGTTACATATTCCATCGTGGGCCCCGCACCTGCGTCCATATATAACACCGCCTCCGTATAATCGAGCTCGATTTGTAAGCTCCAGCACCTTCCTACGCAATTTCTTGGTGGCTCAGGCTCACACCCTTAGCTGTGTTATCACACCCACCAGAGACGAGCTTTTGAATGAGATTTGATGGCTGACCCACAAGTGAACTGGGAGCGGTAGTGGGTGCCCATGAAACTGTTGTCATGCCCACCTGGTGAGCTTGTTCTATCTTCATTTGTTTCCCGGGATCCATCCTCATGGCCTATGAAGACGGTTATGGAGCCGTCACAAGAACCGTAGGCCAGGCAGAGTCCCAATTCGTGGGGTGCCCATGAGATCGAATTCACAGAGGCCTCGTGCTCTTTGAAGACTTGAACCTGTGACCATTCGTTTCTCCTATGAGCGTGCATCTTCTTGATCAACCTCAGCTTTGTGATAAGGGAAGGGCAGTAATTGCAAACTGGGTCAAATTATTACTGGATGGAAGATGACTTTCACATCTTTTAGCAGTCACAATAGAAGATTTTGGTGGTGTCTCGAAGGTGTACAAATCATTTTAAATCCCAATATCTCCACGATATCACCTGGGTGAGGCTTGGATTCACTCTTGGTTCAAGGTGTGGACCGTTGTACAAGTCCTCGGGTGCAAGTTCGAAAGCTTCAGGCTCAAACATACCACACACTATCATATGCAGTGATTTGTGAGTTTGTCTATATGTTGTTTGTATAGTCTTTGTGCGATAAAGTGCGTAGTAATTTTTTGAATAAGTCATTGGTTTATTCCCTCTGCATATATGATTATATGTGCACTACAAACTTTGAAGTTTTGTTGAATATCAAATCACTTTTAACCCCCTGATTAATTAATTGAGTCCTTGAAGTTCGTTAGAATGGTGTGTGGTATAATAGTTCTGTGCATTGGAGAGTTTCCATATAGTTGATGTTCCCTCTCTTTGTCGCTCTCTGTGTTGGTATGTTATATGGTTTGAAACATTGAAGGTCGGTCCCTCTTCGTGGATTAAAGTCTTTGTGTGTATTATTGAATGCTGGAATGATGCTCTACAATGATTAAAGTCTTCACATGAACGTTGGTCCATTGGTTCATTGAGAAAACTAGTTGTAAGA
This sequence comes from Pinus tabuliformis, assembly GCA_031772625.1. Classification (NCBI taxonomy): domain Eukaryota; kingdom Viridiplantae; phylum Streptophyta; class Pinopsida; order Pinales; family Pinaceae; genus Pinus; species Pinus tabuliformis. Next base: position 931,674,074 of record CM062816.1, on the reverse strand, counting down.
GGTCGCAGTATGTTTTAAATGCATGAATTATGTGCATTAATCCTTGAGGACCATACGTCAACATTTGCTGGTCAACTTAATGTGTGGTGTGTTATCTAAGAACACCAGATATTTATTTGTACAGGTTGCCAACTGAGTTTTATTTCTTTTGGATTATTGTTGATGAATTGATTTGACATTTTGAAGTTTAAAAATGATTCAAATTGGCAATTTATTAGAGTTAATAAGAACTCTAATTATGTCAACTACTGAAAGCACAATCAACGTCAACAAGGAAACTCTTTTTGACATTCAAACTTTCTTGCAACATACACAAGATAAGATTAATTTTTTGCAGCATGAATCACAACTACAACAAGATGAATTATAGAAAAGATAACATTCTAAAATTGTTTTTGTTCAAAACATTGGGACAGACTCCAATTAGCAGCAAGTCGATAATGTTGAAGTTCATTTAGATTCAGTGCCCAATGAAGGAGCATAGTTGCATGCAGATGAAAAAATTCAACATACACTTCCCAAGACCATCATGAGACTTTGGGAAGAGCTTTTCCATAACAAGCACAAAATTGGTAGTGGATATGACAAGGATGTGTCCTTTCATATTCCATATTACTCAAATCCCATCCAATTTCAGAGTCTTGGATTTCTTCATGACCTTTCACCTTCAGCTGTTCCAGATCTTGCTCCTCTTCCTCCTCTTCCACAACAGCCACAACAAATTGTTAAATTCCAAGATTGTGACCGAGTTGGCCATATGAAATATCGTTTTTTTGATCTTCATCCATGTGAGCATTGTCATAAAACCACTCATTCTTTAAACAAATGCTTCAAAAACAAGCTTCTTGCAAGAACAAATATTCACCTTGGATGAATCACTTATTGGAAATGAACTTCAACAAATAAGAAGATATTTTAGTCATATGTCAGAATTTCTTCTAGATTATTAAAAAGTCTTGCAGTTGATTTTTCTCCATCATCTCACCTTGTATCTAATAGGCAGGGGGGAATGATGGTCATCTACAAGTTTCAAAGCCTCACCAAGTGAACTTGTGCCACAAACTTCCATACCAAATTCAAAGTTGTAGCCAGAGACAAAGATGCCCCTGAGCATGCCTTCGGTTGGTGGTCAGCCTTAAACCATCTATGGAGGGTTGAGGACTCCCTTTTCAAGTTGAGCTTCTCCCTCTTCAAAGAATTGGGGACACTTCCTCTAGTAGAAGACTTCATCTTCTTGTCGGTTTTGGAAGAGTTCCAGGAATTGCATTAAGCATTCCAGAGTTGGTGGTCATCTTTAAATCATTGTAGGTTGTAGATCTCCCTTTTCCTAGTTGAATGTATCCCTATCCAAATCATTAGGGACACTTCCTCTAGCAGAAGATTTCAACTTCTTGCCATATTTGGAAGAGTTCCAGGAACTGCACTAAGCGTTCAAGTGTTGGTGATTATCCTTAAACCACCCCCTTATACCAACTTTTTAGAGAGCACATTCAACCTAGTGCTGCCATCCATATTTTTGCACATTTTCTATTACAACTCTCTTCTTGGACTCGTACATACCCCTTCGGATTGAGGGGGGAATGTTGGACACCTAATCCTCTAAGGGTTATGGTGTGGAAGATAAACAATCAAAGGAGTCCAAGAGATGTTGAAAGATGAATCCAACAATCACAAGAATGTATTATAAATGTACATCTATGTTAATATTAAAATGCAATTCACTATTTTATCATTCATATCTCTTCACATCCCATGTGCGTCTAACAACAAAAAATTGTACTTTTGAATGTTTATAAAACAAGAGGTACAACAAGATGATGCTTAAACAATAATTAAGTTCACCATGTAAGGAGGTTAAGGAGTTTGAGTTGAACAATGAAATGTAGAATGAGAACAACAAAAATGAGAAATAAAAAAAAAATGTGTGGGGCCAAGGTTATTCTTTGCATTCATGCATTGATAATTAATATATTTTTTACACCACTTTCAAAAGAAACTGGATCTCAAGATGCCACATCATATTACATATCCATTTATGGGTCCATGTATGTATTTGAATTGTATTACAACATAAATGTGGTAAAGTCTAATAAAGTAGAACACATTAACAAGCAATGCAATGTAAACTATGAAAAAAAATAGTACAACATAAAGAATGATAACGCATTTTAATTCCTAACCCATCAACATACCAAACAATGCAATGTGAACTATGAAATAACATATTTTTTTTTATCTCGTATTGAAATTTGTCCTGTTATTCATGGACAAGACTTATTAGTTAGGTAGAAGAATCCATGTTCATTATCATTATAATGTGAATGAAGATGCATGGACTTGTACCAAAACAAATATACATTAAAATGCAATATTAATGCACTAAGATAAGCTAACATCAATGTTTTCATTGGTGCATAAATGAGAGTTCACTATTCCACCACAATGGTATGCAAACATCATTGTTTTGATCACATGTATGTTCATTACCAACATTTGGTTAAAGATCACACTAACAATATTACTTCTTTTTCCAACATTCATCCTCAAACCACTAATTTCTCACACCAATATAAATGCAAATCCCATCAATAATATCACATGTTAGGAGGTATTTATGCTGACACTAGTATATGAATGATTGATATTCTTATTGGTTAGGTTTTCATGTAGTGAGTGATTTGTTTGGTTTTCTATACAGTGAGTGATTCATAGTTGGCTGATATCATTGTAAGAGTGACTCCCTTTGCTAATAAGTGGTGGTCAATTTTCTGAGTAAGAGATGGAAGTGAGGTAGTCAATGAGAAAAAAGTTGTTGATGTTTAAAAAAACATGAATATTAAATAAATCAATAAAAGAGGAAAATAATTAATTGATGGACTCAACTAAGATCTTTACTATTGTGGTGTAAATATGATATGTAGCCATTTGTTAATTTTCCATTGTTCTATCTTGTAACAATCACTTTAACAAATTCTTCTTCCAATAACAATCATTGTTCCATTTTATTTTCAATTACCCAAAACAATAAGAAATTGTAGATAGAATGGTAAACAATATGCACAATCGAAGACAACCAAGATCAATAGAGACACAGAGATTTTTGGTCAAAGACCAAGAAAAACCCCACAAGGGGGAAAACCCTAACCAAATTCTTCTTCTATTAGATGTTCATCAAATGTTCAACAAAGAGCTACATAGTCCAAGTACATCAAAAACTAATCAAAGGTCATAGCCTTGACCAACAAGGTCAATCAATCAATATCCAATCCAATATGAGCATAAAAGTCAAATATGATCAAATACCAATTCTATGTTTTTTCAGTCAAAGTCAACAATAGTCAATGCAACCCTAACAAGTCCTTGGTCAATGGTCAAATCAGCTCCAAAAAGTTTGGTAAATCGGTCAAAGAATGTGGCCTCCTTCCCTTAATCAAAATCAGTCAAAATAAAACAAAAGGTCCTTCATGAACTCAGTAAAAGTCAATACTTGACCTATAGTCAAACCTTGCTCAAGTCTACAGTCAAAGGTTGTGAACTCAACCATGCAATTTTAGAAGTGTATGAACCAATCAAGTGAAGAGAAGATGTGTGATGTGGTGTCTCCAAGTGATGCCAAGTGTGGTGTATTTATATGTGGTTGAGGAGGTTGAATTTCCCCTTTAAGCAGACTTGTACTTTTTTGTGTTGACTTGGTCCAACAACAAAAATAATATTTTTCCCATGTGAAAATTTAATTCTTCCAAGGGAAAGTAAGGTCTCCTTAGGGTTTTCTAGGCTTCTCCAAGGAGGGAATTGCTCCTTCAACTACCAAATTTCAACACCATTGAAATATGTTTCCCTAATGTTCTTGGGAATAAATAATGACACAAAATATATTGGAACTACAATTTCCTTTTTTTGTATCCAAGAGGAACCTAGCAACCTGCCTGACATGTAGCTACCAGTAAACCTTTGGGGGTGTATGACCTATCCTCCTCTCCATAAACTAGGTCACAACTGGGGGAATTTGAACCTTGGATCTCTCAGTTTTCTCAGACTCACATTACAATTGTGTTGCCCCCCATGACAATAGAACTACAATTTCAATTGAAGTTGTTAGTGGTAATTATTATAATCAAGTGTCCAAAATCACCACTATAATATCTTTGATCTCTTTCAAATATTTTGGGGGATAAAATCCTATAAATATCGAAGTTAAATGAAAATTTAACACACTATAAAGAATGTTGGCAGACATATAAACCACTATGGCGTATAACTATTTTTAGTGACATTGGAAGCAGGGAAATTCGTGTATATTATCCAAAGAAATAAAAAGTGATATTTAAAGATATTTTAATCAAAACAAATAAGGTACCTCAAAATTAGAATGTGAAAAATTACATCACCTTATGGTTTTTTACTTCTAATTTAATGTCATAAAGCATAAAGAATTTGAAAATTGACTTGATGCAGGCATTTCTCTATTAATCTAGATCTGACTTAATTCCAAATCTATCTAGTGCCAAGAAGTATAAAATCCTTTGTGGTACAAATTTAAAAAAAAATACAAACCTAAGGAAGATTTGAACTTTGAGGTTGCATCCATTCTAACACTTGATAGATCCAAAGTTATTAGATTTAGGCTAGATCTAGTTGTGCGTAGACACTTTGAGATTTTAAATGATCATTGTTATTTTTATGCATATGTTTTAATTAAATATTTAATCATTTTAGATTTATTATCATCTATAATCTAGAGGGTACTACCAAAAAGGTCACTTAAAAAGTTACATGAGGAATAAGGTGAATAATAACAAAGTGACAATGTTCAATGATGAAGAAGGTGAATAATAAAAAATTGGTAGAATTCATTTAATATATAATATATGGATTACACAATTCTCTTCTTAGTCTATTTCCTTAATCTTTTCTTATAGCCACTCTTTTTATATTTTCCATTTTTTCATATCAATCATATGAAAAGGGAGGTTGAAATTAAAAACCATTCAAATCTTCAACTCAAGATTTTATAATAAGGTCATACCCAACCTATAATTCTTTCTAATATTAATAGTTTCTTTTTTTAATGTTAATCCTTGTGACTTCATGAGGCCTCAAGGATCCCACTCATAAAATTAATAGAAGGTGCCACCCATAAATAATACTTATACAAAGTGATGGAATATCAATGAATTGGAACTCTAGCACCAATGTTTCATTGGGCTTCCAAGGGACTGTTCTAGCCTTTGAATTTTGGCTTAATCATCTTGAAGTTCGAGTTCATCTTTCATATTGGATATATGAGTATGAGGAAGTTGAATATGTTTGCCTTTCTTGATGTGCAAAGAATGATAGTGTAAGGGATTAATTATCTAATGATGGAATATGATAAACATACCTCAAAAGATTACTTGAATATTTAAGAAGTCTTTCAAAATACCTATGAATCTTATACTTGGGGAGAGATATACAACCTCATAACTAAAGCTTTGGTAGGACTCTGTACAAGCATGAAAGTGAACAAATCCATACAAAAATTGTCCAAGTTTCCTGATAGAAAATCTATCTGTAATAAATATGGTCTATCAATAGATGATCCAATGGTACATAAGAAAAGAATGAAAAAGGCCATAAAGAAAATTTCAAAAAGAAAAATGAACTATTCTGCCAAGCCCTAGAGATCCAGAAAAGAAAAAGGATATTACAAAAGGATTCCCAGAACCCACTATTATGGTCCTCAAGATATTCATCTTAGGACACATAAGCAAGAGGCTTGGAATAAAATCACCTATTGGTTATGTGGAAAAAAGGGGCATACTTCAAATAATTTCCCACAAGGAGAAGAATCAAAATTACACAAAGGGAAAAAATCACAGGAAATTGCTAAGAAATACCAACAGGATAGACAAAGAAGAGAAGAAAGGAAACCACTAGTCCAAATTCAATGTTACAAATGTGGTTCTAAATTCCATAAAGCTGAAAATTGTCCTAATATTCACATCAAAGAAGAAGTACATGTTTTGGGACAAAACTATTGTGACTCTACAGAAAAATTCCAGTTTCAGTATTTCTGATTCAGAATCCACAGATGATCATGATGCAATTTTTCTTGCTGACTATTGTAGATGCATAGATTCAGAAAATTGTCATTGCAGTAGCTCAGAGCCAGATTCTGGATATAGTTCTGAAGAAGAGCCTGTCTTACAATAGAAATTAAAAATATGTATGGCTCATATTTCCGACAACGAAGAAGCCAAGGCCTTAGCAGGAATCAAAATGCTTCTTGAAGGAGAGATGAAAGAAAAGTTGATGGAAACATTCCTACAGACCATGCTTAAGAACCAAGGTTCTATGTCAACCCCTACAAGCAAAGGTACTGCCTCAAGATCCCTCTTTGTTGATGCTTCATATGAGAAGAATACTAAGTCATTTCAAAGAAACCATCAACAAGATAAACAAAGAGTTCTTACAATCAATGAAGTCAGTCAAGAGATAAAAAAATATGAAAAAGGAAATCAATGAAATTAAAGCTCAAGTTGCCAGATTAGAAAAGGGAAAAATGAAGAAAGAAAAAGAAGATAATATCCCAGAACATCATTGGGTATCAAAACAAAACCCCTCTTTAAGAAATAATTCAAATATAGAGATTTATGAGGTTAAATCAGATGACTTCTCAGGGCTAAACAATATGAAAATTATGGCAGTCCAACACCAACAATATCATGTTATGCTCAAATTTAAAATTCAAGGTGAAGTCTTTACTCTAAAGACTCTATTGGATACAGGGCAGACATAAATGTATTAAATAAAAAATCAATTCCTGCTAAATATTGGGCTAAGGCAAGAAGAGAAGTCATAGGGCTAGGAACACAAGAATACAACTTTCAATATGAAGTTCCTAAAGCCACCATTTGTTTAGAAAATTATTGCATAAATATTAAATTTGCAGTAGGAAGCATCCCAATAGACTGTATTTTGGGAAATCCATTCTTAGCAGTCATTGAACCCCATGGTTTAGCAATATTAAATGATGGTCGGCAGGGAAAATTTTAAGAACCCCCCCTAAATTTATAAATATAATAAATGGGTGAATCTCCATGGTATATAGGAAAAATGGAAGGTGATTTTATCAATAATATAATATGTATATATAATTTTTTGGCGAATCTCTCACCAGGCATGGCGAATATTTTATTCAATTATAAAATCTTGTAAGATCCTGGCGAGTCTTTCACTAAATAATAAAACTTTGTAAAGTCCTAGTGAATCTTAGCATAGGCTACATGTTGGTTTAATTCCCCCATTTAAATAGGCTACATTCCAGGTGAATACCATGGGTCAATACCATGTGCCATTTTGGTGAATACCATGGGTCAATACCATGTGCCATTTTTATTTTTATTAATTCTAATATTAGGGTTAATAATGGTTTTTTGCATGGTATTAATAACAATCTAGTCCATGGTATTTGTCCCATAGTATTTTGGCCATAGGTTTCACCTAAATATAACCCATTTTTTGAGTATTTGTAAATATAAGGTGACTTATGGACTAAATATAAAAAAATGTTTTATTTGTTTACCATACCTCTCGTTTATTTATATTTTTATTAATTTACCATACCTCTTTTACAAATATGGTATTTGGCCCATAGGATTCACTTAAATAAAACCTCCTTCTTGAACCTTCATAAATAGAACGAGGGTTATAGACTAAATATAAAAAGAGGTTTTATTTATTTACGATACGTCTAGTTTATTTATATTTTTATTGATTACCATACTTTCTGAGTAAGTATAAAAAAACGTTTTATTTATTTACCATACCTCCACTTTACTTGTATTTTTATTTGTTTACACCCTTACATGTATATAAGGTGACTTATGGAGTAAATTTAAAATATGTTTTATTTATTTACCATACCTCTCATTTATTTATTTTTTTATTAATTTACCATACCTCTTTTATAAATATGGTATTTGGCCCATAGGATTCACTTAAATAAAACATATTCTTGAAAATGGGCGAATGGATTCACTTAAATAAAACCTATTCTTGAAAATGGGCGAATGGAAGGTTGTAAGTCCTAATTTCAAGGGCTAAATTTACCTTTTTAACCCTCTTCCTTAAAATAAGGTGGGCTATTTGAGGTGATTTGTAAAAATGTACTATGATACAAAATATTCGCCCACTAAAAATTTAAAACCCCTTAATTTCGCCAAAGGGCGAACATTCGCCCCTAAAATTATCCTTGATGGTCGGTCTGGATATTACATCTTTGTCCCAAATCAATAAGGGTATTTTCCAACCATCACACTGGCTTTTGTCTCAACTCCAAGGATTTCAACTATGGTCCAAGCCATGCAAGAATTGGTTTAGCTCAAAAAGCGTCTAGAAGAGCTCAAAGACCTGAAATCCCATCTTAAGATTGATGAAGGATTGAGACAAGCTACATTCATAAGGAAAATAGAAGATTTGAGGAAATAGATAGAGGAAAAATGTTGTGTAGAAGAACCCAATGCTTTTTGGCACAGAAAACAATATTTTGTAGAACTACCTTACAAAACTGAATATACAGGAAAACTATGTAGGAGTAGAGCCATCCCAATGAATGAATAATACAAAAAGCTCTTTGGTTGTTATTGCATAGTATTTCAAATTTAGAAAATGATGAGTAAAGGATGTTCCATATTGAAAATTTCAAGAAAATGTATGGTGTAGGTGACAAAGAAGATTTTTTTGAAGAAAGGCCTTAAGAAAAATTTCATTCTCACCTCGAGGATGATGATGCCTTTGAGGATTTTGTTGCATAATCTCAAGAAGAAAAAATTGACAAGGAGTCTTCTACTATTTCCATTGGCCCATGAAGATACATTTCGACATCATGTAAATGAAGAGAATCTTGACAATAAAATTATATGGCCTTCTGGGTATTCACCTTTTCTCCTCTGCATGAAAGGAAGGGCTTGATATGCTATACTTCTTTCCAAGAACTCGAGTTTTATGATATATCTTTTAGTGATTTATAAGTGGATAATATAGGAAGTAAATCCTTATTTGACACAGATCATGACAATAGAGAGATTTAAAATATTGATGCACTTCTCCATATTGAAAAATATAAATGGGATATAAGTTGTTTTATTTTAATGGGGATCCCATTTATGACTCAAATGATTATGATGGTCCTAAAGGTAATATTGCAAAGTTTTGGCCATTTGAATAGCCAAACACCATCAAAGAATGTGAAAAATACTCCATGGTGTAGGAATAACTATATTAACTCATTAATGAGATCAAGTTGCAAGTGAAAAAATGATGTTCTCATAGTCAAATGACAACATAGATTTTCTAGCATTGGATGTCCTCAATGCTTCAACCTATTATTCTTAAAAAGCCATATGGTAATCATGTTTTAAAGGTTGCAATGTTTTGTAGGCAACAACATGTTCAAGATAAAGTGTATTTAAGGAACTTTTAGCCTCACATGCTAGGGTAGCCAACCATAAGTCATGGGGTTTCATAATTTTCAAATATAATTGGTTAGCTCATCATTTATCGCATATCATCAAAAACAAGGATGGGTAGCAATCTTCTTATGGGTTTATTTTCGAGTTTCCCTCAAAGCCCCTCTTTTCTGATGATTTAATTGGTAACATTGATGAGTTTTCCTATGCTTATGTTGAAAAAGATGACTAAATTGACCCCATCCACCTTTGGATTGAAGAATCTTACAACAATATAGTTAGACATCGGCATGCCTTTGTTATTTCCTCATGTGATCATGCTCCTACCTTCAAGTTTGTCCAAATGGTGAAGGAAACTCTAGGATATTTTTGCTTAAGGGTTGATGTTTCATTATTTTTGTTTGTGGCCAAGCACACAAGTGAACATTATGGTATAGATGAACTCATCAAATAGTTACATTAGATCTGTGATTTTGTTTAGCATGTTGTGATTTCTATGTTAGAGTAGGATAGGATGAATAAGATATTTATCATGAACATTAGATTTAACTGTGAGTTTCATTTACTTTCTACATTTTAAGTTGTTTGAACAAAAAGAAATGATGTTGACATTGTATGAAAATATTTGAGAAGTATATATCATTGATATGTGTTTCATTCCACTTCATTTATATATGGATTTATTTATCTCTCTCAAGGAAAGGATAGGGAACTTATGTTCTTAATCCTCCCTGGTATTTAATATATATTCAGTGATAATTTTTTATGCTTACAATTTTTGGAGATTTTGGATTTTTCATGCACTCAAGATGAGCACATGTCACCAAGTTGGAGCCAGTTTTCATAGCCAAAAAAATGTGCAATATACCCTATATTTTCACCAAATGTGACTAGTGTGATGAGACAAAGGTGTGATGATGATTGTATTTGTGTAGTGCATTTGGGCCATGTTGGGATGATTGATATAAAGTGTTTTCCTACTTGGTATCCCAAACACCTTTGGTGGTCGACTATGACCAATCGACTTAGTCCCCATTAAAAAGTGCTTGGTTTTATTGCTCTAGTTGGTTATCCCATGATGGTGATGAGCCCCATAAAGTTGGGAATTAATGTCCTAAGTAGGTATTCATTCATCTTGAGTTGGATATATTAGAATATATGATTTATAGGAACCCCTAGTCACTCGCTTATGTTTTGAACCATGTAAAGGTGACTGCACTTTGTAAGGGTTGAAGGATTAACTCCTACTCATGATGTTTAATAAATTAATATGATGGATTTGTGATGATCTAGACCGGTTCTAGAAGTCTACTTAAGAATTAGATATGAAGAGAAATGAGAGATGTTAGGGATAAAAGTGGTTGAAATATTCATGGAAATATTTAAGAAGATATTTAAGGAGATGATTGAACTAAATTTCTAATTATGATATAGTTGTTATAGCCATCCATAATTATATAAAAATACCATTCATAAAATATAACTACACACAAGAACGATTTCATTATATAATTTTTCTTTGTTGAAATTCAATTGCAAATTGAATTTCTAATCATGATAATTACTTGTGACTGATCTCTCTCTCTCTCTCTCTCGCTATATATATACATACATATACATACATACACACACACACACACACACACACACACACACATATATATATATATATATATATATATATATATATATATATATATATATATGTATGTATGTATGTATGTATGTATGTATGTATGTATGTATGTATGTATGTATGTATGTATGTATATTCCTTTTAGCATTTACATTGTCCAGTTATATCATCAAGCAATTACACATTTGAAAACATAAAAAAAGTAGAGATCATAGTGCACAAGAAAAAAGAGACACCAAAAATTAGGCCATTGTCCAGGGCAAAACTCACAAGGGGAAAACCCAACAAATCCTTCATTATAGAATCATATTCAACAAGATAAATCAAAGTCAAAGCTATTGATAAATTGACCAGTTAGATCATCCACCAAGTGTCCAAGTTAACCCTCTCCAATCTCACTGTAATGACAAGAGTATGGAGATCGCACAAATGATTGAACTTCATTTTTTCACATAGATGAATGACAAAAATGTGGCCCAATACCACCAAGATAAAACATTGATGATCTACTCATTTTCACAGACAAGTAGCATAGGAACTCGACCCTTAGACACATAATTAACCTTCAAAAATCTTGGCCCTATACATGAAGATGATACACAAGAATATCAACCCTATACATAGAAAGAAATGCCACAGAGAATGCAAATTCACTTCAAATTTGATCTTGAGCGAGGGTGGAAGGATATCTTTATTCTTTTTTTTTTCGGCCTTCTGTCTTTCTTGCTTTATGGCAGATATATGTCATTCTGTAATGTGATCCGAACAACCTTGATGAAGGACGAGTAACTTTAATAAATAGTCTCCTTAGTGATTGAATGGGTGTCTCCTTGTCCAAACCAACATGAGGACTGACTTGGACACTTTAATGGAGCCATAAGTCTTTCACAATAGATTTTATTTTTCTCTTCATAAAATCGTGAAGAATCGTGTCTTTTACATTTGACAAAAATATATGAACATGAAGAACATGTTATACAAATACTAATTATGTACCATAATGATAAAATATAATTTATGAAAACGTACCATAACTACAAACTTTAACAATTAGTGTATCTTGCTTGGTATATATGTTTGTGTTTATTGGTTAAAGCCAAACATTAGTATCAAAACACATGGTTGTGGTTGTAAAATCTTTTAATTATTGTGTTTGTAAGGAATTTCTAATCAAAATGATTCCATTAAATATTTAATGCATAGAAGCCTAATGGAGCACCTTCAAAGAGAGTGAGCGTGGGGTTATCTCAAGCTTCAAGATGAAAGTGTGAAGCCATTGACATATGAGGAGATCCAAAGCTAGACGTACCCATAAGTGAAGGCCTCTGACACTATAATTAACGGTGGCAGGAAGAATTTTCCATTCTAGCCAAAGAAATACCAGATGAAGAAACTGTAAAGGCAGAGGGCATAAACAAGAAGGCCAATTGGATGATATCCAATTGGAAGAAGGAGAGGGCGTGATCTCTCCAGTTGTGTAAATGCAACATACAGGAGCTATGGATGTGTAAAGCATGGTTGAAGGATTATTGCTGTGGATGTAAAGTTGTTGTTCAGATTACTCATTCTAATGAAAGGAACAGTACGTGGTAAAATCATTGTACAAATTATTGTCCAAGTGAAAGAGGAAATCCTTGTCTAAAACAAGAAATCGTTGTGTGATGGAAACGTCCACCGAATAAAGAAAAGAGAAGTTGTTCTCCACTAAGTAAGAGCTACGTTAGTTGTTGCTATGGAGAAGCCATAATTCACTGCTATTAGAACGCCCACAGTAATAGCAACTCGTGCCATCGGTAGTGAAATTACTGAGTATACACTCATGAAGCTATTGAAAGTAAAGTCGTTACAAGTAAAAAGGAGAACTGATGTGTGAGGCACTGACAGTTTGGTGGAGCAAAAAACACATCGACAACGAGCCTCTGCCTCAAGAGGAAATTAAAGTTAGTTATTTAAGAACGACAATTAATATTTATGGAGTTATAGTTTTATAATGCATGAAACATTCTATGTAATTTATTAGATTTTGTATTTAGCTAAATTTATTAGCATATACTATCTATACATTAATAAAACTATAACTCCACACATAATAATAATCTGTTAAACACAATGGCTATACTATCAATAATACTGCAATTATTGTACTTACACTTTTCATTTCATTTTGCTATGTCAAAAGACTGATGAAACCCATAGATTTATCAAGGAATCAAACTTGGAGAAAGGTAGATTTGTAGAGCATATGATGGTGTTGATTCCAACAAAGGAGCTTGCAAAATAGGTCCATGCTGATTTTGAGGTTTATTTTTCAAGAGATCATTCAAGAGTCAAAGAGTTGGATTAAATGCTTGGAGTAAGAGGAGAAGCCATGCACGAAAGTCAATAAAGGTACATTTAAATTATTTATAAATTAAAAAGGTGGAAATGAGGAATTCTTATTAGCTTAGAAGGAATTATAATGAGGTGTTTTGTATATAGTGAAAATCATATTACAAGTCCTGGGATGTTGGCATATTGAGATTCACTTTTAGAGTGCCATTGAGGTTAAAGCCTCGATGCTTTTTAATTTTTGATTATGAAAATAGTGTTAAATAATGGTATTTTGGTTATTAAACTGATGGATGTTATTTTTAAAAAGCGAAGGCAAAGTGTATTCTTTAGTTGAAAAGTTTTGGAATATTGTAAATGTTAGATACATGTAAGGTTTTTTTATATTAAATGAGTTTAGAAATAAATGAGTGTAAAAGTATATATGTCATAGTTTAAGTAAAAATTATGAAGTTTTGAGAAAAGTTAAAGTTAAGAGGAAGTTACGAAGATGAGTGTATTTTTAGTGATATTTGATATTCTAGATTTAACTTATTGATATTGTTAAGTCAAATTTAAAGAAAAATGAGTTAAGTCAAGTTTAAGTTGTGTAAATCATGGAATTAGTATATCAATTTAGTTTTTCAAACCAAGGTTATTGATTTTCTTATTAGACATTTTACAATCTAACAAGAATACATATTTTGTGAGGATGTAATTGTATATGAATTATGAATATTGTATGTGTCTTTTTAGATGGAGGTGTTCATCTCATAAGAAATAATTTTGTGCAAGAAGACTCAGATGAAAAATTACTCAAGATGACTCATGAAGAGAGAATAAGAAGAGAAGAATATTCCATAAATGAAATAAAGAAATGAAAATAATGAAGAAACAAACTCCATCATAGAGAAAATTCCAATCAAGATGAAGAAAGATTCAGATGATGCAACCAAAAAAGGATGAAAGAAGATGATGAAAAACAGAATGATGCAACAACAAAGAGAATCCAATGGGGTAATGAATGATGAAGACACAAAGAAAAACTGAAATAAGAAAGAAAATATGGTGAACATGTAAGTATGAACAAAGGAAAGTAAGAATAAAGTATCGTGTGTTCAAAATTGAAATTTAAATGTAGTGAATCCATGAAAACATTTCTAAGAAGTTTTGTGGTCCTAATTAATGTTGTTGACGATGGAAAGAAAATGATATTGGTCATATTCTTCTAAAAGGGATAAATTAGCTTAAAATGAAAATCAAAATTGAATGTACCTAAGTCAATGTTGATTTAAGCCCGAAGAGGTGGGTATACCCCCATAATTGAATGTTGAATGGTTTGTGGTAAACCATTTGTCATGATAGAGGAATTTTATCATAAACCATTTTTATGATAGAGGATGGAGATGTTCCTCCTACAAGAAATTATTTTATGTAGTAATATTTAGACGAAAAATTACTCAAGAAGAAGAGAACCAGTAGACAAATGAAGAACAATGAAGAAGCACACTCCATGACAGAAAAAGATGATAGAGAAAAGTGCAAGAAAGATGAAGAAAGAAGATCAAATAACCAAACCAGGATGAAAGAAGATGATGATAGAGGGAATGATGTAGTAATGGAGAGAATTGCATTGGAAAATTAAATGATGAAGACACAAAGAAAAAGTGAAATAAGAAAGAGAGATAGTGAACATGTAGAAATTAAGAATAAAGAAGCGAAACAAGGTAATAATAAAGTACCATGGGCTCAAAATTGAGATGCAAATGTAGTGAATCCATGGAAACATCCTTAAGAATTTTAATGGTCTTAAATAATGTTTTTTGATGATGGGAAAAAAATGGTCTTGGTTATATGTTTGTAAAAGGGATAAATTATCCTAAAATGAAAACACCTCTAAGAAGTTTAAGAATCTCAAATAATGTTTTTGATAATGGAAAGAAAATGGTTTGTTGAATACTAAGAGGGTGGAGGGTGAATCAGTATTCTTCAATTTTTTCCTTGTTTAACATATTCGCTCTTAATGAACCGATTATGAATCCAATTACACAAGTTTAATCAACAATCTTAAGCATTAAAATACCATCAAGCTTGGACATAGAACACAATACGAGTTTTATGAGAAACCCATATGGGAGAAACCACAAAATAATTTTTTCTTTATTAATGGATGTAGGAAAAAACCTATTGTTATGATTGTTGCAAGCATCAACTTGCAGGAGATACCAATCCCCTTTCAAATTTGTAGGCACAAACATGGTAGAGACACAAATCCCCTTTCAAAATTTTGCAAGAACCCACATGTAGGAGACTCCAATCCCATTTCAAATATCTAATTTGTATTTTATTTGTTGCTTATGCAATCAATTCCTCTTCAATCATCTTCATTATTCTTCAGATCTTCAATCTTATATGGTTTCAACAACATACAAATCTTTTTTTTACAATTTGATCTCAATGAATCTAGTTCTCATCTGTCTTTAGAAATATTTAGTTTTTTGCTATCCTTCTCTCTAAACAACATTCTTTGTCCAGTTTGTCCTTTAGCACTCACACTAAGTATCTCCTTCGTAAATTTGTTTGACCATGCATTTATAATTTTTTGTTGTTTTCTTCTGTCCAAACTTTATATTGATTTGATCCCACGTTTTAAATAAATACCATTGTTTGGTCCCATGGCATTGTGTCTTGATCATGTCAAAATTTATCTTGCCAACAACATTGTCACCAATGTATGACAACACTAGAGGAGAAGTTTTTGGACTCATCAACTTATTTTCTTTCCCAAATGTAGATGGGGGAATTAATGAATTCATAATATCTCCTTAACATATCTTTCAATTTACTCTCATCCAAATATTTGTTGGCTTCATCTTTAAGGTGCAATACAGTTTATGTGCTACATCCAAGTGGTTCATTATATGTATCTTCAGATACCATAAAAGCTCCATCATTTTTTGATTCTCATATGTTAATACTAATAAATTCCAAATGGTCAACAACTAGGTAGAATGAATAAAATATGATTCCAAACTAGCCAGTGAGGATCAAATATCCACCTTTTTGCATTTGTTTTAGAAAAATTGAAGTTCTAGATCTAGAAATTATCCCAAGATTTTTTATGAGATCTTCCTTAGTCATTTCTATCCCATGATATTGGATTGAAAGAATTTTTTTTCTTTATCCAATTTGATCTTGATGTCGAGCTTGGTGTTATTGCTTTCTCCTAGCACATTCTTGTTCATGAGAGTTAGAAATCAAATTTTATCCAAAGCATAAGAGACATTGGAGATGATTTCTTGCAAGAAGATATCCTTGTTGTTGGCAAGAGAGATGATCATGATGTCCATGAGCCTTGAAACCTCTTCCTAGAACTCAAATTTTTGGGCATTGGTTTGGAATGTCTTCTAGTAAGTATATAATAACTCCCTTTGTCCAACATTTGCATCCGTAGAGAGTGCATCATGAAGGGATCCCCTGATGCCTTCCTCCATATTCAAAGGATTGGCATTCTCATCGATTGGGCTTGATTCCTTTGTGTTGTATTTTAGATGGGAACTATGTTGCATGATAAATGTGAGAATGATGAGAAGTAACAGAGGTGTTGGCATCATTAATATAGCCATGCGGCCCCTCTTTAAAGTTTCCACTGGTTACCAGATTACCTATTATGATTTTTGAATTAGATGGGATTATATCTTTGATTTCCACACAACAAATGAGAAACCCATGATTTAGATTATCATAATCCTCATTTGCCTTCTAGAGAAAAAACTCATGGGCCTTAACAACTACTTTGAATATCAAAGCATATGCATCCATCCACTAATATCATAACTTGTATTTATGGAAACAAATTGAGAATATGGTAACATAGTCACATTCAAATTTTCTTATTTTTTGCAGGTCATGACCATGCTGAAGATGTGTGAGTAATTTGATATATTCTTTAGGTTGTGCATCAATAGGGATGTCATCCTATCATTTTCAAGCCTTACAACACATCCATTATATGGAACAGACAAAATTTGGTTAGAGGATACATATTCTGCTACCCCACTAAGTTTCCACTTGGGTAAAAGGTTTTGGTCCACAATCACATTTCCGACCATACCCAAAGTTTGAGGATCCTATTGAGAAATCTAGGGCAGAGAGAATAAGTGATTTATCTAGTAATGATAACTACTTGTGAATGTTTTTTACTTCTTTTTATTATGTTCTTCTTTAGCTTTCTTTATTATAGAGTTATATTCATTAAACAACTATCAAAATAAAAAACAATAATGAGACAAGAGACACAATACGTAGGTGATTAGGCAGGGCCAAAACCTCTCCAACATGAGAGGAAAACTCAAATGAATTCTTCTTCTTATAGTATCTTCAATTGACAAATTCCAAGACCTAGACCCTTGATCAAGAACTTTTCCAAGAACCAAGTCACAAAAACCATTCTTCTTCTTCAAGTCAGACTTCTATTCCTCTATCCTTGACCTTTTATATTCTATCACAAATATGCAAATTTTTAGCTTCCTATAGCAGTCAATATGTCACATAAGAGTGCTCAATGGAGAAAATTCATGAGGTTTCTTTCTCTGCTTGTACTTGTACACTTATCTGGTATATTTGATTGGAATAATACTTATCTCTTGATCCTTGACTTAACTTCCTTCAAGATTTGATGTTACCTTACTGCATAAACCTTAGATTATGTGTGTAACCTAAAAAATAGACCAAACCTTCTTGTTTTCTCTTCGCTGGGATAAAGGATTCTCCTAGACCAACTTGGATTGTGATCCCAATCTTCTTGAGCCTTGAAAATCCTCCTAAATTTGACTGTGACTTCTTTGATCTAAAGCTGGAAGTGTACCCTGACAATAGTCCATACGTGAGAGATAGAAGACCCAGATGAAAGATCTAAAAAATCGATTTTTCCTTCTGCTATGAGTCTCCCTTCATCGCTATATTATGAGGCTCTTTCTTGTCTCCTCAAATTTCTGCAATGGTGTTTTATCTACCTAAAATGAGGCCAAGTCATTCAATATATATAGACATCCTCAATCATGATTTGAGGCCAACTTCAATCTGTTCCTAGGTTGACTTGACCTTTGATAAGGCCGACATGAGTTTTTACTTTGTGACTTAGTTATTGGAGAGTTATTTGACTAGAAATTGACTCAAAATAACTTTTAATATGTAACATGCTCAAAATGGATCTTCAATACATGATGTTAACTCAATATACTTTATGACCTAAAGACAAAACCTAAGAGCTCACAATGGGAGCTTGATCTACAAAATAAAATTCCTTGAGCATAAAACCCATGCTTCAAGCATAACAAAATAATTTTATTTTTCTTCCTTTCAATAATTATATAAAATCATGATTACACATGTCATTATGAAGACCGAACCTAGTTACATATTTCAGCGCTCCCTCTTAACTATGGAGGTATTCATAATCCATACAAGGTATTTGGATGTTATCAATTTGAAGAATTCTCATTAGAAGGGTTGGATTGGTAACACATCTATTTAGCATCATATCATCCAACATTGTCACATAGAAATGCCTTGACTAATTTCTCTATTTCTCCACAAGATTAGAGCTCAATGTTGGCAAGACCAATGATGTATAGACTGTAGTATACCTAGGGGGGATAGTATGGGGTACAGAGGGAGGTACCTAAGGGAATAATGTAATACTGAGATTAGCCATAGTTAATAAATAAGGTGGTTAACCCGTATCATGCAAGGGACCACAAGTAGTTAGCAATAATGTGATAAGCCCATTGTATTAGATATATGGCATTGAGAGACCCATGGTATTTTATGTATGAAGCCTATATAGAGGCTAGAGACTCCAAATTGAGAGAGGTCAAGGATTATTGTATTGGAAAGCATATTGCTTGTGGAGTGTTCTCCTTCCTTAAGGAGTGATTGTATGGTGTTAACCTACATTAAGGGTTTTGATTAATAAAGGGAAGCATTTCTATATTCAGATCTTGTTATTTCTAGGCATATTTCTATTCTCATATATTTTCAAGTTAGATCTATTACAAGTGGTATCAGAGCACTTTCTTGGGAAAAGAGGAAAGATTTTTATTTTTATTTTTGCAGGAATTTTTTGGGCAGTGATTTTGCAGAGAAGATATGAAACTTCTGGTGAAAATTTTGCAAAAAAAAATTGGATATCTGGATTCTTTATGAAAAAATACCCAAATTAAAAAAAAAATCAGTCGAATCGGAGTTTGAATGAGGAAGATATCGCTGATTTAAAAATCAGCTATGTTGCAGAAATGTTTTTGACGAAAATTCATGGACGGTGGATCTCTAGTCAATTTTTGCAGTTTTTGTGAAGAATTTTGAGAAAATAATTGCATATATGGGATCCTCTTGAAAAATTACCCAAATTGAAAAATAAAATCGGTCGAATCGGAGTCCGGATGAGGGAGATATCGTTGATTTAAAATCAACTATTTTTTTTAGAATTTTTTTGTGACGACAAGACAATTGTATCGCACATCTGAAATTCCAGAGTGCCTAGATCAGGATTTCTATCACATAAGAAGATGCAGAATGGTCGTTCCATTTCCAAAAATAGGTTATAATAAGGATTCTAAGTACTATTAATCAAGTTGTGTCCATTTTAATTTTTCACCAAAGTAAGTGATTTGTTTTCAAAACCCTCTTCATGGCTTCTAGCAAACACTTTTTTATAGGAAAAGATAATGGTCCTACTATTGAAGAATTCCTAAAAGATTTGAAGAGAACCATTCCGAAACATTAGAGAGGTTTATTATGCCTTGGGCTGAAAGATGAGGCTGCCATATGGTGGAGCTCACTTGACAGCAAGAAGTTGTCTAAACTTTTAGATGAAGACTTCGAAAAACTCCTTTTGGACAAATGGTCTCATGCTAGAAAACATGGGAATGAGACATGTAAGGGGTTGTTTTCTACTGGTATCTCTTTATTACAGGTTTATGGATGTATTCAGAAGGAGAATATCATTATGTCTATAAATCCTATTTGCAAGAATTTTTTTATAAATGTTAATGTGGAAAAGGATTGCAAGTACCAGCCAAACAAATAGAGTACACACTGTTAATAATGAGTAGGTGCAAGTTTATAAAGATTTGAAGATTTCTATGGATAAGTATGTATTGCATTTTGATTTTTATGGTTCAGATATGGATGATGTGGATGTTTTTTTGAGATACCCTTGGATGAAATCTGTTGGTACTATCAATATTAATGTGCAGAATAAATTCCTGAATCTCTGGTATAAAAAGAAGAAAATTACATTACAGGATATTTCCATCAATAAATAGTTAGAGTCCAAGGAGGATGAAGTATAAAATGTTTCAGGTACTGATACATCATATGATGAGTCTGTGGCTGAAGTAATACTAGAAGATAAGAAACAATTGCAGGCACCACAACATGTACCAAACACTAATATCTGCCCAGAAATAACAAGATCTGAATATAGAATGCTTCTCTTTATTAATCAAAACCCTTAAGGTAGGTTAACACCATAAAATCACTCCTTAAGGAAGGAGAACACTCCATAAGACGTATGCTTTCCAATACAATAATCCTTGACCTCTCTCAATGGGGAGTCTCTAGCCTCTATATAGGCTTCATACATAAAATACCATGGGTCTCTCATTACCATATATATAATACAATGGGCTTATCACATTACTGATAACTACTTGTGGTCCCTTACGTGATGCGGGTTAACCACTTTATTTATTAACTATGGACCATATCATTATTACATTATTCCCTTGGGTACCTCCCTTTGTACCCCATATTATCCCCCCTAGGTGTACTACATAGGCACCCTCATCATTGTCTCTCAGAACATACCCCACCCAGGTTCTCTCAGAGTATGTTCCACCAAGACTTTTCTTATCTTCGATTCCCATTCCTCAAAGAATATCAATCCTCTACTACTACTCTTATCTTGGATGCCCTAACACATCCTCAAAGAGTATCAGATGCCAAATGCTTACCCAATCCCCCATTCTATCTTCCCAAGTGAATACAAGAATGACATGTCTATCTCTCCCTCTCAACTTAGGGAGGACCTACTCATTCCACTAAAGGAATGTGCCCATTCCTATAAAAGGATTGTACCCAAGCTCTGTCTTAACCAAGGACTTGACCAAACTCCTTATTCATCAAGTACTTGCTTCCAACATTTCTCTAGGTGGAGATCTTGGGACAACTAGCTTCTTGTAGGGCTTCCTCTTTCAATGTCATGAACTTTTTCTTTTAATATGAAGCCTAGGTCTTTTGGGACTTGTTTTTAGGGCATAGACCATTCATCACTTTCATTCATGAATAAGGTCAGTCATGTCATCCTAGTATTCATTAGAAAGTGATACTTTCAATCCATATCTGGCCTTCCTTTATGCCTTTCTTTCTTCTTCATGTCATGTTTCATTAAGGACCTTTCATAATTATATATGAACATCAGTTGTAGAAGACATCCAAGGTTCTTCCCTTGGCAACCTTGCATTAGCCCATCCAGATATTGTTCAAAAATAAAAAATGAACATTAAATTAAAATTACCTTTTTGATGGTCTTTCATCATGATATCTTTCCTGTTTGTATCAACATCTTGCATAAATATTTCCACATCTCCAAAAATATATACAATATCAGAGGTCTCCTTGTTTACCAGACTTCATCATGGCCTTCAAATCTTTTTCATGGAGATATGATAGTCAAATATTTCAGCCCTTGGATGTTAATTTTCTTTCTTCATAGTTGCATTTTTACGATCTCTTCCTTTCTCTCTTCACAAATTTTCTTCCTAAAACTTCCAATCATAGTTCCTCCAATTTTTTCAACCACCTCATATTTCATATGAAGAAATATTATGTTGATTTCATCTAGTTAATATGTGAACCATGCCTTCCTGCATTCTTCTAGAGGAGTAGATCCTTTCTTTTGATCATGCTCTTGAGGTAGAACATCCATTTATGATATTTGCAACCAGATGACATGACTTAATTTAAATATATAAGCATGCATGCCTCATTTCTTCCTTAATTAGGTCATCTAGACATCCTTCAACAACTTCCTTGATTGAGATAATTCAATCCCATGATCTTCTTCACATCTTTATAACATCATACATTTATTCCATGAATCCCATACAAGGTGGAATTCTTGGTGAAGCACTTGCTCCTTTCAATAGGTGAATCTTTTAGTGAATATTTTAATAGAGGATCTTAATCATCATCATCTGGAAAAGGCTCCTCTTGAATGATGTATGATGAGATTTTATACTAGATGACTTTCTTCTTCCCATAATAACAACTTATGTTTCAAATGAGGTTACCAACTGCTACATTGTCCTATGATGACTGCTACTAGTATGTAGAATTTTACTTCAACTATGACATGAGATCTTGCTTCAATTGTATGCTTACCATGATTCCTTATTACTAATATGCATTCAACCATGGCAGAGGTGTTTCATCTTTTACTTTTTCCTTGTTATCCATGTACATTATGAATAGTGTCTAAGGGTCTATATAGTTCCCTTATTTCATCATCCCTTTCCAAGGATCATCTCATCCATCTTTTAATTCTTGTACCTACAATATTATTTAGCAAGTACCCCAAGCAAAATATGATACCAAAACATGATGTCAAGTTACCTTTCTAGGATTTTATGCAATCAATAGGTCATTATAGGGTTTCTTAAATTCAAACCTTAGATCATACTCTTTTCCCTTTATGTCATTCTAGAGTTTATCCCATGCCCTAGAAATCTAACAAACCCTAGAAACCAAATTATAGGGAACTATTGATGCCTCTAAAATCATAGCACCAACATTGGGGATAACCATCCAGTCCAGATCTTAGTACAACTCCTTTTCCGTTTGGTGTGGTGGCTCCAATTGGATGTTATGGGACCAATTTCCCAATAATGTATGGTTTGATGAATGAATGTTTTAAATGTATAACAAAGATGATAGGTGATTTAATCTATAACTCTAAAATATACAAATATATCTATATAACCCAAGTAATTTCATAACAATGAAATTCTTGATAATTCCTAGCAGACAAATAATCATATAGATGATTTACTTATCCATAGAAAGATGCATTTAAATAATGATTACTTTGTTTAAGAAGTTAAACAAAGTAATTATAAAAAAAACATATCGCATGATATACAAATATATATTATTGACATATATCTTTTTAATATAACAATTCTAAATCATTCAGAAGTGACATAATATAGAGTTGCTTGAAGCATGTGAATACATCAACAATAGAAAATTAAATGGAATGCTAATTACATAAAGAACAAGACAAAAATAACAGTGATAGAAATACCGAATGCATTTGAGTCTCATTATGTAAGTAACATTCTGGTTCCACCTTCTTATTCTAGAAACTCCAAGGAGATACAAAAATGCAGGTCTTGATTGAAGTTCTTTCACAAAAATCTGAAACCTTGATCCATGGCTTATAAAAAATAAATTAAGAAGTGCAAAAGTGCAACTTCTCAAGTCTAGTTTTTGTACAAATTGAGGACCCCTTCTAAAGTAACATGAAAGGGGTTTTATAATAAAATTAAAACAAACTGTTCACAAAAATCGCTGAGAATTGTTGGAACTACCTACATTAAAATTTGGGATTTGAATTGCAAAAATAGTATTGCAATTGCCTTTGAAAAGATTCATTGCATCTATTTCTTCTCCTGTATCTGCAACTGACAAATTAAGAGCATGTTTTAAATTTCTGGACGATGACTCATCCTCTAGTGTATTTGTCCCGTGTACGTGGCATCTGAATGCTCGGGCATCATGCGATCAACAACATCGGCAAGGCATTTGATGGTCATCTGTTGGCTGTGAAATTTGACCAAAAAGGACCAATACACTTCCCAAGTAAGGCTTTGTACTCTGTTGAGTTGTTCATCTTTGGTGGCCAAATCCTGATTCCATTGATTTTCTAACACTTTTGCCTTTAGAAGCTTTCCTAGGGAACAATCAGAAATTGAATTAGCTCCTTATAAATTATGATTTACCAGCTTAATCACATTATTCATTATAGACCTAGCCCTGGAGGTAGCCCTTTCTACCTTTATCAACTGTGTTTCCCATTCCGAAAACAATATTTCTTTATGCGACTCTTGAATTCTCGGTAGTTTAGCAACTCTTCCTTCCTATGTACTTTGCTAGGAGAGGTAATTTGTGACCTTATTATCTACATCCTCAAAT
Source organism: Pinus tabuliformis (assembly GCA_031772625.1). NCBI lineage: Eukaryota > Viridiplantae > Streptophyta > Pinopsida > Pinales > Pinaceae > Pinus > Pinus tabuliformis. Next base: position 931,649,423 of record CM062816.1, on the reverse strand, counting down.
TCTAATTTGGTATTAACTGCTTGATCGATCAGTGATGTAGTTGTGATGCATAATGGGTCGATAAGAGATATTTTATGGCAAAGTAGATTCAACTGTTGAGATAAGGCTTTATTTTCCTCTACGACTTCCTTTTTAAATTCCTCAACCTTGGGATAATCTCTGAACTGTTCCATATAGAGTTGTAGCTGTGTGATTTGCTCCTTTTTAGTCTTAATTTCTTGTTGATGTGTCGATTGAAGCTGTTCGAGCTCTTGAGACAACTGTTGTTGTTTCTGGATGGCATGCTGGTCGATCTTCTGTTTCTCTAGGTTTAATTTTACCTCAAGCTGCTTGTTCTTTTGTTTTTATTCTGCCAACTGTTCCTCAAGCCGATTAATCTTCTATTGTTCTATTGCTGCTTGTTCTTCAAGTTGATTAATCCTTTGATCATTTTCTTTGAACAATTGGTTAACCTCAGTTGCCTTATCAATTGTAGCGGCTGTGTATGAAATTGAGATAACTTAGTCAAATCCTCAGAAGGATTGACCTCTGAATCCTTCCATAAAACATTCATAAATTCATATTGAGGAGCTGTGGATGATGTTTGGTCTATTTTCCTCTTTTTCCTTTGACTCTTGACTAGAGCCCTGTGTTTTGGACTGTAAAATACATCCAAGGGTGGTATTTCTTTGATATTCAATGTAATTTCTCCTAAAGGGTTTTCAAAGATTATTTCAATCTCTTTGTGAGCCATGTCTTTACTGGGTGTTCCTTCAATCACATTATCAAGAACAATGGGCTATTGTGTTGCGAGCGATGCTGATGTGATAATGTTTTGGGGGTCACTCTGGCTTTTGTTCTACTGATCAAATTGCTCCCACTCTTTAATCAAGATGGGGTCAATATGAACATCTGTGTTAAGGGGTTCACTCGTATTTTCACTTATGTCCCCTTCCCCCAAAATCTCTTCAATAGTTTGATCCCCACCATGCTCTGCTTTCTGATGAATAGGGGTGGTATTTAATAAATCTAGAGGTACTGTCAGTAACCTCTATGTCCTGTATTCCATGAATTTGTCCATCTTCTTCGCTCCCAATTTGAATCTTTCTAGATGACTTACTTGTGAGAATAACTCTGCTGAGGCGAAAAAGTCATCGAACTCATCCTTCTCATGTATAAATTTTCTAACTTTCACCTGAATGGTGAAATTGAAAGCGACCTTGTTTGGGTCATATTGTCTTTCAGGAATAACCGCTAGACCCAGTTCCTTTGTTTTCTCTGCTTCTTTCTTAGCATGTTTAAAATCATGCAATGTGTAAGTGCCACAGTGGAGGGGAAATGGAGGCCACACTTGTTTCTTAGAATCTTTAAGGTTTCTGGACATCCCTTTTTCCACTATCTGGTAAGCTATTTCCCTAGCTAATAGCTTATTTGGAATGTAGAGTGGAAGGACATGAGGATTTGTGATACTACCAAAAACCCTAATATAAGTGAACTTCTCCTCCCCGAACCAACTTCTGATTGAAGTTAAATCAATGCTAGCCTCGTCAGACAACTAAGGAGCAGGTTTGTTAAAGATGGCTTGATGGACAGGTAAAATAAATCCATGGCAAATCCTGTATAAATGATTCTTGTAGTCAAACTTCCATAAATACTTATGATAAATATGAATGGGGGTTGGATCCTGAACAGTCCATTTCCAACCTAGGATGGGAAAGTCGGAATTAAAACAGATTGTGTCCATTATGTAAGCACTCATATAGAATGGGGGCACAATTCTGGTGGTGACAAATCTGTTCCTTCTATAATATAGTATTTGACTGGCCATATTATCCGATAGAATGATTGCCCAATCCATAATAAAGGAGTTGATTGATGCTTCTATTAATGGAACCATTTATATAGAAAATCTAGTAGAATCGGAGCCCAAAGAGCCTACATACCATAGTAGCAACGTAACAATATGGAGATGCTAAGGAGTCCACAAAGTACATACTAGAAGATTCATGTTTATGCTTGTTAGGAAAATGTCTCCACTATTTGATAGGGTCTGACTCTACCTCATTCTCCTTAGCAAAAGCTTCCAGGAATGCCTTGTTGTAGTGTCGCTGGGGATCCAGCAAGTGATACATTCTTTTGACATCTTCAGGCTTGAATGTCCCGAACATCCTTCCATTGGCTGTAAAGAAAGCTCTGTCTGTTATATTAATACTTTCGATTACCCATCTCACTAGATCATTATATGGTAAAACTTTTGCATGGGCTGCTATTCTATGGAGGAAGGAGCTGGCCAAATCACTGAGCGTGTTTTCTATTTGATCAGTTGCATCAGTTGTTGCTTCTTCTTCTATCTCCGTTGGATTTTCTGCTTCAAGTAAAGCATATATGCCTTCCCATGAGATTTTACCAAGGCCTTGACAGGTAGTATCTACAATTAACACCAATTTTGCTGGTCCTTCTTCCACTGTAATGGGGGCCTTTTCCTTTCGAGATTTCTTAGACATCTTGACCAACTGTGTGATTCTGGATCAGCACTGCAAAATGAGAAAGAGGAGCATAATAGGCAAAAAACTTGAGAGGAGATAATACACAAATTACAGACCAAAAGTAGTTATGTGCATTAGATGCAAAAATATTTTATTGTACATAGCTACCATGGATGGAATCCTTAAAGGACTTAACCATAACTGCTCCTTAATGTTTTACCGTAACTTCCAACGTGAAACTTTAATGCTGAAGCCATATGTCGCATCGCAGGTTTTGTAACGATCCTTTTTAGAATAGGTGCCATAACTCTGCGATTTGTATTAATTTTAATATTTGTGTAACAATCACATATCGCAAATCGGTAGTTTTCAGCGCCACGCTCAAAAGGTTTCTTTGCATTGTTACGATTGCGATGAGTGCTGAGCTGGCATGGGGAGATGGCGGGTTAAAAAATTGGCAAATCACTTTTTCCTTTACAATTGATTTATCCCTATATTGCATGTATTCATAGTATTTGTTACTCGCTTTTATCGAGAGCGCGATATGCGATATTTATATTGCATCGCAATTTTTCAATGAAGTGTTTTAGATGTTTCCCTATGAATCAACGATATGTGATTTGTTGGCATTATGATGCATGTGTTGTACTTGATGGCAAACAACTCATAGAAGGTCAAATCACTTATATATATCTAGATGAATCTACGGAAGAGATATCAGATGACAATTCTCAGTATGACAAGTCCAAAGGGGGAGATTGTTGGCATTATGAGACAAGTGTTGTCCTTGATGGCAAATCACACAAATGATAAATTATAGTGCAACAAATTTATTTGATAAATTATAGTGCAACAAAGTTTCCTTCATGTAGAGAAAAGTTCACGCACTTTTATGCAGAGAAATGTTTATTCCATGTAGAGAAAGGTTCACGCACTTTTATGCAGAGAAAAGTTTATTCCATGTAGAGAAAAGTTCACGCACTTTTATGCAAAGAAAAGTTTATTCCATGTAGAGAAAAGTTCACGCACTTTTATGCAGAGAAAAGTTTATTCCATGTAGAGAAAAGTTCACGCACTTTTATGCAGAGAAAAGTTTATTTCATGTGGAGAAAAGTTCACACACTTTTATGCAGAGAAGAGTTTATTTCATGTAGAGAAATGTTCACGCACTTTCATGGTTGGTTTATGGTATTAGTCCGACAGTTTTTGATCCTATGGTTTTGGTCCGTGGTATTGCATCCAAAAGTGTTGATCTCACGCACTTTCATGGTTGGTTCATGGTATTATTCCGACAATTTTTGATCCTATGGTTTTGGTCCATGGTATTGCATCCAAAATTGTTGATCCCAAGTATTGGGTCCGTGGTATTCTATTATTATGGTTTTGGACCGTGGTATTGTGAAAGGTCTAAGACTATAAAAGAGGAAGGAGATCATTTCGCAAAGTACTGAATTATCTGAATATCCGATAAAGTGCTAGATCTGGAATACTGTGATTGAGTTATGGTGCAGATCTGGATCTGAGCTAAAGAGGGAACTCACCGGTTGATGGAGAACAAGATCTAAGGATAGATCGGGATCAAATGGTTTGAAATGAACTATGTTTGTATATTTGATTATGCTTATTCTAGTTGAAAAATGATCTGAACTGGGTATAACTTAAGTTTGAAATCGCTGCAAGTCATGTTTGAATATTTATAGATCTGTACGTGGGTTGGCTTTGGTGTAAACGCGTATATATGCAGGTTTGGTTCATTGTAGTAGCGTATACAATTTGAGCTATGATATTTGAAGTCACAGGTGGTTCTGGTTGTTGATGGGTTCTGATGACAGTTTAAAGGTGTCAGTATTCTGCATATCCTGTTTGGTTGATTGTGTTTAGCTTCAGTATTGATGGATGAGAACTAATATTGGATCAGGATCATAATGACTCATATTTATGTGATCTGATGGACTAGATCTGGGTGCTAACACATATATTATCCTTGTATATGTATTGATCTGGTGTTTGGGTGATTCAGAAGATTGATTGATTATGTGCTTCAATGATATTAATGGGTCCAGTATGAAAATTGGATGAAACGTGGCCTTTCAGATTATGTGTTGTGCTTCAGGAGTATCCAGTCTGAAAATGTATGAAATGTGGTACCTGGAGGAGAGAAGATTGTAGGCCGGTGCCTACGTACTAGTATCTTAGCTAGTACAAGAGCTAAGGGGGTGGTAGCTCCCTTCCAGTAGCAGTTGAAAACTTTGGAGCATTGTAGCAGGTAGCAGCCTGCGTACTAGTAAATGGATCGGCTAGTACAAGAACTATGGGGGTTGTAGCTCCCTTCCAGGAGAGACTGGAGAACGAGAGAGGGTTGTAGCTCTCTGCAGGTAGAAGCCTGCGTACTGGTATAAGACTGCACCAGTACATAAATATTGTAAAAGGATTTTCTTATTAAGAAGAAGATTGAGATGACTTGTAGCAGGTGGTTTTCTCCCACATTGGGTTTCCACCTTATATCATGGTGTTCATGTGTGTGGCTTATGTGTGATGATCTGTTCTATTTTACTACACCTGTTTACTGTTAATATGGTTGATAATGTTCTAATGCACTCATTAAGGATCAACTAATTGAATGATAAGAAGTTGTGGAAGTAGCATATATGAATTTGAATATGGAAATGAAAAAGTTTTATTGATGTGATAATACTGATTCACCCCCCCCTCTCAGTATTATTTCCAACAATTGGTATCAGAGTCGATCCTTTGGTAGAAGCTTGATCGCTTGAAGGAGATCCGTGGAACTATGGGAAAGAAGCTTAAGAAGAAATCACCTAAGAAGAAGAATACATCTCAGAAGAACTATGACAGTGGGAGAATCGATTAGGGATTAGGTATAAGAAGCTCTTCAGATTCAGAATCAGATTCAGAATCATTTCAGAATGAAGATGAACTATCAGGTATGAATTTGCTATCCTCTGATGTTCCAGCTATCTATCCATTTGGAAAAGATGGAAGTGATAGTGAAGCAACTGAATTTGCTTTTATGGGTGAGCAAGAAAAGTATCAAATATAGGAAGTATTTAGAAGGCTTACAGAAAAAATTAAAGATCAACAAGATCTATTGAACAAAAGGTAATGTGCTTTCAAAGAAGAAGTTACCAAACTAAAATCTCAATCAGAGGAAGGAAACAAGGTAAGAAAGTTACTCAAGGACAAGGAAAATCAATGTCAAAAGTTGTAGGGTGAAGTGACATCATTAAGAGATGAAGTCAATGAAAGAAGCACAACCATCAAGAAACTCAGAGATAGATCCAGTTACTATGAAAGTCTTGAAGCCATGATCCGCTCGCTAAAGGAAGATCTTGAAGAATCAAAGAAGCAGAATAAAGATCTACTCCAAGCTATTGAAAAACAGGTAAACGAAGATATCAACTTAAAATCTCAACTGGAATGTGCCTTCAGAATTCGTCAAATGCAGCAGGATCTGAATGAAGAACAAGAAAAGGAGATTCTCAAACTAAGGCATCAGTTGGAAGAAGGAAGGAAAGTTGAAGAAGACATGAAGAAGTAATGTCTAGAAAAGGAGGAACAACTTCAAGTTGAGGTAAATATCTTGAAAGGTAAATTAGAAGAAAAGGATAAACTATTACGATTTCAAGATAGTACTAAAGCCTTGGATAATATTCTTAGTAGTCAAAGGTCTCCTGCTATCAAGACTGGTCTTGGTTTTCATGAATTTGTTGAAGGTGAATCTAGTTCACAAGGTGAGGAAAGGAACTCTAAAGAGAAATCTAAAATGATCAAAAAGGAGATGAAAGGTCAACCCCATCAACAATCAAGGAAAGAGACTCCTCAAAGAAAATATCTTACTCCTAACTATGGTCGACCATTTACACAGATGAATAATATTGAATGTTATGAATGTCATAATCTTGGACATGTTGCAGCTAGATGCAGAAGAAGGATGGTTCAAGATCATCACACCGAAAGATCATCACATTCCAGGTACTTCAATGGATATTGTTTTTCTTGCAATTTGTTTGGTCACAAAGCTGCTGATTGCTACAGGAGGAATATGAAACATGTAAGATGTTATGCATGTAACAAGCTTGGACATATAGCTAAGGAATGCAGGAACAAAGTATGGGCACCATACCAAAAGGAGAAAACATCATCATCACACTTGAAGATGTGGAAGAAGAAAGAAGTACAGTTAGAAAGAGGCGGCACAACACAACATACAGACATAACAGAATTAGAGGGAGTTGGAAGTGTAAAACTTCAGTGTCCTAAATCTCATATGCAAGTTTCTTAAAGAGAAGTCACGTATATACGCGAGTTGGAAAGGCAGTAGGGACAGGTTCAGGAAAAGGATTAGTCATGATCCGGTTTATTATTTGCGTTGTTTGATAATGGTTACAATTTGCTGATGATGTGTGGAAATGACTTGATGGTTAGAAGTGTTTTGCTTATAACTTGATAATGATGATGTATTGATACTTCTTGCTGATATGAATGATCAGATCTGACAGTAAACAAGATGGCACAGGTTTAGGGGGAGCATATGCTTTTAATGCATTATTGGCATTATGGTTAATAGTCCTTGGTGATGATGCTTATATGGATAAATGATTCATCTTGCTATGATATGGTTGTGAGTTGTTCAGATGATTCTTTGGGTTACATAGTTGATATTTAGATCAGATTTGTAGTTTATCCTCTAATGGTGCTTACATGGTGATCTTCATAAGGATAAGGAGAAGTGCTTAGCTTGAATTCACATCTTCTTTACTTGATGATGAGTCACTCATATGTTGTTGTCGTCATATGCATAAAGATCATATATTACAGTTATGATGCAGGATTCCTATTGTTCTTGGCACATATATGGACGAGGATTGTTGGCTGGATACATGGATGATTATTCAAAGTTGCATTGTTGGAGACCTGATGATGATGAGTTCTTACCTATATGATGATAGGTTGTTTCGTACATATGTTGATTGATATTCCCAATTGATGATACTTGGTCCATGCATATCTGGATGGCTATGGTGTTTCTCACATATGATAGAATGATTCTATATATACAGAATTCTGTTCAAAAGGATGAGTTGATACGGACATACCTTGATGATTCATGCACTAATACAAGTTGCTGGTGACAGATGCTATGGAGCAGATCATTCAGTGTCATTGCTGATGTTTATCATGATCTTATTTAGGTGTTTGGTCTCTGTTATAAATGTCATGTATATCATTTGATGTAAAGGTCATATGAAGACTCATGATGTAATAGTGTATCTCTATCTATTGTAGTCATTTGATGAAATATTTCAGTGATATCAAGGTCATGTAACAGCCTATGTTTGGTTTCCCCACTATGCCTGGGATGAAGATGTAATGTATTTGGTTATCATATTTCTGATGTATCCTCACTTGGTTGGGTGATGGATGTATGTATTGAGTCTTTTGGTGATAGGAAGGTCTTTCATGATGTATAAGTCTTGGTTCTTCTTGAAGAACATCTTTTGCAGATCTTTCCTACAGTCAGGGGGAGCATGAACAACACAATTCAGAAAGAGCAGAGCTTTCAGCATGTAGCATGAACAGATTGGTACACCTTGGCATATACAAAGGGGGAGCTCATTCAGAGATTTCAACAGGTACTCAGGGGGAGTATGAACAACGGAATGCCTTTCTAGGAAAGAGAATATCTTGGTTCGCCCTTTGCCCTTGATGTCAAAGGGGGAGAGTGATTTGGTATTGTTGCCATCAAGTCCAAAGGGGGAGATTGTTGGCATTATGTTGCCATCAAGTCCAAAGGGGGAGATTGTTGGCATTATGATGCATGTGTTGTACTTGATGGAAAACAACTCATAGAAGATCAACTCACTTATATATATCTAGATGAATCTATGGAAGAGATATCAGATGACAATTCTCAGTATGACAAGTCCAAAGGGGGAGATTGTTGGCATTGTGAGGCAAGTGTTGTCCTTGATGGCAAATCACACAAATGATAAATTATAGTGCAGCAAATTTATTTGATAAATTATAGTGCAACAAAGTTTCCTTCATGTAGAGAAAAGTTCACGCACTTTTATGTAGAGAAAAGTTTATTCCATGTAGAGAAACGTTCACGCACTTTTATGCAGAGAAAAGTTTATTCCATGTAGAGAAAAGTTCACGCACTTTTATGGAAAGAAAAGTTTATTCCATGTAGAGAAAAGTTCACGCACTTTTATGCAGAGAAAAGTTTATTCCATGTAGAAAAAAGTTTACGCACTTTTATGCAGAGAAAATTTTATTTCATGTAGAGAAAAGTTCACACACTTTTATGTAGAGAAGAGTTTATTTCATGTAGAGAAATGTTCACGCACTTTCATGGTTGGTTCATGGTATTAGTCCGACAGTTTTTGATCCTATGGTTTTGGTCCATGGTATTGCATCCAAAAGTGTTGATCTCACGCACTTTCATGGTTGGTTCATGGTATTATTCCGACAGTTTTTGATCCTATGGTTTTGGTCCATGGTATTGCATCCAAAATTGTTGATCCCAAGTATTGGGTCCATGGTATTCTGTTATTATGGTTTTGGACCGTGGTATTGTGAAATGCCTAAGACTATAAAAGAGGAAGGAGATCATTTGGCAAAGTATCATCTGAATTATCTGAATATCTAAGAAAGTGCTAGATCTGGAATACTGTGATTGGGTTATGGTGCAGATCTGGATCTGAGCTAAAGAGGGAACTCACCGGTTGATGGAGAACAAGATCTAAGGATAGATCGGGATCAAATGGTTTGAAATGAACTATCTCTGTATATTTGATTATGCTTATTCTAGTTGAAAAATGATCTGAACTGGGTATAACTTAAGTTTGAAATCACTGCAAGTCATGTTTGAATATTTATAGATTTGTACGTGGGTTGGCTTTGGTGTAAACGCGTATATATGCAGGTTTGGTTCATTGTAGTAGCGTATACAATTTGAGCTATGATATTTGAAGTCACAGGTGGTTCTGGTTGTTGATGGGTTCTAATGACAGTTTAAAGGTGTCAGTATTCTGCATATCCTGTTTGGTTGATTGTGTTTAGCTTTAGTATTGATGGATGAGAACTAATATTGGATCAGGATCATAATGACTCATATTTATGTGATCTGATGGACTAGATCTGGGTGCTAACACATATATTATCCTTGTATATGTATTGATCTGGTGTTTGGGTGATTCAGAAGATTGATTGATTATGTGCTTCAATGATATTAATGGGTCCAGTATGAAAATTGGATGAAACGTGGCCTTTCAGATTATGTGTTGTGCTTCAGGAGTATCCAGTCTGAAAATGTATGAAATGTGGTACCTGGAGGAGAGAAGATTGTAGGCCGGTGCCTACGTACTAGTATCTTATCTAGTACAAGAGCTAAGGGGGTGGTAGCTCCCTTCCAGTAGCAGTTGAAAACTTTGGAGCATTGTAGCAGGTAGCAGCCTGCGTACTAGTAAATGGATCGGCTAGTACAAGAACTATGGGGGTTGTAGCTCCCTTCCAGGAGAGACTGGAGAACGAGAGAGGGTTGTAGATCTCTGCATGTAGAAGCCTGCGTACTGGTATAAGACTGCACCAGTACATAAATATTGTAAAAGGATTTTCTTATTAAGAAGAAGATTGAGATGACTTGTAGCAGGTGGTTTTCTCCCACATTGGGTTTCCACCTTATATCATGGTGTTCATGTGTGTGGCTTATGTGTGATGATCTGTTCTATTTTACTGCACCTGTTTACTGTTAATATGGTTGATAATGTTCTAATGCACTCATTAAGGATCAACTAACTGAATCATAAGAAGTTGTGGAAGTAGCATATATGAATTTGAATATGGAAATGAAAAAGTTTTATTGATGTGATAATACTGATTCACCCCCCCCTCTCAGTATTATTTCCAACATGATTGCGATAGCCTTATCGCATTGCAAGGTTTCAATGAAATGATATAATTCATTCCTTGAGATTAATGATGTGCGAGACGCGATAGTTATTGTACATCATATTTCTTATAAATGGCTTACCTTAATAAAAACTTTGCAATGAGGGTTTTGTTATGACTCTGATCGCATCGCACCTTTCCAACTGGATGTTCATGAGTTCTAAAGAATTGCAATTTGTGATGAGCGGTCCTAAATACTCATAAATCAACTTTTATATGACTAATATGGAAAATCTAATTTATTAAAAAGTTTATTTCTTTTTATATTCTAAAGGGAACCCATTTCTTATTAGCATTTTAAGACTAAAATTAAAAATTGAAATGGGGAGTTGTTGTATAGCACAACAATTGGCGATTCACTGGCAGAACCAGTTATCTTTGAAAAATAATGAAATTTCTAAAACTTTCTTAAGTAGAATCAATTGAGGAAAAGAAAACTATCTAAGAATTGGTTAGATAAAACAAATCTTACTCTGAATAAACAAAATATCAATTTTGCAATTTCATTTACAAACCCTTATGATAAAATAAAAACATTTTTTTGGTTTCTTCAAGCTTTGATTGGTTGTTAAAGATAAAGTAGGGGGCTCTTCCAACTTAGCTTTTAAATTTACTCTTTTGTCATAGGTAGTGCCTCTGATGCTAGCAAACATCTATAGTCTCGACAGGGTTACCTTTTAACCATCAATCATTCATTGTCCCATCCATCTAAGAGTATAACTTTTGAAAGATAAATCCAAAAAGATATATGTACATGTATTTTCATTTTTTACTTTTTATTTTTTGGATAAAAGCCATTGTCCTAGTTTGGGAGCCAGAAGATGACAATGCCATTCACTGGTTGTAATTGAACTAAACAAGTTGGCTTGTAATGAGACCCCTTGTCTTATGATTATAAGCCATTACCCCATTTGGTATGCAGTATTGGTAATGTCAGTTTAATTAGTTCCCTATGATCATGGTAAGCAGGCTCGTCATGAGACCTCTTATCTTTTAAATCAGATATATTTTAGAATTACACTCTAAAAAATCATAAACCCAGTGGATGGGGTGAATGATTTACTCCTTAAGAGTTTATGGATGAGAATTCTAGAGTTGTAGATGCTTAGCTGGAGAAAGTATTTATCGTTTTATAAATAACCTTTCTCAACTTATAAAACTCAAAATGATTTATTGTATTTTCAAGGTTTGGAATATTTCACAAATTTAAAGAGAATATCAGAGTTTCATGTTTGATCTAATTTCCAACATTGTAATCATTTCCTTGAAAGTTTCTATTTTTTGAAAGCAAGTATTCACAATATTTTTTCAAAGAGCTTTTCAATATTGAAAAGCCAATGAGAGACTATTTACAACATTATTTCCTAAAAGAAACTGGCTTGCATAAAGAATATGTACAGGTAAGAAGGGGTTACCTTCTTAAGAAAATAATTTCTTTAAGATAAGCCCATTCACAGGAAGAGATTCTCTCTTTCCTGATAAGTCTTGTAGTAGAAACATTGATGAGCCTATCTTTTCAACGATCTGAAATGGTCCAAGCCACATCTTCTAAAATTTGGTATGCTTATCTTTGTCTTCATTTGCTTTGTCCCATTTCAAAACAAGATCACCGATCTATAATGTTTTTGAGCCAGCAGAACTTGCATCAAAATAAGATTTAATGACCTGCTGATGTTTAACATGAATAATTTTGGCCTCTTCTCTTTCCTCATCCAATTTAAGGATTTGATCAAACCTCAAGTGAATAGAGGAGGAAGGAATTTCTTCAATGAATTGTACTAGGGCTAGAGATGGGAGTGCTAAATTTGGTGGTATTACAACTTCTTTCCCATACACCAAGTTAAAATGAGAAGTACTTATTGAGGCCTTCTGAGTTATGCGATCTTCCCATAATGAAAATATTAAAGATTTATGCCAATTCTTTTGGTTTCGATCAACAGTTCATTTCATAGTCTTGATGAAATTCTTGTTAGTTGACTCTGCTAAGCCATTTCCTTGAGGGTAGTAATTTGCAGAGTATTTTAACTTAAAACCTCTCTTAAGAGAAAATTAAACTATACTATTCCTAGAAAAATAAGATGCATTATCGAAAATAAGCACGTTAGGTAAACCAAACCTTGTAATAATGAACTGATCAATAAATTCAATAATTGGATTAGAATTGGCTACCTTTAGTGGAATTGCTTCTACCCACTTTGTGAAGTAGTCCGTGGCTGTGAGGATGTATCTGTGTTGCTTGGAAGAATGTGGAACAATCTTTCCTATAATATCAAGTCCCCATTGTTCAAATGGTTGCTCAATGTTTACTGGTTGGAAAGGAAAGGCTGGTTTCCTTTGTCTTCCACTAGCAGTTTGGCATATATTTCAATTTCCTTACATAGCCATGGGCATCTTTAAATAAAGTCAGCCAATAATATCCAACATGTAGTATTTTGTGAGCTGTAGTGTCTCCTCCAAAATGTCCACCTGCTGGGCCATCATGCAATTCCTGTAGAACCGTTTGTGCTTCAGTTTTTTCAAGGCATCTTAATAAAATTAAATCATAGCTTCTCCTTAATAACACATTATTAATGATTTCAAAGTGTTTGGCTTTTAATCTTAAGGCACGTTTGTTTTTGTAACTGAATTCAGGGGGAGAATATCCATTTTTCAAGTAAAAGATCAGATCAACGTATTGAGATTCAAAATTAATGGTACTTATCTCATTTACTTGTGCAGTATTATCTGAATCTTCATGGTCTGGAATATTGGAAGCTCCTTCCAATAACCTGCAAAAACCTTGTCCTATAACAATTTTCGCTTGTTTAATATCGATATCATACTCTTATAAAGTTGTTACCCAGTTAGCTCTCTTCTCTCCTACTTCCCTTTGAACTACCAATTGTCTCACTGCAGAGAATGGGACTATTACTTTAGTGTGTGTTTTTAGGAGGAAAGGTCTAAAGTGTTTGATAGACTTAAATACAGCGAAATCTTTCTTTTCAACTTCGGAATAGTTGAGCTCAGCACCTTGCAAATTAGAACGAAAGAAAGATATGGGTGCTCCTACTTGCTGGTCATTGATCTATGTTAAAACAACAACGTAAGATGTTTCAGTGGCCAAAGTATAAAAAATAAAATGACTAGAAAAATTTGGAGTATTCAATGCAGGAGCAGTAATGATTGCTTGTTTAATCGAGTTAAAGCCCTTTTTTTTGTTATGTCCCCATTTGAAGACTGAATTTTTCTTAATCATGGATTGCAAGGGCAAAACTATATGAGAAAAATCAGGAAAAAATCTCTTCACAAAATTTATCTGTCCCAAAAATGATTGCATAGATTTCTTATTATGTGGCAAAGGGATATCAAAAATCTCTTTTATCTTGTCCGGATCAATGCATATGCCATCTTTGGATACAATGAACCCTAAGAGTTTACCTTCACTAAGAGCAAAGAATGATTTCTTGGGATTTAAAGAAATCCCATATCTTTTGCAACGTTCAAAGATCTGTTTTAAATCATGCAGATGATTGCTCTTTTTCTTAGAATAGATAGTTATGTCATCTAAGTAAACAATGATTGTCCTATTGATCAAACCTTTGACGGATATATCCATGGCTCTTTGAAAAGTAGCTCCAACATTTATTAACCCAAAAGGCATTTTCTGATAAGCATAGGTTCCCCATTTAGTCCTGAATGTATTCTTTAATCTATCGTTTGGATGTACGAGTATCTGATTGCATCCTAAAAAACCAACAAGAACAGACATTAACTCTAAGCTAGCCACTAATTGAAGTATTTGCTCCATTGTTGGTAATGCGAAATTATCTTTCTGAAATGCTTTGTTGAGATTTCTAAAATCTATGCAAATCCTAATATCACCATTCTTTTTTCTTATTGGTACTAAGTTTGAGACCCATTTAGAATGTCTGATAGGAAAGATTATTTTGGCTTTAAGGAGTTTATTCAATTCTATTTTAATCTGACTTTCAAGATTTGGGTGAATTTTCCTTAGCTTCTGTTGTACAGGTTTCTCATCAGAAATCATTGGGATTGTGTGTTGAATGATAGAAGTATCATAAGTTTTCAGATCTTCGTAATTCCAAGCGAAAACATTTTTGTATTTCTTTAATAATATGATGAAAGCAAATCTTTCATCTGATGAAAGTCCAAGTCCTAGATTGACATTTTGTGGTTTGGCCTCAGTGCTGAGATTTACTAATTCAAACCTTAAAGTAGAACTTTGAAGTTTTGCATTAGTAACCTTTTTCAACCTATCTTTAATATCATAAAGATCTTCTAGCTTGACCACAGATTTAGGAATAAGATTTTCATTGAGTCTTTGTTTTAATTGAATATCATGGTTGCTTTCATCGATAATCTGATCATCATAAGATCCTTCAGAATTCAATAAATTTAAGATATCCTCATCATGATTAAGCACACGCAAATTGGTGACATTATCTGGAACAGATGGCCGAAAGATTAATTCAATAGCAAACCTATCTAGACTATAATCCTCGGATGGAAGGAGTTTAGAAGAAACATTAGTCAAAAGATCGTCTGCTGCATTCTGTGATATAGGAATAGGAGAAATGTTGAATGCCAGAAAATGAGTTATGATATCTTGAACAAGTGATTGATAATGTTTGAGATATCCTGAAAGAAAATGGATAATATTTCTCACTTGTGTAATGACAATTTTAGAATCACCAAATACTTTCATATATTGGATATTTAGGCCTATTTCTTTATAGAGCCCTTGAATCAATGCCTCATATTCTGCAGTGTTATTGGTACACTCAAATTCTAGCCTACATGATAACATCGTTTCTTCTCCTTCTAGACTAACTAAAATAAATCCTACTCCTGCACCGTCATTAGATTTTGGTCCATCAAAATACAAAGACCAAAATAAAGGCTTATTTACAGGCTTATTTACAAGTTCATCTGCAACACTAACACACTTTGAGGTATCATTATGGGAGAAATTTTTGATCTGTGACATGACACTTTTAACAGGAAAAGGGGATTGTTGAGCATTAAAATTCCCAAAAAATGATCAGCTATCTATAAACACCTGCTAGCTATACCAAAGCACCAAATAATGGAGCCTACTACTCATGAAATGATAACACTGCTCTAGCCATCCCCTCATAGGCATAGTCGTTAATCATCACAATCTGGCCACTAATCCATTCGAAGAAATCTTCTTCTAAAAAGTGTCGGATAGGTCTTCATCCTATGCGAGGATCAAGTGATGCCCATCGCCCCTATCTTGACTCCCTCGGATCAAGGGGACCTAAGCTCATCTGCAGTCACATAACAAGTACCGTCTCAAGTATGAATGAGGAAATGAGAGTGCCATACCCAAAACTCTATTGGGTTTGAGTCTTGCATGCGGTCAATTCTGCCTTCAACTGGCGAAGCAGTGCTTCGCACCAGTTGAAAATTTGAGGTTGGACACAATTAACTACAAGCAACAGTTGTGCCTTTGTTGCAACGTGGGGACTCTTTGACCCCACCAAATGCACAATCAACCATAAAATGGCCCTCATATATATGGACTTAATCCTCTCTATAGGGACTTTGTTGTTGATGAATCCACTCTCAGGGATACAATAATCTTGAACCAACAGATCAAGGATTAGGCCTACCCTTGGTCAGGTTTGCTCGTGCTCCTTTGCATGAAAAACATGTCAAAAAGTATATATCATCTCGGTCAATGGCCAACTCATGATCTCCAATCTTGAACACTTGCTCATGTTCATCCCAACGCTAAATAATCCAGCTCAAAAGGTCCTCCTAACCTTTCATCAAGTCCAACTTAGCATACTTCATCAAACCACAATGGCGCAATGCAAGTATGCAAGCAGGATCATTTTGCATCAGCAATTCTTGTTGGTCATGGGCCCATTCTCTCCATAGACTAGTCATAATGGCTCAAAAACTACACAAATCAACCCAAAAATCAGTGTAAACGGGGAAACATTTCTCATAAAATCACTACCCGGGGTTTTGGGGTACACCCTCATGCACTAACGCCCCCCCTAGTGACATACAGGGAGGATTAACGTCCTCCAGCAAGTCGTAAAGGGCATTTAACACCCCCTATAGGCCTGCTATAAGGAATTAGGCGCAATTAAAGAACTAGGGCTCCCCATTTCTCCAAAAAATCACCCCAAAAGTTGATAAGAAAGGTTAAATAATGCAAGATAAAGGTTTTGGCACCCACTTGGGACTAACGGCACGTTGAATGGTTGCCTGAATCTCCCGCAATCATCCGTGGAAAATCTGCTCCTCTTTAGCTCCAAAACACTCTCACAGCTCTCAAATGATGCAAATGGTGAAAGTGGAGGCTCAAGAACTCCCTTATAGTCACTTTGGAGACATGAATTATCTTAATTGAAGTCATTAAAGTAGAAGTAGTCCATTTCCAATGATAATTATCATGCGCCATGACCCCATATTGACAGAAATTGCTCATGTTTTGATGAAAGAATTTTTAGGATTGAACGACAGAAATGACCATGTGCAATTCTCTATGAGTGCTTTATTTTATGGGATGTTTTCTCACTCTAAAACTAAAAAATCCCCGAGTTTTTCATCATTGGACTCGTTAAACACTTACGACGATGGTATGAGAAACTCTTTTTCCCTCTTTTTCTAGCTCATTAAACTGAAAAAGATCGATTGAGCATTATTTTTTGGGACTTTTTTCTTGTTCATAAAATAAAAAAAACCCAGAGTTCCTTCTTCAGGCTCATTAAAAACTTATGAAGAATCTCCGAGCATTCTTTTTAGGAACTTTTCTTGCTAGTTAAATTGGAAAAACCCTGAGTTTTCATCATTGAGCTCGTTAAACATTTACGACGACGATATGAGTGCTTTCTTTTTTGGGACTATTTCTTGCTCTTAAATCGAAAAATCCCCAAGTTTTTCCATTCTTCAGGCTCGTTAAATATATGAAGAAGGAATGAGAAGTTATTTTACCTCTTTTTCCTCGCTCACTAAGCTGAAAAAGATATCTTGATTTTTCTTCAATCGACTCGTTAAAATTCGATGAAGGTATTGAGTTTGTCATCGCGTGACTCATTAAAATTTCACGACGAAAATCGAGTTTATTCTGTCTCCTTGTACTCATAACGAAATGAGCCAAACATCTATTGAGCATAGGTTTCTCTTTATCCAGACTCAGTAGATTAACTCACGAAAAAGGAACTATTTCAGGTATAATATTCAACTTTTGTCACACTTAGTTAAAAACTATGACAAAGGGACCACCCCGGAGTTGTTCTTTATGATCTTTTCAGACTCTCTAAATATGAAAATACCATCATGTTCTCTCGTTAGGACTCATTAAATTACACAGACGAGGTATAGAGTCACTCTTTTTACGATCCTTTTCAAACTCTTAAAACATGAAAAGATCGACGAGTTTTCCTGTCTGGACTCATTAAACTAATCAAATAGGGCATAGAGTCGGTATTTTTACGATCCTTTTCAAACTCTTAAAACTTGAAAAGATTGATGAGTTTATCCGTCTGGACTCACTAAACTAATCAGATGGGGAAAGTGGACAATAAAACTGTGTTATGTTCCATATTTTGAAAGAGTTTTTTAGCAGCAGTCGCTCCCTTGAACATGGCACTCCCTCAGATAAACCTTCCTTGTGACGACCTCTCAATATGAATCTTACCATCCTATGAGTTTAGCCTATATACCTCGATGTTCTTGCATCTATGTATCCTAACACTCTTTGGTGTTCATGAGTCTAGTGCTGCATGGTTAAAACCATTGTCGTGCCTTCTATTGTTCAAGGGAAAACATTTATCTTCTGTTTCCTCCATCAACCCATCAAGCATATCCTACCATCATGCCCTCTATCGCTTTGACCCAATGCTCAAAAGATTCCTCAAAAAACAATAATTCTTGTCCTATTTCATGTCGACTGATGTAGGACACCTTATTTCCTACCTTTCGATAGGTCTCTTCCTATCGACTTCAACACTCTATCTAGGAAAAAGACCTAGAAACACATCAGTGCCTTGGTACTTGTAGACATCAGTGGCAGGTCACCTTGTGTTTGATAAGGGGTTTTCATTATTGGATCATGGTTAAATGATTCTACGAGTGTTCAATGAAAAAAACATTTTTCGCACTCGCTAGATTGTACTATGCATCTTGGAGACCATTACCATTAACAGTGGCCATCCTCGCGTCTACTAATTGTCTCCATTATTGACTAGTAATCAGATGATTTCGTGCATGTTCGACATCAACGCATATATTCACATGTATCGATCTATGCTGTTCGGTGAAGCGGAAATCAAGACCTTGGGTAGAGGCTTGCATCACTCAGCCTTGTTTCCTCTCCCAAGTTGCGGTTATTATTTTTTGGAGACAACTCATTAGAATGATCCTATTATGACACAAGTTCCACATTGTGCTTATCGGTGGCCAGCATTGTCATATCTCTTTTCTGAGAAAATCACTCTGACATAGCTATTGAGCATGGGAATGCTCGACTCAAGACATGATTTTAGTTGTTTTATATATATGTGTTGTATCAGGTTTCCCATACCGCCTGAAGCTCTGATCCTCTCTCTCTTTTTTCCAAAGAAAAGGACAGTTAAATATAAAGTATTTCAGCCATCGTCACAGCCTCTGATCTCACACTTTAGGGGGCATTTGTTATACAGGAAAATGACCTCCTCATCAACTCAGAGGACAAAGACATGATGACTGAAGGACTGACCAAGTTCACAGGCCCAGTTGTCAAGGTAACGTTGTCTAGACACTATCAGCCTGCTTTTAAAAAATTCTCAACAAGCTTAAGGGTGCGTTAGTGCCTAGGGTAACTCTACTTGCTACCTTGGGAATAATGTTAGTGACCCTACATTATTTTCTATGGGTAAAAGGAGCAAAATGACTGAGAAAATATCCCTAGATTCTCTCCTATGTCAGCTCATAAATGTAGGGAAACATCAGAACTTGACCCGTTTGGGGGAATTACTAATTCCTAATGGAGTATGCAAATGGGAAAGATCACTAAAGCATAGAAACATCACTACTTTTGCCTAATGGAACTCATGAAGGACTTGGCAACCCTAATGCCACATGCTATATGT
Source organism: Pinus tabuliformis (assembly GCA_031772625.1). NCBI lineage: Eukaryota > Viridiplantae > Streptophyta > Pinopsida > Pinales > Pinaceae > Pinus > Pinus tabuliformis. The sequence goes on along the minus strand of CM062816.1, from coordinate 931,629,874 downwards.
TAGAGCCTAGATTGACCTCAGGCTGAAGGGAGGCAATCCTAGGATAGCCACAAACCAAGCTTAACTTGGTAGCTAGCCCTACCAGGTCACGATAGGGCTCTCTCCTTGTCAATATCAGTTGAGATGACTGAATCAAATATGAATCTTAGGCTAGTTATAGTAGCTCTAGGGGTTTTTGGTTGATTTTGATGGTTTTTTTGCTGGATCAGAAGGAGCATGTAGCTTTGAGTCCGGGAAATCAAGTCAGGAATGCAGGGTGTTCTGTGGGGTGAGGTAGGTAGGTGTTTAAGCACTTGTAATTGAGTGAGATGGCAGGTCTAAGACTGATGAGGGGCTGAGGAGGGCATGCAAAGATCATATATCCTCTTCAAACTGTAGAAAACATAAAAAACTAAATGTATTCCCAAGGTAGAGCACTGTCACCAATGTATTCTACCTATTTATCTTGATTTCATTTAGTTTAGAAGAATGAATTAGATTTTGGCACATATAACACATGAAAAAAACTAATGACAGAAGGAAAAACTATGCAAAAACACATTACCACAAGAATCCCACAAAAATAGCTGCAAATCCTAGTTTATTTCCTTGCCAAACTGTTGTAGAGATGTACAATCTAGCTCAGAGCATCCACGAGAGCCCAACCTTTGCTAATGATTGAAAACGTACATAATATAGACAATCAAACCACCTATGCTAGCCATCAGGGGTCGAATCCAAGAGATAAGGAACTGTTACAACCATTTCCAAACAAAGAACAGGAATATAGGCAGTGGAACAACTTGCCTCTAAAACCATGGAAACTGATTCATTGACCCCCAAACCACCTCAAAATGATGAATCTACCCTATAAGATCATTTAAAAATTAAATTTTCATAGCACAACATTAATTACAATCATAAATTCATCCATGAAGAGAGAAAAAGTCAACTTGCAGAGAACCTAGGTGAAAACTTGATTTTTGGGCAAACTGGCTCTATGCGTAGTGCCACTGGCTAGGTGCATAGTGCCACTTCACAGTCACTTTTGGAGGCATTCCCCTTAGCCAAATTGAGCCCACAATAGCCCATTTGAAAGGTCTTCCTATCTAGTTTTTGGAACATCTTGAATTTTTTCATTTTGATGTCACTGGCCCCCTCAAAAGTGAAATATTCCAAAGGCTGCTTTCGTGTGTCCAAAAAGAGGCAGAGAGGTCATTTTTTGATAGTTTTTTGACCTTTTGGTGACCATGTTTTGCTCCAAAATTGCTGAGATTTTCTGGGTTTGATGCTCTCATCATGTTTAATCTAGATATATGATCCACTTCTCCAAAAAGTCTTCCAGTGAAAAGCATAGCGCCGGTGGCGCCACGCACCTAGGGAAAATTTCTGTGTTGTAGAATTTCGAAAATTGCAAATGACCAAAATTTGTCAAAACTTGCCCAAATTTGGCACAAGGCACTATCATTAGTTTCTTTGATGGACTAGTGAGGCTTCAGCCAAGATTTTTAGTTTTTCTTGCTCTTTTTTTCTCCTCAATTCCTTCCTCAACCTTGCCTTAAGCTTCCTCATCCTTATATTGCATATTTTGTTTCGGGTCATATAGTGGTAGGCCATGTGGCGAAGCATCTTCTTGTCTCTATTGGCCTTCTCAAGCAGCCTCTCAAGGTGTATGTTGACCCTTTCAAGCCAAGTTTCCTGGTCATTCTCAATCTCTTGCTCAATGGAAGTCAACTTGACCTTTGCCTTCTTAGCCTTTTGCCTGTTCTCCTTGATCATTTGCAACTCCATGAGGACTTGCTTGTCGGTCAATTTTTTGTTTTCTTGCTCTAGATATTTGATGACCCATTTAGCCCTCTCTAAATTGTTTGACAAGGCTTGTATCTTAGCCTCTTGTTCCTTAATGATCATGTCTTTGACATTCCTTGGATCTTGAGCATCCAAGTCAATGACATCAACTCCTTGTGTCTCCTCATGATCAACAAGGTCAAAATCTATCTCTTTCCCATCACTAGGATCTTTCTCATGCATCTTTTTCTTGCCTTTACCTTTGCCCTTGTGTTGCTACCCAACTTGTACCTATTTAGCTGAAGAAGAAGGCAAAGCTTCTTCCTCTCCTTGTGGAGATAGCATTTGCCTATGGCCTGAAGATGAAGGCGAGACCCCTTCCACACCTTGTGGAGATAATACTCACCTGGAAACTGCAAAAAGTTTCCTAGTGCCCCTCTCATATGTCACAAATATTGGCACTCCAACAGTTTCAATCTCTTGGACCTTTTCATGTCCTGAAGGTCCACCTTCTTCATGAGGCACTGATGAAAATACTTGAGGGCCTTTGAACATTTCATGAGAAATGAAAGTCTCCCATGGCATGTTAAGAAGGTTTAGCTGATGTAAAACAATGATTTTAATCAAAGAGTAGTGGTAGATGCTAGTTAACTACTAGGGGTATGATTTCTTCTTTACAATGAATGCCATCTTCTCAATGTTTCTGAACATGAAGTAGGGGATATTCATCATTCTCACCCTAGTGAAATGCATCAACAGTCTAATGTGGTAGGAATATAGTCGGGAGAACCTGCCTTCATAAGTAAAGTACTTGATGATGAACTTCATCAATGGAGCAAACCTGCCCTCCAAGAATTTAAAGGGGAATACTCTGTTGAGTCTATTATGATATTTAGCCTTGATGTAAGGCTCATAGTACTCTATGTCAATGTCCTGACCTTTGTTCCACTTTTAACCCACACTTGGAATACCTGTAGCCTCTGAAATGATAGTTGGTGACAAAGTGAATGTAACTCCAGCAAGGTTTATCTCATTGTTGTTCAAATGTGTCACAAACAACCTCGCTAATTCATGATGAGATTTGACCCTTTCCACCATTTCACAGAAACTGAAACATGACTGATGTCTGAAACAAGAAATTTCAAATGGGTAGGCTTGAAGCACCCTCAAACTGGTGGGCTCCTCTCTGATATATTTTCCTCCCTTATGAGGCTTTCTGACCTGTGTGTCTCTCTCCCTGGAACTGTCACTAAGGGTTTCTTCCTCCATTTCATACTCACTGTCCCTCTCCATTGTTGTACAGATATTTCTCTTGTGGTGAATGAAGAGTGGTGAATGAAGGTAAGATGAGTATGAAGAGATTTGAATAGGAAAATAAGTGAGGGTGAACAAGAATGGGAAAGGGATGTAGGGAGTGAGTAGGGTTAGTGAATAGTGTAGGGTTTGGGAGTAGTGTAGGGTTTGGGGTATATGTATAGGGTTTGGGAATTAGGGAAACGTTTAGGGAATGATGTCTAGGGAATTATGTATGGGAGGATGGGGTTTAGGGAAAACAATAAAAAGATTATATAGGACAGCAAAAATGAGTGAGTTTTTTACAATATATGAGACAATTTAGTGACAATTAGGGTTTGATATTTTTGAGAGACAAAACCACCAAAGACTGATGCAACAATTCTTTTCAGCAAGAATGGTGATGTTACTTGGAAAGAGGAAATGGAGAAGTTTTGAGGTGATTTGATGCAATTTGCAACGATCCAGAGCTCAACTGCTAGGTGCATAGTGCACTCTCCCAGGTTTGTAGTGCTGGTTTGGCACATAGCGCCAGTTCAAAATTACACAGCAGAAAAAACCTAGGTGTGTAGCACCAGCTCTATGCATAGCATCGGGCTTTGGTGCATAGCGCCAGGGAGATTTCTCCAAAAACACAGTAATTTCACTCCCTTTACTCAATAACACCTCAAAATCACATTTTTCCTCATGGACCTCAACTCAAACAATGAAATAAATTGAGAGAGAAATGACCTTTATATGGCTTGGCAACTTTTGATTTTTCATTCTCCAAAAACCACTTTGTAATGTCTATTTGCTTTTTCAAATACTCTGTTTTTTGGATGCTTGATCTTTTGCTTGAAATAGGTGAACTGATGCTTTGATTTCTTTGAATTTTGTAGTGGCATGTACTTGGAAATATCAGCAGGTGACCAGGAGCAGCATGACACTATTAATTACATATGAGAAATAATAAAATTACATGAAATTTGCAAATAAATACCAATGTTGTGTTTTCACCTCAAACTGGTTTAGAGGTGAAAAATTTATTAAGTTTACAAATTGAAATTAAAACATTTTGATGATTATTGTCATCCTCATGTGTCTGCTAACCATTATTAGTCAATAGTTACTGAAATTTTGACCATGGTAAACCCTAATTCCTAATGAGACTATAACCCTAAGACCTAAGACCTATTTGATGAAATAAACTGAAAATGAACCTGTACCTGAACCATTGACTGAATCACACTTGAAAAGAGGTCAGTAGATATGTGTCATGAGGGAAAAAACTGAAATGTACCCTACCATCAGTTGATCCATGACCTAATGGAATGCAACTCATCAGAATGGGACTCCTATTATGAATGCAAAAGAGTGAATTTTGATCACTGATGGTAGTGTGAAGACACTGACACTAACACTATATATGAAAAGCTTGGGCCATTGTGAAAGAGGTCGAAACATTTGAAAGGATTGCCTAGTTGATTGTCAAGCAGAGTCTTAGACTAAGGCATCATAAGAGGTTAATAAGGGAGAGAGAGAGAGAGGAGATGGAGGGGTAAGGGAAGGCTAATGAAACTAATGGTTGTAATCACTCTTTCTACATCAATATAGAATTGTAGTTGTGTTTTCCACTTCGTGATGTTGGTAGTATAACTTTTTTATATGCTGATCTAATATCTCTAGCATGAGTGGCTTAGTTATATGCAACTAGATATCTTTTATATGTTCATGCATTTGTTTATTAAGGTTTTGTGCTGTGATATTATTCTTGTCTTTACTATGTTCAAGTTTTGATCTAGAGCCAGCTTAGGGGTCTTCTGCCTAACTGCATTGCGCTCTCCAGCAACATCACACTAAGGCTCGAGGTAATAATTCCTTCTTGCTTTGATATTAATTTGTTAAACATAGATATGCATGTACCTTTGTGATAGCTGCAAGTAATTTTACTGTCTACCGAGGATCCCGGGAAGATCCTTGAGGGTTTTCTACATCACTAAACACCCATGCATTAATCCCTATAGCACTTGGGAAGGTCCACTTTTAAGGGGGAAGAACCTTATATGGAGTTCTCAGCCCTTATCCAACGAAACAAACATCCAACACATTGCCACTAGAATTTTCTAGACGTGAAACCCCGTTTCCTTTTATAATAACAGTCCATAAGTAGACCGACGCAGGTATTGGGCTAATAGTAGCGTCGATCGACGCTGGTCATAGTGCAAAACTCTACCATCAGTGCCGGTGAGACATTGGGAAAGAGTTTTGATCTTAAAAACTGAGTTTTAAGATGGATTCTATGGAAATGATCTGAAGGGAGTGGGGACTACTTTATTCAAACTTCAAGGGATAAAAGAGCATAGGTTTCAATGTGAAAGTATAACACACTAGTCACTACTAGGGTTCTCCAGGATCAGGAACGGGGAGTGATAGGAGAGTGAAAAATTACTGTGTAACAGTCTCCATGGAAGGGAAACCCTGCATGCTATGTGGAAAACATTGATGAACTTGTATCAGAATAGAAGTGATCAAAGGAAGTTGGCACTAAAAGATAAACTTCGTAAAATCAAGATGGAGAAAGGTGAGATGATTCCAAAGTACTTTACCAAGTTCACTCAATGTCGGGATGAACTTGGAAGTGTTCGAATCACAGTTATTGAGGAGGATATGGTGAGCCTTTCTCTTCTTGGAATACCAAAGAGTTGGCATAGTTATTAGGACTCTTTCAATGGTCGGGAGAAGCTGCCAGATTGGGAATGACTATAGTTGGATTTGATGCAAGATGAGATCAGGAGGAACACCAAGGATGACTCTTCATCAAAAACTGATGATGAAGAGAACTGTGGCTTAGCAATTAAGGTGAGGAAGGGGAAAGGTAAACTTTCCCATTCCAAATCAGATTCTTATCATGGAGGTAAGAAGAAGGACATGATGAAAGTTAAATGATTTCATTGTCACAACATGGGTCACTTTCCTACAAATTGTCCATTGAAGAAGTCCAAGGAAAGGTCCTCAATAGGTCTGGTGGGTGAGGCTTTAGCCTCCCAATTCGAATTGGACTTTTCACTCATTGCATGCATGGTGTCTTCAAGGATGAGAAGTGTCTGGTACTTAGATAGTGGAGCTTTCTTCCACATGGCCAGTGACAAAGAGTTATTCAGTGAACTAGAGGAGAAAGATCTTAAGATGCATATCGAGATGGGTGATGACAGTAAGTATAGTGTTACTGGTATGGGAACTATTAATTTTCATAGGGAGAATGCGGCTCGACTCACCTTGAAGAATGCTATGCATGTACCAAGATTGATGAAGAACTTGGTATCCATTTCCATGCTTGAGGATAGAGGTTAAGATCTGATATTTTCAAAAGGAAATGCGTTCCTTTGACACATAGCCATGGGTCAAGTAAAGAATATAGGGATTCAAGTTCAGAATCTCTATAAGATAGAGGTAGAGGATTTTTCTGCTTTGAATTCAAAGGTGGAAAAACATGGTGAGCTGAGACGTCGGCAAGTTGTGGCATAGGTGATTGGGCCACTTGCATCATGGGGCTTTGAAGATATTGCAGCAAATATCTATCGGTCTTCCCAAAGGTACTGGTGAGCCCCAGTATTGTAGCAATAATGCTACAACTCTTGGAACTCCCTTCTTTAATTTTATCAACCCGGTAGTTCGTAACAAACTTGGAAGCGACGGTGCTGTATGCACAAGTACTAGCTCTTGCCGCAGCTGTCACTTGGTCAGCTGGCACAAGTCCGCTAGGGGCTTAAGCCAACTTCTATGAGCTCTTAGAAGAAGCTTTTTAACTGATGGATGAAAGCTAACTCAAAGGAAGCTAATCTACTTGCAGAAAGAAACTGAAAGCCAAAAAGAAACGCAAACCCTAGCAAACCCTAACTCTACCAGCTAGTCCTACTGATGCAAAGATGAGAATCCAAACTACTGAAAGAGATGCCATTACTTTTATGAAGGTAAGATACATGTGCCTAGCTACCTCTACCTGAAGAAAACATATTTTTGTATTTTTGAATAAGTTATTAGAATTATCATGCATGTGCTTTTAACTGGCTTTTTACTATGCAGAGGTGGATCAAGGAGGAGAAATGCTTGGAAGAGGTTGGGAAGGTTCAGAGAGGGTCTAAGGAGTCCCTAACACCCTTCCAGAGAGTTTCACAAAGTTTGGCTGCCAAGAAACCGCGTTTATGAGCTTCTATAGGAAGTCTGCAGGGGTTCTACAGGATGTTCTAGGATTTCTTCAGGATGTTCTGTAATTTTTCTACAGGATGTTCAAAAATGGGGTTTTGAAGCATGGATGGAGGGAAAAAGGTGGAGGGATGAGTATGGAGGTGAAATAGGGGTGTAGGGGAGTTCAAGACTTGGAGGATGGAGTTGAGGAGTGGCGTAGATGGTGAGATTTGTTCAAGGATGGATGAAACACTGTTGCACAAGAATATGAGAATCATGGCAAAGTAAGCAGATGAGACAAATGTAAGGTAAGGGTTCTAAGTGAAGGGTGAAGCAAGTAGGTTGGATGGAGTATGGGCAGGTAAGGAAGGATAACAGGTACTCCGCAAGTGGTTTTTCAAACTAAACAAACAAACACTTATAAAACCTATGACCTAGTTACTTCACTCTAATCTGACCTAACAGCAAAAGGAAATGAACAGAAGTTTATTTGCAAGGAAACCATGTGAAACAAATATGCAACTAAGAAATCATAAACCTAAACATGCATCCAAAACTGATATCAAGTTCGACAACTAAGAATCCAACACTATTAATTGCATGGTGAAGCAAAGAATGTGTTTTTGTGGGCAACAAGGTTACATTGGTCCCAGCTCATGATTCCACTGAAGGGGAGGTGAGATCCAAAGTACTTGGTAGCCTTTTTCTGAATATATTCCCTGTGATTAACCTATCAAGTAAATCTAAACATGAAGAACCTTTTTAATCATCAAAAGCAACCTAAATAACAACACAATATTTAAATCTAAATAGCAGATTTTATTCTAAGAATGCATCAAAGACACATGAAAGTAAACAAAGGAGGTACTGGGCACTTGAGATGGGCCCAACCCCAAGAGCTACAGTCTCCTAAGAGAGATTTAGAGTTGGTGCAAAGCTGGATTCATCTTTATTGAGCAAGAAAATAAGAGTTACATCAAAACTGTCCACAAGGGAAACTTGAAAATGAGTTGAAAGCAAAGCTAATCTATTGCCTAAAAATCGAACTACAAAATGACTAACTGCTAGCCAACTACTAGCTAACCCAAATGAGGCCCTAAGCCTTCTAATTTATACAAATTGAGGACCCCAACAGTCCTCCTAAACTTTAGGGACTCGGCTGCCCAAAACTTGTAGTTAACAGCAGTCCTACTTGACTTGCTTGGCTGCCCTTGTGCTAATTGATTTGGTGGCCCTTGAACTCCGAGCTGATGGTGAAGAATTCGAGGTAAGGGTCCATAAATGAAGGGAACACCTTCCTAAAAATACTCTCCACGAATTTGGCTACCAAGTGCTCATTTCAACCATTGACTTTGTCTCCAAATTGACCAAAAAGGCTACAAAAAGCACACATTAGACTTGTTGGCATAATGACTAACCCAATTCACTCTATTAGCATAAATATAATAAAAAACATACAATAAACTAATGAGAATGGTGGATTAAGTTGAATTAGGAGGTTGAATGAGCCCAAATAATTATCCATTTTTGGGGCTCATCATCACCCCCCTACTGAAAGTGTTTCTCATCCTCTGAGCAAACAATCTATCTCCTCATCTTTGATGGCCTTGGTGGCCTCCCTGTTATGCCAAGCTTTTGAAGTGATGTCCTCTTCTCTGTCATGAAACCATGCTTTTCTCTTTGCTTCTTCCCACTACTTGCTCCTTTTCCTAGAGAATTCTCAGCTTTGGTATGATTGTGCAAGTATATTCAATCTGATGGTGGCAATGGTGGTGAAAGGAGATGAAACCAGTGGAGGATGCAAGAAAAGAGTGGTTGCATGCCTCCTCAACAAACTTCAAGCTTCAAATCCCTCTCCATAATTGATTCTGGCCTGCCCAAAGGCTTCTACAGGATGTTTCTGGTAAAAATACAGAACTTCCTGTAGAAAGTCCTGTAGCTTCCTATAGAAGGTTGAACCATGACTAAATTTTGTCCGAACCCTGAAAAAAATGAGTGTTCATGGAGGGGATGGATGTGCTTAGGGTGGCCAGCATAGGTGCTGCCTCCCTAGCTAAAATCTCGGCCAATTTCTCCTTCTGCTGCCCTTTCCCCAAACTTCCTGTAGAAAGTCCTGTAGTGGTCGTTTTCTGGCTTCCTGTAGAAACTGTTTCGGTCTACTGTCACTGATATCTCATGGTGTGTCTCTTCCTCCTTTTTTCCTCTTCTTTGGTCTTTTTTTCCTCTGTTAGCTTGCTCCCTCATGCTCTGTTTTGGCTTTCTTCTCATCTTGTTTAGCTTCTGCCTTCTCTACTGTAGCCTTTTTTTCTTTGTTCTGCCTTTGTTTTGCCCTTTGCTTGAATGATTTGTGCTCCCTCATCACTATTTTTTTCACATTCTCCAGGCCTGATTCTTCCCTAGAATTGCATCGCTGCTTTTGCATAAACATGCAACAAATAAAACTATTTGTTTTCTTCTTCTCTTGAAGCCAAGAATTTTGCAAAAACCTGTGTTTTCTTCTAAAAAGATAGCTCATTGCCCCTCTTGTAAACTTGTTATTGCTCCTGGAATTTTCGTGTTTTTCACAACAACAAATTCCAATTTTTTCTCTCTTCAAACTTTTCCAACCTGAATTTGCTACTTAGTTTTTGAAAAGAAATCAATATTTTTTTTTTTTTTTGACAAAACAGAGACCAAATAACATAGTTTTTTTCCTTCTAGAAAGTGGTCAGTCTTGCAAATTCATTCTTTCACACAAGCCTAGTTCCTATGGTTGCATCTCTCTTGTCAGAAGAAGGTGAGAAGGAAGAAGCCAGGCTTCGAATGCAGAGGAAAAAAGTACTGTGTAGAACTCAGAAAATATGCAAGCAGACTTTTCACATTTTTTCAATGTGCACGCAGAATTTTCCTCTCATTTTTCAAATTTAATTCCATGTTCAATTCACCATTTTTCACCAACAAATCATGCACAACGAAGCTTCCCCACTCCTACCTTGTTTGGAGCTTGAAATTCGCCGAAAATCCCAGGTTTTCTTTTTGCATGGTTGTTTTCTGCGTTTCCTGTAGAAGACTTCCTGTAGAAACGCCTGTAGGGTGTCTCTGCGCCTTTGAATGATCTTGGTATGCGGGAGAATTTTTAACAAGCTGAAAAACTTGGCGAAGGATGTTAGTTTAACAGAATTCAGAGGCAGAGGATTCAGCTGAAGAGGTTTGCAAGTGTAAATGAATCAGCAGTTAACGTGAGTCTTTAGCCAAGCATTCCTTTAATTACTGCGTGATTTGTGGTGAGGTGGCAGAGACGTGTGCTGCTCATGCAAACTGTTGGTCCCCTGCAGTGCCATCTGCCTGTAATCCCTTACCATTAGTTGCACTGGAGTTTAAAATATCCACAACTGTCTGTGTTTTTTCAAATTTCATGTGAGTTGTTTAACACATACGTTGCATGATTCTTGGCTGATTGATAGAGAATTGGACAAGGAATTATCAGCTTAATCCTGCTATATTCGTGGCTCAATTCCACCATTCCATTCATTCATGCAATTTTTAAATTAGATTTGTGCAATAGAAGAATGAGTTTCAGTCACGTACCTGAAGTCAAATGGCTGCTGTGAGGTGCTGAGGCTAGTCATTGCTACATGCACTGGTTTCTTTGGTTGCATGAGGGCTTGGCTGATGATTTTTTGGTTGTTTTCCTTGTGCAGGTGTCCTCTGGCTGGATGCATGCTGCAAGAGTTCATTTCCACGCTGAGATCTGCACCTTCAAGCTGTTGCTGCTGAATTTTCACCGGACCAGAACTTGTTTTTGCCATTGCTCCCAAACGATAGATCGGATCGAGCTGAAAATTGTTGAGCATGTTCCTATCATCATGATGCACCTCCTATAGAAAAATCATGATCAATGGATGCACAAATTTCGAGAAAAATGGAAAATGGATGAAGATTTCAGAGATCAATTTCTTGGAAACCGTGCATCGGAATCGGATGAAACTTCTTGGGTAGGCTACTATCACCCATCTGCATCTCCCCATGAAACAGGTTTTGAAATGGATGCACGGATATGGAGAAAATGCAAAAATGGCTGAAGGAGATGGAGGCTGATTTATTGGAAACCGTGCACCGGAATTGGCTGAAACTGCTCAGGCATGTTGCCATCATCCTTGTACAATTCCCCATAAAACAATTTTTCAAATGGATACATGGTTTTCAAGTTAGGGCAAAAACAAATTCTGTTCTAAGTATTTTTTCTTCAAGGCATTTTGCAGTTTTGTTGCATGGTATGAAAAATGAACTTGGGTTGTGATGCAGGTATGGAGATGATGGAGGAGGAGTTTGAAGATTGTAGGAGGACTTCTGAACCCTTGAGGAAGCTACCATGTTCGCCAAACCACCTTTTTGAAATCCATTTCTAGCTTCCTACAATTTCTACAGGAACTTCCTATAGAAGCACAATGTAGAAGCACAATGAGGTGGACAAATGATGGAGAAAGGAAAGGGATGGACACAGAGGTGCTTGCAGGCCTAACCAACAGATTCCAAGATTTAGATTCCCTTCCAGAATCGAATCTGGCTCGCTTGAAAGTTCTACAGGATGTTTCCTGTAGAAGGCACAAAAACTCCTTTGTCTTTGTTTTGAGTGATCCTCCTTACCTGCAATGTCATTGCTGCAACCTGAAATTATTCAATGGAAATTAGATTTATTTTTATTTTTATTTTTCTCTTTTTTTTTTTGAAAAACAACTAGGGCGCCTCATGGAGGTTTTCACCCTAATTTCCTGCCCTGGGCACCTCCAAGGGAGGTTTTCACCCAGAGATCTTATTCTCTTTTCTCTTTTTTCCCAACCCATTGACCGCCTCATGGAGGTTTTCAATCAATGAGCCAATCTAAGGCGCCTCCGAAGAAGTTTTCACCTTAGATTTTTATTTTCATTTTTTTCTTTTTCCTTTTTTTTTTTCTACCCTACCCTACTTGAAAAACAAAATCATTTTCAAGTATAAGAATACTTCCAATGGAGCCATGTGCACATCGAGATTAGAGACAAGATGATGTGAAGGCTCGAAATGCATGCTTTGACAAGTGTCCTGATTTCAGAGACCAAATGATCTGACTTTGAAGAGATCAAACATAGCTGAAGAAGATAGTACCGCTGCAACTTAGTGACCGTCTGAAACCATATCTCAATATAGCTCTGATATCCTTGGTCCTTTTGCTGATCTGGATCATTCTTCATGTCACCTTCTATCACGACCTTCTCATCTTCCTCTTTTTGTTGATGTTTCTCTTGAGTACATGGAGGATTTGATGGTAACCATGAGGGAACTCTCTCGATCTCTAATTCTGATCTCTTTTCTTCATCAAGTGCAGCCCATGGTTCTTTAATCTCCTCTTTTGAATCTTCTTTTGCCGGATGTGGTCCTTCAATGCTTTCAATATAGTCTTTTTTTTGCAATACTCTTCCTGAGCTATGGTGAAGATCATTGAGCTCAAAAGCAGTTGTTTGGACATGCTGTGCCTCAGCTTTGCAATTGGGTTGAGTTGCTCCATGGTATGGTTTTGGAAATGGTGGTATGGGTAGTTGAGTGGAGGTGTGTATTTGAGATGGAAGTGGATGGGGTTATGGTTGGGCAGGCATTTGGGGTTGCCTTGGTGGAGCAGGAGGCGATGGTTGTGGACGAGAAGGTGGTGGAGGAAAAGAAGCGGGAGGAGTGTTGTATTGGGGCCTCCACCCCCGATGAGGTGCATTCCACTGAGGCTGTGGCTGAGAATAAGAGTGAAACGAATGATCATCTAGTTGGGCATAATATGGATCTGTGGAGGAACAAGGAGGAGGTGTGAACCAGGAAGGATGAGCAGGGGGACCCCAAGAAGGCATGAAAGTGGCTTGATAGGGGTCATAATAGGTCTCAGATGTCCCTTGCAGTTCCTGCTGATAAGATCTAGGTTCATGTGGCCTCCTTTGGTTCATATAATAGAGTGATTCAGTGGCTCCTTTGGCTCTCTGATATGTAGCTTTGATTCTGGGTAAGGAAGGGCACTGATCTGTAGGATGGTATTCTTCACATACAAAACACACTTCTATGGAGTATAATGGACATTCGTTCCTAGGATGCTTTCTAGTGCACCTAGGACAAAAAATGGCCAAAGCCCTCTTTGCTTCTTCTTGCTTCTTTTGGATCCGTAAGGTATCCAGTTGCATGGCAAGAAACTGCCTCATATCACTCTTGAAATCTTCGATCTGATTTTCAAATTCGTCTTTGGACAAGGTGCTGCTCCCAACATTTCTGCTTGTAGCCATTTTCTCCAGAGGAGTGGTTTCTTCTTCTTCTCCCCTAGAGGTTCTTTAAAGATGCCTTGATGTCCACCTAGGGCTTCTTCTTAATCACAACCATCGAAGAAGAGAGAAGGTTGGCTGTGTGAAGCAGTGGGGGGTGTTGTGCAATTATTTTTCTAAATTATCTCTACTCCTACAAGGCATGAAAGGAAATATTTTTGGTTGTTTTTTCTTTTTTCTGCTTGTACCTGCAAAAACTAAAATAGATTGAACTGCAACTAACTATCTTGCTAAAATGAAAATGCGGAATTGAAATGAAAGCAGGAAAGGACTAATCTATTTTGCTCAAATGAAATTGCAAGAACGAAATGCTAGTCTATGCTTGCAGAATTGAAATGATAATCTACGCTTGCAGAAATGAAATTGCGGAATTGAAATGCTAATCTATGAAAGTGGGAAATGCTAATCTACTTTTGCATAAACGAAATTTCATAATGGAAATGAAATAAACTACTTAGCAGAAGATTGTAGTGGAAAATAGAAGAAAAGCGACAATCACCAATACTCTGACGCTTCCCCGGCAACGACGACAAAAAGATGGTGGGCCCCAGTATTGCAACAATAATGTTGCAACTCCTGGAACTCCCTTCTTTAATTTTATCAACCCGGTAGTTCGTAACAAACTTGGAAGCGATGGTGTTGTATGCACAAGTACTAGCTCTTGTCGCAGCTGTCACTTGGTCAGCTGGCACAAGTCCGCTAGGGGCTTAAGCCAACTTCTATGAGCTCTTAGAAGAAGATTTTTAACTGATGGATGAAAGCTAACTCAAAGGAAGCTAATCTACTTGCAGAAAGAAACTGAAAGCCAAAAAGAAACACAAACCCTAGCAAACCCTAATTCTACTAGCTAGTCCTACTGATGCAAAGATGAGAATGCAAACTACTGAAAGAGATGCCATTACTTCTATGAAGGTAAGATACATGTGTCTAGACTACCTCTACCTGAAGAAAACATCTTTTTTTACTTTTGAATAAGTTATTAGAATTATCATGCATGTGCTTTCAACTGGCTTTTTACTATGCAGAGGTGGATCAAGGAGGAGAAATGCTTGGAAGAGGTCGGGAAGGTTCAGAGAGGGTTTAAGGAGTCCCTAACACCCTTCCAGAGAGTTTCACAAAATTTGGCTGCCAAGAAACCGTGTTTATGAGCTTCTACAGGAAGTCTGCAGGGGTTCTACAGGATGTTCTAGGATTTCTACAGGATGTTCTGTAATTTTTCTACAGGATGTTCAAAAATGGGGTTTTGAAGCATGGATGGAGGGAAAAAGGTGGAGGGATGAGTATGGAGGTGAAATAGGGGTGTAGGGGAGTTCAAGACTTGGAGGATGGAGTTGAGGAGTGGCATAGATGGTGAGATCTGTTCAAGGAGGGATGAAACGTTGTTGCACAAGAATATGAGAATCATGGCAAAGTAAGCGGATGAGGCAATGTAAGGTAAGGGTTCTAAGTGAAGGGTGAAGCAGGTAGGTTGGATGGAGTATGGGCAGGTAAGGAAGGATAACAGGTACTCTGCAAGTGGTTTTTCAAACTAAACAAACAAACACTTATAAAATCTATGACCTAGTTACTTCACTCTAACCTGACCTAACAGTAAAAGGAAATGAACAGAAGTTTATTTGCAAGGAAACCATGTGAAACAACTATGTAAATAAGAAATCATAAACCTAAACATGCATCCAAAACTAATATAAAGTTCGACAACTAAGAATCCAACACTATTAATTGCATGGTGAAGCAAAGAACGTGTTTTTGTGGGCAACAAGGTTACATTGGTCCCAGCTCATGATTCCACTGAAGGGGAGGTGAGATCCAAAGTACTTGGTAGCCTTTTTCTGAATATATTCCCTGTGATTAACCTATCAAGTAAATCTGAACATGAAGAACCTTTTTAATCATCAAAAGAAACCTAAATAACAACACAATATTTAAATCTAAATAGCAGATTTTATTCTAAGAATGCAACAAAGACACATGAAAGTAAACAAAGGAGGTACTGGGCACTTGAGATGGGCCCAACCCCAAGAGCTACAGCCTCCTAAGAGAGATTTAGAGCTGGTGCAAAGCTGGATTCATCTTTATTGAGCAAGGAAATAAGAGTTACATCAAAACTGTCCACAAGGGAAACTTGAAAATGAGCTGAAAGCAAAGCTAATCTATTGCCTACAAATTGAACTACAAAATGATAACTACTGGCCAACTACTAGCTAACCCAAATGAGGCCCTAAGCCTTCTTATTTATACAAATTGAGGACCCCAACAGTCCTCCTAACTTTAGGGACTCGGCTGCCCAAAACTTGTAGTTAACAGCAGTCCTACTTGACTTGCTTGGTTGCCCTTGTGCTAATTGATTTGGTGGCCCTTGAACTCCAAGCTGATGGTGGAGAATTTGAGGTAAGGGCCCATAAATGAAGGGGACACCTTCCTAAAAATACTCTCCACGAATTTGGCTGCCAAGTGCTCATTTCAACCATTGACTTTGTCTCCAAATTGACCAAAAAGGCTACACAAAGCACACATTAGACTTGTTGGCATAATGACTAACCCAATTCACTCTATTAGCATAAATATAATAAAAAACATGCAATAAACAAATGAGAATGGTGGATTAAGTCGAATTAGGAGGTTGAATGAGCCCAAATAATTATCCATTTTTGGGGCTCATCAGGTACGCTTGATAAAGTTGATACATGCAAGGGTTGTACTTTGGGAAAATACACCAAGTCTTCCTTTAAAGACATAGACAATCGAGGAAATTCTATTCTGGAGAGAGTCCATTCAGATGTGTGTGGACCATTCTCGACAGCATCCAAATCCAAACACATTTATTATGTTATATTTATTGATGACTATTCTCGTAAATGATGGGTATTTTTTATGTAGAAAAAGGATCAAACTTTCACAAAGTTTTGTGAGTTCAAAGAATTGGTAGAGAAAGAGTTTGGAAAGAAGGTGTTGAAGCCCCAAAAATAAAGTCGACAACAAGGGGGATACCCACCCGGTCCGGACCTTGGTTGGCAGCTCCTTATCCATTTGGTATAGCGGGTCCGACTGGGGATAATGGGACCAGTTTCCCAATCTATGAGTGTGTGTGTGTAGAATTTGATGTTCCTGGTCTAATAGTTCCTAATTAAGATATTCTAATTCTAACTTTAATCTAATGCTATGCTATTGTAATCTAATAAGCAGCAACATCTAAGTCTATACTAACCTGGGATTTAATTCTTCTATTATGCGATCTAAAGAGATTTCAAATAACAACTGTTAATAAATATTATTCAGCGATTATAAGAAAGGAAATCAATAAGGATGAACCACTTCACATAAAAAGTTAGACGAAACAGTTGTAAAAAACATATCGCATAATGAGCTATTCATACATTAAGCATAAATAAATAGCTATCACCGTACAAAAGTGCCAAATGATAACTTAGGCATTCATGCAATAATACATAAACAACTAAAAACTGTATATCATTTTAACACATAAGCAGCAATGGTCAAGAGATAAAAGCACCATTTATGACTAGTCCTGCTCATGAGCTTCAAGCGACAATGATTTATCTCTCCTTGCTTTAACATCCACTAAGAGTACATAATTGCAACATCAGTAGCAGATATCAAATGCAAACATCAACAAATCTTGTTCCATTCATTCATCAAAACCTCTTCGGAGGGTGCAAAAGTGCATGTTCTGAGGACAAGTTTTTGATAAATTTCTGGACCCTTCTATAAATACATGAGAAGGGTTTAAATACTACTAACTAAATAACTTAATTACACAGATTCAGGATACGGTTTAAATGACCGCCCTTTTTCTAAGCAAAAATAAAACAAAACTATTTCTAAAATTAAATCTAATATCTAACTATTTCTGCATTTGCTCCTTAATATTGCAAGCATTCAGTATTTGCCTGGGTAGAGTCGGCTGACTGTCTTCCGCTTTTGGTTGAGCTAAGCAAACAGAATTGGTAAGAGTTGGCACCACCTTCTCAGCAAAATCGATGATATGCTCGAGAGTCATCCTCTGACTATGTGGCTTTACCGCGTATGCCCAGTAATAATCCAAGTTCAACTTGGTTAACCCTTGAATCGCTTCCGCCTTTTCTTTGGCTTTCTGTTTCCAGTTTGTTCTTTACCATTGCTTTCTTGCATTTTTCGGGCTTACAGGTGACTGAGCCGTTAGAGGCTTTCCTTTTTGAGCAAGTTTTCTCTGCGATGCGCGATTAGTGCTAGGCGCTAATCGCGCATCGGAAACTGCCTTTGTTCCTTGATCCTGGCCTCTCTGATGCATTTTTCGCCTTTTGCGCCTTTTTCTTCACCGGGTATAAAGCTTCAAAACTTGTAAAAATAAGGCTTTCGTGAGCTCTTGACCCTGAGCATTAAACTGTCTGTCTCTGATATCAGCATCGCTCAGTACCCATTCAACCATGGCTGTATATGAAAGGTTTGTGATGGATGGCTGAGTAGAATTCTGTGAATCTGCGGCTCTATTGCATGTGGTATCTGTTTATGAGGGCATCTTTTCTCTGTCTTTGAACATTGGAGTGTTACCCTTTTTCCTCATAGCTTCCTGCACATTGCTTTGTGTAACTTTTGTTTTCCGTTCCTGCAGTTCACAAGTGAGGAAAGAGTAATGAAAATAAACAACGACAGGAAAGCTTTAAACGCTACGGATATGAAAAAACATGCCACCTGACGTGAACTGACTCTTCGAACAACAAAAAACCATATTTTATTAACAACTGGCATATAATTCATTAATTATCATTAAAGCGCATATCCAGTTCTTGGTTTATGGAAAACTTTTTCTTGAATGTTGAGCCGAGAAAATCTGCGATGGAATGTTTCTGCGATTTGCATCGCAGTATTGCATTTCGCAGTATCGCATTACCGCAATTTCATCATGCTGTGCTATCGCAAGGTTGGTTGATCGCGCTATCGCAAGATCGTAGATTGCAGTATCGCAGAATCACATATTTCATTAATTGTTAAATCGTTATGTGTCTTTCATGCAATTTTGCGAGATGCGATATGCGATATCGCATATCGGCAATTCTTTAAGGTTTTCCAACGTGAGTTTTTTATTAATGCATGCGATGCGATGGAGTTCGCGTCGCAATCTCACAGTTTATCATTTTTACTCATAAGAAAATGCCCTATCATTCTTTGTGCGATGCGATGTTTCTTAAGGAGTAAGATATATGAGCACTAATTGATTTTTTGACTAAGGGTCCCCACTTACCTAGTGTTATTGCTAATACTAAATAAGGAGGGGGGTTGTTGGTGGCCACAACAATTGGTGATTCACTTGGAAGAACCAGTTATCTCTGTTTTTCTATTGAATTTTCTAAACTTCCAAAACAGAAATTTTTTCAGAAAATTAAACTTTATTATGGAAAGATAAGGTACATTATGCTCTAACCTGTCAATGATTTTTCGTTTCAACTATTTTCAACTTTGATTATTTGCTTCCTCAGGCTAGTCCTTGTATTTACATCAGTCATTACTTGGTCTTGTAAAGATAAAACAAAGTCTTCTCTGTAAACAATGTTTAAATATGCTCATCTGTCGTAGGTAGAGCCTCTGCTGCCAGCAGGTGTTTATAGCCTCAACAGGGTTACCTGTTACCCAACAATGATCTTGTATCCTACTTAAATCAGCTTACAACTTTCAAAGAAAAATCCATATCCACACTTATTGCTTTGATTTTCTTTCTTATTCTTAAAGAACAATGTCTTGGTTTGGTAGCCAAATTATGACACAGTCATTCACTTGATTTATAACTTTGCTGAACAAGTTGGCTCGTGATGAGACCCCTTGTCTTTTGATTAGAAAAATCTTGAGTCATTGCCCTGTTGTGGTGCACAGTATTGGCAAAGTCAACAAGTTATAATATCTGTGATTATGATAAGCCGACTCGTGATGAGACCTCTTATTCTTCAAGATAAAGTGTATCCTTGGGTTGTTCCTCTGAAAGTTGTGATTTTCTTTAGTAGGGAGGAAGTCATTGTTTCCTTAAGATAGCTCTGGATGACAATAATAGATTTTTTGGAAACAGTTGTTCTAAAGAGAATCTTTATTTTTTTATTGATACCTTTCATTGTACTGATATAAAAAAATTTCTTCACTAAAGGTTGTTTTCATCAAACTTTATAAAGTTGAAACTA
Source organism: Pinus tabuliformis (assembly GCA_031772625.1). NCBI lineage: Eukaryota > Viridiplantae > Streptophyta > Pinopsida > Pinales > Pinaceae > Pinus > Pinus tabuliformis. The sequence continues at coordinate 931,610,172 of CM062816.1, read as the reverse complement.
GTATCATATCTAGGCTAGAGTCTTTAACTGCATCTATCAATAATAAAGATCAGTTTTCCAAAATATTTGCTATTTATACAAGTGAAAAGTTCAAAATATGAAAGAGAATTGGTGTCTTTTTCGTAAATGCCTAACGTAACCATTCACAACTGGTTTTATTATGATAAAGAAAAACAACTACTGTACAAAAATAGAAGAATAATCTTCTATGGAAAATATTTCTTGAGAATTTGTCCATTAGCAGGAAAAGGATCCATCTTACCTGCTAAATCCTGTAACACAAACGTTGATGGACCTATGACTTCTACAATTTGAAAAGGACCAAGCCACATTCTTTGAAATTTTGTATGTTTGCCTTTCTCTTCATGAGCTTTGTCCCACTTTAAAACTAAATCTCCCATCTGAAAATCTTTTCTGGTCATTATGTTTGAATCAAAAGAGGATTTTACTAGTGCTTGATGATGAGCATGTGTTTTCCTAGCCTGTTCTCATTGTTCTTATACTTTGATTATTTCCATTTGTCTTAGCTGTAAGGAGGAAGTGGGTACTTCATCAATGTATTGAACTAGAGACAAGGAGGGAATTGCTAAGTGAGTCGGAAGAACCACTTCTCTCCCATAAACTAAATTAAAGGGAGAAGTGCCGATAGAAGATTTTTGTGTTATTCGGTCTGCCCATAAAGAATATATCAAAGCCTTGTGCCAATTCTTATGATTTTGGTCAACTGTTCTTTTGATAATCCTGATTAGGTTTTTATTTGTGGACTCAGCTAACCCATTGCCTTGTGGGTAGTAATTGGTCGAATATTTAGGTTTAAATCTTATTTTAAGTGCAAATTCTGTCATTGCATTTCTAGAAAAGTATGATGCATTATCAAACATCAAAGCGGAAGGCAATTCAAACCTGGTGATTATAAATTGATCTATGAACTCAATGATATTTTCAGCATTAGCCGTCTTGAGTGGAACTGCTTCTACCCACTTAGTAAAATAATCTGTTGCTGTGAGGATGTATCTATGCTGCTTAGAAGAGTGAGGAATGATCTCACCTATTATGTCCAATCCCCACTAACTGAAAGGTTGCTCAATGTTAACCGGTTGTAGTGGCAAGGATGGCTTCTTTTGTCTTCCAGCAGTAGTTTGGCAGAGTTGACACCTCCTCATGTAACTGTGTTAGTCTTTAAATAACGTGGGCCAGTAATATCCTGCGCGCAAGATTTTATGTGCAGTAGCATCTCCAACATAGTGTCCACCTGCCGGCCCATCGTGGAGTTCCTGCAAATTTTTTTTAGCTTCAGATTTCTCAAGACACCTGAGAAGAACAAAATCATAATTTTTTCTAAAAGGAATATTATTTATGAGCTGATATTGTTTGGCTTTCAACCTAAGAGCTCTTTTCTTAGTATGATTGAGGTGTGAAGGAGCATACCCATTCTTAAGATAATAAATGATATCAGCGTATCATGACTCTGCATCGTTTAGGCTTACATCGCACATTTGCACCTCTATAGATGGAATTTCAGAAATTTGCAACGCTCCAGCCAACATTTTGCAAAAGCCTTGACCTCTTACAATGTTTGCTGGTTTAATCTCAATGTCATATTCCTGTAAGGCAGTAACCCAATTAGCCCTTTTCTCACCCACATCCTTCTGTACTAGAAGATTCCTTACCGCTAGAAACGGTACTATAATTTTGGTATGGGTTTTAAGTAAGAAAGGTCTGAAGTATTTGACCGCTTTGAAAATAGCATAAGCCTGTTTCTCCATGTCTGAATAATTTAATTCAGCACCTTGTAAATTTGAGCTGAAAAAAGCAATTGGGGCTTCCGCTTTTTCTTGATTTTCTTGAGTGAGTATCATAGCATATGACTTATCTGAGGCAAATGTGTATAAAATAAAAGGCTCTAAAAAATTTGGAGTTGCTAAAGATGGAGCATTAATAATAGCTTGTTTGATCAGGTTGAATGCTTCATGTTCATCTTGGCCCCATTTAAAATTTGAGTTCTTTTTAATCATAGTGTGCAAATGAGACACGATTCGTGAAAAATATGGAATGAATCTCTTTACAAAGTTGATCTGACCAAGGAAAGATTGCATGACTTTTTTGATGTGAGGTAGGGATATTTTAGAAATTTCTTTGATTCTGTCAGGATCAATCTGAATACCAGATTTTGACACTATGAATCCTAGAAGTTTCCCTTCACTTAATGCGAAAAAATATTTCTTTGGGTTAAGTGAAATTCCATACCTTAAACATCGTTGAAAGATTTGTTTCAAGTCTTTAAGATGGTCGCTTCGTTTCTTTGAATACATTGTTATATCATCCGAATAAATTACTACAGATTTATTTACTAAACCTTTGAATGCGATGTCCATAGCTCTCTGAAATGTGGCACCAGCATTAATCAAATCAAATGGCATCTTACAATATGCGTATGTGCCCCATTTAGTTTTGAATGTGGTTTTCAATTGATCATCAGGATGTACCAACACTTGATTGTATCCTGAAAATCCATCTAAGAAAGACATTAATTCTGAGCCCGCCACTGCCTGCAATATCTGTTCCATAGGTGGTAAAGGAAAATTATCTTTTTGACAGGCTTTGTTAAGGTTTCGAAAGTCAATGCAAATCCTAATATCTCCGTTTTTCTTTCTAACACTTACCATATTGGAAACCCATTTGGAATGTCTGACGGGAAAGATTATTCTGGCTTTCAATAACTTATTGAGTTTGGTTTTTATCTGATTTTATAAATTGGGATGGATCTTTCTCAACTTTTGTTGGACATGTTTTTCATTATCGATCATGGGAATAGTATGTTGGATGATGGAAGTGTCTTATGTTTTCAGCTCATCATAATTCCAGGAAAAAGCATTTTTATATTGTCTCAAAAGACGAATATACGCTAATTTTTCTTCAGGGGCTAGGCTGAGACCTAGATTAATGTTTTGTGACTTGGCATCGGTTCCTAAGTTTACTAATTCATAGTTCAAGGTTGAAATTTGGAGTTTTGAATTGGTATACCTTTTAAACCGATCCTTCAAATCATACAAGTCTTCTAACTTGACCACCGACTTAGGTATAGCATTATTAGTGCTATCTTGTTGCAATTGTCGATCATGTTGGTCTTCGTCAATTATTTGATTGGAGTAGGATCCTTCAGATGTGAAGAAATTTACAATATCAGGATCATCACTGAATACTCTCCAATTTGTGATGTTATCAGGAATAGATGGTCTAAAGATTAATTCTATTGAGAATCTATCTCGACTAAAATCTTCTGAAGGAATAAGCTTAGAAGCTACGTTAGCCAAAAGGTCTGCACTTGCATTTTGGAGTCTGGGGATTGAAGAAATATTAAATGCTATAAAATGCTCGGTCAGATCTTGAACTAAGGATTGATAATGTTTTAAATGACCTGATAAGCAATGTATAGTGTTACATACCTACCTAACCACAATCTCGGAGTCTCCGAAAACTTGAAGGTACTTGACATCTAACCCGATTGCTTTATACAACCCTTGGACCAAAGCCTCATATTCTGTTGTATTGTTGGTGCAATCAAATTCGAGTCTGCACATTAGCATGATTTTATCTCCTTCTGGACTAATCAAAACGCATCCTACTCGTGCTCCTTCGTTAGATCTAGAACCATCAAAAAATAATTTCCAAAACAAAGATTTATTTACAGGTTTATCTAAAAAATTGATACATTTCAAACTATCAGTTCAAGACAAATTTTCGACTTGGGACAAAACAGAGTGTTCTAAATAGGGTGACGCATGAGCATTGAAATTGCCGAGGAAAGAATCTATCGAATAATTGCCAATAATGCTGCTGTTATATGCTACTGGTTCATTTTCCCCCTCTAGCTCCGTTACTATGTATTTCTGATGTAACTATCGTTCAACTTTTATTTGATTCGGTTTACTGTTGTAGGGCAGCCACATGTGCGACCAGTCAGTTGTAAAGTATCCATGAAGTTTTTTTGACCAATCCCTGCTAAGAATTAAGCCATAGAATTCTGGAATATCAGCAACTAAAATGTCAATAACTTGACATACCTTTGGGTTGGATGACAACCTTATGGTTACTTGATTTAGTTCGCCAATCACTTCGACTTGAGATCGATCTAGCTGAACTATGCACACAGTGGATTTCTGTGGTTGAACGTTTAACTTGGCACATATGGACTTTGGTAAAATATTCGATGAAGCACCAGAATCTACGAAACAATTGTGCACATTTTTATTGAAGATTTCATAAGTAAGGAGGAACGGGGGAGTATGAGATCTTGATCTTCCTCCAATTAGAGCGATGTCATTTGGATCAATCTTATTGATCACATTAGTTAGAGGCCTTCCCATGTTATGAGAAGCTTGAGAAAGTACAGCGGCAGGCAAAGGTGCAACTGGCACATCATGTAATTCTTTCATCATTATCTTCTGTTGATGCTTTAACTTGCTCAGTTCATAAAGAGTGATGTTGGCCCTAGTCTTTTTCATGTCTTCTTTAATATTGTACTCCATTTCATCCAACACGATCAGTGTTTTAGATGGAGTTGTTTCATCTGTTTGGACTGGGCTGGTTTGAGTTGCTTTAGATGTCGTTTTCTTTGTTGCGACTTTATCCTTTATTGCAGAGCTTGCGCTCTTTGGATTAGGGGTAGTCTGGGGAGGATCAAGCTGATTTTTGCTTCGTGTGATAACTGGGAATACTTCTTGATCTTCTTCTTGTGGGAGGATGAAATCCCACATTCCTTGTAATTCTACAACTTCTTCTTCATCAGTTTTCCCTTCAGTGGAAATTTCCTCTTCCTCAGATTCAGCATTTGAAATGGCATTGGGTGGCTTTGAATCCATTGAAGGGCCTCTTTTAAAAGCTCTGTAGGGCCTTTTTGAAGAAGTTTCTGCTACTTGCTTTTTGATATCGACCATTTCATTGGACATGGTCTTTAGAACTTTCTGCAATCCTTCCAAATCAAATGGATCTTTTACTTGTTTCTTCTTAGAGTCTTCCTTGAAGGTGACTTTCTTGGATTTACGTTCCTCTATCGCGGATTTTTTTTCCAGGGCTATTATACGTTTCTCTACTGCTATTGCTTCTTTCATGTTATTGGCTAAGGTTGTTTTATTAGCCCTGTACACGAAGATTGCTATGTTTGATGGTAGAGCGGTGATATACCACTCACATTGTACTTCTTCGCTGGGCTGGGAAGCCAGAGGAATTTTGTTTAGAATTTTGTTGAAACGTAAATTGAAATCTTTGATAAGCTCTCTAGATTCAGCCCTAAGGTTGGATAGGTCGTTGATTAACGTTGCCGTAGACCTGTCATCACTAAAATTGGTCAGGAATTACTCCTGGAAGATGTCCCAACTAGTGATGGATCAGGAGGGTAATGAAAAATAACATGATCCTACTGTTCCTTGCAAAGTATAGGGAAAAAACCGAATAATAGCATCTTCATTAGTAACCCCATTGAGATTAATGGATAGCATAAACTTGTCTATGTGCTCTTCTGCTAGCATGCCTGCCTCGGGATTAAATTTAGGCAGCCATTTCTCAGGATGGACCGGTATTTGACTCAAGGGTGTAGGCATCAAGACTGCCCCAGGGTTATTCCATGGAGACTGGGCCATTGCTAAACTGTTAACAGAGGAAAGTGCAGAAGATGATCCCTGTGGCTGGGAAGATGAGGATACTACGATTGTAGATGATTGAAGAGGAGTTGTGGGGGTTCCAGTGGATGGATGGATGATGATCTGGAGTGGTGGAGTGGATGGTTGACTTCGCGGTGAAGAAGTTGAGAAGGAAGATATTGACGAAAGAGTCTCACTGTTGGACTCTTTAGGTGATTTCCTTGCTCTTTCCTGGTGGGAAGAGGTAATTCGGTTGGCTAAATGCCAAATTTTTCACTCTTTAGCCTGGTCAGGGGATGAGCAGGGTTATATTGCAAAGTCATGCTGCCTTGAGATTTATCATACCTTTAAGGAGAAACGGAAAATTGCTGAAGTTTGTGAATCAGAGATTCGACTTCAGGAAGTTCAATGGTAGATTGTTCTGAAATGTCAGGGTTTGTAGCAGCGGTTGATACTCAAGCGACTTCTAACTCTGGATTTAAATGTAATGGAGAAGTCGGGGGAGATGGTGAGGGTGATTTACTCTTAGAATGGTATTCAGCTTTAGATTTACTTGCAATTCATAGTTCAGGCCCTCCTTCTAGTGCCAAATATGTTGAAGCCCCGAAAATCGGGTCGACAACAAGGGGGATACTTGCCCTGTCCTGACCTTGGTTGGCAGCTCCTTATCCGTTTGGTATAGTGAGTCCGACTGGGGATAATGGGACCAATTTCCCAATATACGAGTGTGTGTGTGTAGAATTTGATGTTCCTAGTCTAACAATTCGTAATTAAGATATTCTAATTCTAACTTTAATCTAATGCTATGCTATTGTAATCTAATAAGCAACACCATCTAAGTCTATACTAACCTGGGATGTAATTCTTCTATTATGCGATCTAAAGAGATTTCAAATAACAACTGGTAATAAAGATCATTCAGCGATTATAAGAAAGGAAAACAATAAGGATGAACCACTTTGCATAAAAAGTTAGACGAAACAGTTGTAAAAAACATATCGCATAATGAGCTATTCATACATTAAGCATAAATAAATAGCTATCACCGTATAAAAGTGCCAAATGATAACTCAGGCATTCATGCAATAATACATAAACAACTAAATACTGTATATCACTTTAACACATAAGAAGCAATGGTCAAGAGATAAAAGTACCATTTATAACTAGTCCTACTCATGAGCTTCAAGCGACAATGATTTATCTCTCCTTGCTTTAGCATCCACTAAGAGTACAGAAGTGCAACATCAGTAGCAGATATCAAATGCAAACATCAACAAATCTTGTTCCATTCATTCATCAAAACCTCCTCGGAGGGTGCAAAAGTGCAAGACATGAGGACAAGTTTTTGATAAATTTCTAGACCCTTCTCTAAATGCATGAGAAGGGTTTAAATACTACTAACTAAATAAATTAATTACACAGATTCAGGATACGGTTTAAATGACCACCCTTTTTCTAAGCAAAAATAAAACATTAATACATAAACAACTAAATACTGTATATCACTTTAACACATAAGCAGCAATGGTCAAGAGATAAAAGTACCATTTATGACTAGTCCTATTCATGTGCTTCAAGCGACAATGATTTATCTCTCCTTTCTTTAGCATCCACTAAGAGTACAGAAGTGCAACATCAGTAGCAGATATCAAATGCAAACATCAACAAATCTTCTTCCATTCATTCATCAAAACCTCCTCGGAGGGTGCAAAAGTGCAAGTTCTGAGGACAAGTTTTTGATAAATTTCTAGACGCTTCTCTAAATGCATGAGAAGGGTTTAAATACTACTAACTAAATAAATTAATTACACAGATTTAGGATACGGTTTAAATGACCACCCTTTTTCTAAGAAAAAATAAAACAAAACTATTTCTAAAATTAAATCTAATATCTAACTATTTCTGGATTTTCTCCTTAATATTGCAAGCATTCAGTATTTGCCTGGGTAGAGTCGGCTGACTGTCTTCCACTTTTGGTTGCGCTAAGCAAACATAATTGGTAAGAGATGGCACCACCTTCTCAGCAAAATCGATGATATGCTCGAGAGTCATCCTCTGACTATGTGGCTTTACCGCGTATGCCCAGTAATAATCCAAGTTCAACTTGGTTAACCCTTGAATTGCTTTCACCTTTTCTTTGGCTTTTGTTTCCAATTTGTTCTTTACCATTGGTTTCTTGCATTTTTTGGGCTTACAGGTGACTGAGCCGTTAGAGGCTTTACTTTTTGAGCAAGTTTTCTCTGCGATGCGCGATTAGCGCTAGGCGCTAATCGCGCATCGGAAACTGCCTCTGTTCCTTGATCCGGGCCTCTCTGATGCGTTTTTTGCCTTTTGCGCCTTTTTCTTCACTAGGTATAAAGCTTCAAAACTTGTAAAAATAAGGCTTTCGTGAGCTCTTGACCCTGAGCATTAAACTGTCTGTCTCTGATATCAGCATCGCTCAGTACCCATTCAACCATGGCTGTATATGAAAGATCTGTAATGGATGGCTCAGCAACATTCTGTGAATCTGTGGCTCTATTGCATGCGGTATCTATTTATGAGGGCGTCTTTTCTCTGTCTTTGAACATTGGAGCGTTACCCTTTTTCCTCATAGCTTCCTGCACATTGCTTTGTGTAACTTTTGTTTTTCGTTCCTGCAGTTCACAAGTGAGGAAAGAGTAATGACAATAAACAACGACAGGAAAGCTTTAAATGCTACGGATATGCAAAAACATGCCACCTGACGTGAACTGACTCTTCGAACAACACAAAACCATATTTTATTAACAACTGGCATATAATTCATTAATTATCATTAAAGCGTGTATCCAGTTCTTGGTTTATGGAAAAAAATTTCTTGAATGTTGAGCCGGGAAAATCTGCGATGGAATGTTTCTGCGATTTGCATCGCAGTATCGCATTTCGTAGTATCACATTACCGCAATTTCATCGTGCTGTGCTATCGCAAGGTTGGTTGATTGCGCTATTGCAAGATCGCAGATCGCAGTATCGAAGAATCACAGATCGCAGATCGCATTAATCGTTAAATCGTTATGTGTCTTTCATGCAATTTTGCGAGAAGCGATATGCGATATCGCATATCGGCGATTCTTTGAGGTTTTCCAACGTGAGTTTTTTATTAATGCATGCGATGTGATGGAGTTCACGTCGCAATCTCACAGTTTATCATTCTTACTCATAAGAAAATGCCCTATCATTCTTTGTGCGATGCGATGTTTCTTAAGGAGTAAGATATATGAGCACTAATTGATTTTTTGAATTTTTTGACTAAGGGTCCCCACTTACTTAGTGTTATTGCTAATACTAAATAAGGAGGGGGGTTGTTGGTGGCCACAATAGAAGGTTAAAGCTCTATGGAGTGATAACAGTGGTTAGTATCTCTCCAATGAGTTTAAGAAATTATGTGTAGCGGAAGGGATTAAATGCAAGTTGATGGCACCTCATAACCCTCAACAAAATGGGGTTGCTAAGAGGAAGAACAGAAGCATAGTAGGGGTAGCAAGGGCGATGTTGCATGATCAGGGCCTACCACTACACTTGTGGGCTGAGGCATGCAACACAACGGTTTATGTTCAAAACCGTAGCCCACATCAGATACTTGAGATGACTACACCAGAGGATGCTTATTCTGGTAAGAGGCCAGATGTTGGTCACTTTAGGATTTTTGGGTCATCGGTTTATTGCCATGTGACCAAAGATGCATGAAAGAAGCTTGAGCCAACAAAAGAGTTTAGGATGTTTGTGGGGTACACTAATACACCCAACAACTATCGGGTGTACATGCTAACCAGTCAGATGACAGTGGTTTGCAGGGATATCAGGTTCGATGAGGAGAAGGCCATGTGAGTATCCATTGAGAGGGAGCTTGAGCTACATGCATATGAGGAAATTTTAGCTCCTAAGGTTGAGGGGCCTCAGATTGATGTGGATTAGCCACATGCAGAGGTTTAAAGGGTGGAGACATTCACTCATGTAGAGTCTTCCAGAGAGGGAAGAAAGCGCACTAGAGACACTGACAAATTGTTGGATGATGCACAAAAGAATGTGGGAGCACCCTCTTCTCAGCGTGGACAGAGAAGGTCACCAGAGAAGTACACTGGATACATGGAACTTATGGGTGCATGTGTTGTGATAGAGCCATCTTTGTTTCAGGAACGGATGCAGCAGTTGGTTTGAGTTGATGTTATGGTGGAGGAGTATGACTCCATAGTTTGAAACAATGTTTGGGATGTGGTCCTGAGACCAGAGTACAAGTCAGTTATGAGCTCCCATTTGATTTACAAGGCAAAGAAAACTACAGATGGTAGTGTGGAGAAGCATAAGGCCATATTTGTGGCCCATGGCTTTTCATAGGTAGAGGGGATTGACTATGATGAGACCTTTGCTCCTGTTGCAAGGTACTTTTCAATCAGATCTATTTTCGCACTATCATCACATATGGGTTGGAATATCCATCATATGGATGTGAAGACTACCTTCCTCAATGGAATGATTGAGGAAGAGGTGTACATAGAGCAACCTAAAGGTTTTGAAACCTTGGACCATGAGTTGCATGTGTGCTGATGCAAGACAGTGTTGTATGGGCTGAAGCAAACACCCCACACTTGGTACACCGAGATAAATAACTACTTCTATTGGCTTATGGTGGTCCTAACCTAGGTTCAGAGTTAGTTGCACCAAAAACATCCCTACACTACTATCCCTTTCAACACGAATCCATGGTGCATGGACTGAAGTCTCACTTGATGTAGTATGGGGGGTTGCTGGAACGAAGTTTCCGCACCTATATATCAGTGCGATGTCCTTTTGTGACCTAGATCTAGCTACATGCAGATCAATAAGTCTTTATGGATTATCGATGTACTTTCTTTAATCAGCCTCTAGACCTCTGCAAAGGTCTATGACTGGCTTTTGCGGACCCTGAACAGGCGAATTAGCTACTTACATGCACCATAGATTACTCTTAGACCATTATTTGTTCAGATCTAATAAAGTGTTTGATAACTTTAACAAAAAGCGTTATAATCTTCACATAATCACTTATCATTAAATCCGTTCAGATAAAAATACAGATTAGGTAAATTTGCGCATCAATACATCATTATTTCACGAAACCATTATTCATCACAGCATAAAGCACATTCATACATAACATAAGTTAATAGATAAAACACAGGAATGTTTGCAACAATCTTCTTTTTTGGTATTCAGTTAATCTTACAAACTCAATACTTCCCTACGCACTCAACTGCATGGGTCCACGCACTCAGCTACGGACACTACTCTAGGCTTATGCGCACTCAGCTACGAATCCTTTCCCTCCTTTAAGACTTCTACTCCTGCACTAGACTTCTGCGCTCGTACCCATAGATTTCTTCAATTACTTGCCTTAGACTCTCTAAGACACACTTATTTATACAATCCCATGGTCCACGGACCATGGGTAGATCTTCAAAAGCCGACTCAAGTTACATAAAAGAAGGGTAAAACCCTTTTTGACTCTTAACTAGCTACGCGCTCCGTGACCACAATTTGTGGAGACTTTACATCTTTTTACATCAAAACTTGGGCTTTTTCCCCAAAACTAACCCAGGGGACCCCATCCCAATAGGTCCCCAACACAAAGATCATGAATCGCCCTCATGTCAGTTAGTTGGTGTAGAGATCTTGCTGCGAAGATCACCTAGCTCCACTTGCACCATTCCTACTTCAGCCACGCTTTGCCTGGCTTCCTGCTTCACCTGTTTGACCAACTGTTATGTGGCTGGTCCTTCACTATCCTACTTGATCTTCTGATGCGTAAGCTGCAAGTTCAACAACTTTTCTTGTATGCTGGAAGAGACTTGGTAGGCTTCTTCATCCCAAGGATCCAACCACACCTTAAGTACTGCCTCTTTTTTCTGTGTGGCTTCCTCTTGTGCAAGGAGTTGCTTCCCCTCCTGGAACTTAGCAAGGCACTGTGCTATAGCCAATGTGTGTGCCATCACCCTCACTTCGTCATACTATTGTTGATGCTCGCAGGTCTCTGTCTTTAATCTCTATAGGTTGGGATCTTCCTGTAGAGCTGTCACTACTTCTATGTCCTGCTCAAACAATGTTGTGCAGTCCACAACAACGACATCGATAGTAGCAATTCCATCCTTAACAGCTACTTCGCGTTGTTCCCTGACTGTTGGCGGGGTCAAAGACTATGACTTGAGCTCCAATTATGTGAATTTCATGTTTAGCTCAAACTAAACTCTAGCCACCTCTGCCTTGGCATCGCGGACACCCACTGTAAGATTCTTGATCTTCGCCTCAAGCAGTGCCTCCTAATGTATGTACAAATCCGACACTGTCTTGCATGCTTCGGCCACCCCGACCATGAGCTAGGCACTCTGTGCCTAGATTGTCTCCTTTGTCTTCAATGCCTCTGTCTTCTCGGTGAACATTTTCTCATTGTTCACGTGATATTCACTTATTAGGCTAAGAGCACGTTGCTCCCACACTCGTAACTCCGTTGTCACACCTGTTTGTAGTGGGTGAAGATACTCGTTAGGGAGCACTATGAGGTTGAGGCCAATATTACTCAGAGTAATTATGAAGACCTTGTCATCAGCTGATTCCATGGTCAAAGACCCTTCGGGTAGTGTGGCTACCCAGAGATCGACTTATTTGACCATCTCTATAGCCTAACTAGTCCCTAGTGCCAAGCTCTTCTATGCGGCAATCACTTGTCCTGTGCCCACTTGGATCCTACTGGTTTGGATCTGCAACTCACGCAGATCCTTCTTAAGAGTGCCTAGCGACTATAGGTGTTTCTGTTTGAACTACTCCAATAGTTCTGCTATGGTATCATGCAATTTATCTCCAATATTGTCGAGATTACCTTCTGTGAGTGTGATGGGATCCAGTGGTGGATTCGATGCTTTCAACTTATTTAGGGAACCCTCCTTCTGCTGTTCCCTGTACCTCTTCACTCGGAATGGAGTGCTTTGTTCTTCATCTCCACCACCTCCCTGCTTTGACTGCTCCTCTTCCTCAGTCTGGGGTGAAGGGGATTTACTGCTCCGCTCAAAGTCATGTTGTTCCTACTTAGCCTACTGCTTTGCAGCACACTCATTTTCCAGCCAGGCCTTCTCCTCGGCCTCCTTCCTTCACTTCTTGGCCAATTACTGGATTGTTTGTTTTGCTGCCTCCTTCTTATTTTTCTCCGCAGAACTCCTCGCACCTTTGCTAGTGCCTATGGCTAGATTATATGGAGAATGCCAATCTTCCATACAACACTTGATAACCTCCTGAATGGCATCGTCTATGGCAAGATAAGGCAGATCAAACCACTTCTGCTGTGGATACTTCTGCGCCCTGATATACATGCAGTGGAAGTTTGCCTTAAACTCCACGTACTTTGATAACTGCTCAAACATAGTTGAGGATAAACGTAGCTTTTGGTTGATGGCCATGTGAAGGCTCGCCTCCATCAGCACCCAGAAAATTTTTGTCTTTGTGACCCATGCAGAGTCCTTTGTGGCCCAAAGGGAGGAAAACTGTGTAGCCCCTTCGGCAATCCTTTCTCTAAGGGAGGAAACTGGCTGTCCTCCGGCAACTCCCAAGGTACTAGCAGGATGGAGAGAAAAAATCACGCATAGTGGAATGTTTTTCTCTCGTCCTAAGCCTCATGAAAATTCACAAGGAACTTATTATAGAGGTAGCGCAATAAGTTAAACTGCATGCCTTCTACACACTATGCAACTAACGAGATTACTGGCACTAGAACCTCGTCTACGCGACATTTCCTCATGACCTTACCAACGAGGATTTGTGTGGCAATTTTCACCGTGGGGTTGGTGATAGACGTGATGGAGTAACCACGTGGCTTCTCAACTAGCTTGAACTTCTCCTTCATTTTTTCTGCCAGGTCATGCTCACTGGTTTTTCTGCCAAACTCCTTGGATGGATTCAAGCTTGAATGTGGCAAGAGCATGATTCTATGGATCAGCATGTCTATAATTGGGATCGATGAACTCAGCCACAAAAATCCGTCATGTACTAGGGTCAAAAATTGCTTGATACTGATGATATTAATGTTGGAGCAGTGGTAGTGGGTAACCCACAGCAGGTTCAGCAACCTTGACTGATTCACTCCATGAATCCACTCGACTGGCTCCAACATAGTGACATTGGATTTTTTATAGTATACCCGCTTCATGTAGTTCTCCATTGCGAGGTGGGGGAACCTCTTATGGTCCTCCAAATCCCAGCCTTCCATTTTTAAATGGGGAATCCGTGCCAGGTACGAGCCTTCAAAGGTGATGCCTTTTGGTAGCAGGGGCATATTTATGAGGAATTTCCCCGCATTTGGGTCCTTAGTGACCTTCACCTTTCCCTTACATGGAGGGATGTAATCCGGCAGTTTGGAGATGGGCTCCATGCCCTCAGCATCTATATCCTCCGCACCCTCTTTGACCTCCAAATCTACAACTTTGTCCTTATCCTTCACCAAATGTTTATCTTTCTTTTGGGCCTAGGTAATAGAGTGCTTCCTCAGTGACTTGCGCATCAGCATTGGCCTCTTCTAATTGTCTTTCTTCAGCTTGGGATTTTCATGCACTGGTGTAGGCTTTGACCTAGGTGACCTCGATGTCGTAGGCACAAGAGTCAGAGCCCCCATGTTTACAACTTTTGGAGCCACTCCCTCGGAGGCAAAAGTTCCTCTAGTGCTTGCAGTCTCACCTGTTCCCGACATTATGCTAAGAAAAAACTACTGGGTATCCTTAGGAAAATTATGAAACATAGAGTTAGCAACTAAATCTGAAAAAAAATGAGGATTCATAAACGACGGACAACAAAACTTAAAAATTCTAAGGATGAAAAATGTTCTCTGTTGGATAGCGATGGGTCATTTAAAGGAGAATTTGAACTCAAATTCGATCGCCCCCCCGCCCAAAATCCACCCATACATGCTGATTTGGTAGCATATCTTCAAATATTTCAGCCTTAAATGCCCCCCCCAGCTCCTCTTAACTGTCTTTTAGCTATCAAATCATGAAAAATTATTGTAAAGGTCATTTTCTGGCTATGCTATGTAGTGTCTCCCCTCATAGCGCAGCTCCCTTCACGGGCCTTCTAATAACGTGACATCACCCTTTTCTGCACAACCCCTCTATCGCGTAGTTCCATGGACCGGGCAGTGTAGTTTATAGTCCCGTGCTCCCTTGTAGTTGCCTAGAGCGCTAAGACTGTCCTATCGTCATGTAGTCATTGAGACAAATTCCCTGTGAGTGGCTTCAACCAACTTCCATTTACCCTTCCCAGAAATGGTTCTCCATTCAACTTTGTGAGCTGAACTACACCACCATCTGTAATTTCTTTGATGACATATGGCCCCACCAGTGCATCTGAAACTTTCCTGGAAACTTAGCAAACTTACTATCATATAATAAAACTAAGTCATTTACCTTGAAGGTGCACAGTTTGATGTGCTGATCATGCCAAGATTTTTCACGTTCCTTCTGAACCTGCTAATGGAATCTAGCCAAAAACCTATCTTCTTTGAGCTCCATTAGCTACGTGAGTCATTCTTCTAAGGCTCCGCAATCCGCCATTCTTGTGAAAGCCACTATGCGTAGACTAGGCACGATATATGCCACAGGCATTACAACCTCTACACCATAAACCAATCAGAAAGGTTTCTGAATGGTTAGCTTTCTGCAAATAGTCATGTATGCCCATAATACTGCTGGTACATGCATGTCCCAGTCATTCGGCTATGCGTTGCAAATATTTTTCTGTTCATTCTCCAATATCTTATTGAAAGTCTCAACTATTCCATTGAGCTGAGGATGATATGGTGTACTTTTCTGATGGTAAACCTGGAACTCTTCAGTCAGCGTGCTGATCATTTCATTGAGAAAGTGTGCACTGCAGTCACTCATCAATACTTTTAGGCAACCGAACTTGGTCAACACATATTCAAACAAAAGCTTTGCTGTTGTTACCCCTGTATAGTCCTTCACAAGCTGTGCTTCCGCCGATCTGGTCAAATATTCTGTCACGTTGATGAGGTAGCGCACACCTGTTTTCTTACCTGGGGGCTGAATCGATCCTACAAAATCAATTGCCCATTTCTCAAATGGCTGTAATGACACTTGCGGATTCAATGTCAACTTATCCCTCCACGATGTGCTACCCATCCTCTTACATGCATCACATCCTTACAATATTCTTAGAATCTTTATGCAGCGTCAACCACTACAATCCAGCATGCAAAATTTTCTGCGTTGTTGCCTGTCCTACATAGTGCCCTCCCATGGCTCCTCCATAAGCTTCAGCGAGGATACTATTTCATTCAAAATTGGGCACATATCATTGAAGTATCTCAACTGATCCCATTTTATACAAATGTCCTGTAATTACTGAGAAATCGTCCATGCACACCACCAACTCTTTCTTCTACTTACTGGTGCATCCTTCTGGAGCCATCCCTATAGTTAAGAAGTCAATAATATCCATGAAGTGGTTATCTACTACACGCACTGTGAAGAGATTTGCATCGATCAACCCTTCCTCCAAATTAGTAGGCTCCTCTCCTGTCTCAATGTGCGACAGATGGTCAGGTCCTGCATTCAACATTCCTGGTTTCAAAATTACCTCAAAATCATATTCTTGGAATAACAATAGCCATCTGCATATTCCCCCCCCAACACAGGCTTATTGACTAGGTACTTCAAGGTGGAGTGGTTTGTCTACATATTGAAATGTCCACCCAACAGATAGTTCCTGAACTTTTGGAGTGTGTAGACCATAGCCAATCCTTTGTTCTACGTTGTGGAGTAATTCTTCTCAGCCTTTGACAATTTTCTGCTTGCAAATGCTATAGGGTGATCTAGTTCTCCTTCGCCAGCCTGTGTCAGCACTGCTCCCAATGCAATACACGAGGCATCAATGTGCACATGGAATTCTTTCTTCCAGTCTAGGAAGACCAAGATCAACATGGTAACCATTTTCTCCTTCAAGACATCCATACTGTGCTGACATTATTCATTCCAACAGAATGTAGCATCCTTCTTTAGCAACTTTTCCATGGGCACGGTAATCTGAGCATAAGCCTTGATGAACTTTCAATAATACCCGGTATGGCCTAGCGTTGTGTGCAGTTGTTTAACACTCCTTGGGGCTTCCAAATTGATTATTACCGAGATCTTGTCAGGGTCCACAATGAGTCCTTGCCTGCATACAACTTGGCCCAAAAAAATCCGAAAGGGGACACAAAATAAGCACTTCTTTAGGTTCAGTGCAACATGATATCTTCAGCACATATCCAACATTAATTGCAGACTATCTACATGGCACTTGACTAGCCCAAACACTGTCCAAACATTGAAATATACCTTAAAAGAATTGTGAATAAACTCTTTGAACACCACGATGACTACATAAGAGAATATTTCCGGCGCATCCTTGAGTCTGAAGGGCATCACCGTATACTAAAAACAACCCCATTCCATTGCAAAGGTTGTTTTACTCTTGTCTTCTGGCACGATCTTGATCTGATGGTATCTAGAGAACCCGTCAGTCAATGAATAGGCCTCCTTTCCTCCAACATTGTCCAGGACCTCATTAGTAAACGGTGTCGAGAAAGGATCATGGACACACACATCGTTAAGCTTTCTTAGATCTACAAAAATCCTTATTTCATCCTTCTGCTTCTTTTCCTAAACTACCATTGGGCTTGCACAATCAGATTCCTCGACTGGTTCAATAATACATGCTTCAAGCATCTTGTCCAACTCCAAGCAAACCTTTTCATTGTATTTGGGATTAAGGCGATATGGCCTCTTCTTGACAGGCTTCGCATCCAATTTCATAGTTATTTTCATCACTCCCAAATTGCCTATGATGCCTTTCAAGTCCGAAAATTTTGTATGGAATAAATCCTAATATTCGTGGAGCAACTCAGCTACTTTATCTATTGTAGCATCGTCCCAGTAATCCCCAATCTTCGCAAACTTTGGCTCCATCTCTATGCCAATGTTTACTTGCCTAGTTTTCAATGGTGTGGTGATGTCTAGATTCTCTATCTGCAGTCCCTCAACCTCGCTGGCCTTATTCCTCTGGGATGTTGATATTCCTTCGATCCTCATCCTCCACTTCAGTAGTCATATTATAGAGTTCCAGTGCATGGCGCAACTGGGTGCTCCAATGTAGTTGAATAAATTCCAAAGGATCATACAGGATTCAGAAGGTCGTTGCCTTAAACTCTTGCAGTGCCTCATTAATTCTTTCGAACCCGTCTTCAAAGATGAATGTCCTCACGAACCCTTCTCTTAATACATCCCACTTCGCGGTGCCGTGGCAGAGCTCCGTTTCCAAATACCAATTCATAGGGATTATGTCCAAAGTGTGAAAGAATAAATGCACCCATTTTGGCTGCGACTCCGTTCCATATACCTTAGTCCATTTGGCTAAATTATCACGTGGATCATTCCTCCCATCATATTTCTCAATTATCTATACTTTAGGATGACCAAATCGCATCCTCATCATCCTTTTGTAATCGTGCCACTCATCAAATTTGTCTTTGTGTGTACCCCACCACCGAGTGGGCGTAGCTCGCATTTCCCAATCCAATGCCTGATAGACATGATGGAGTACCCGTGCAGCTTCTTAACTAGCTTGAACTTCTCCTTCATTTTTTCTGCCAGGTCATGCTCATTGGTTTTTCCGCCAAACTCCTTCTCTGGATTCAAGCCTGAATGTGGCAGGAGTGTGATCTGATGGATCATCATGTCTATAATTGGGATTGGTGTGCTCAGCCACAAACATCCATCATGTAAAAGGGTCAGCTATTGCTTGATATTGATGATATTAATGTTGGAGCAGTGGTAGTGGGACGCCCACAACAAGTTCAACAGCCTCGACTGATTCACTCTGTGAATCCACTCAACTAGCTCTTGCATAATGACACCAAATAATTTATAGTACACCCGCTTCTTGTAGTTCTTCGTCACGAGGTGGGGGAACCTCTCATGGTTTTCCAAATCCAAGTCTTCCATTTTTAAATGGGGAATCCGTGCTAGATGCGGGCCTTCAAAGGTGATACCTTCTGGTAGCAGGGGCGTTTTTATGAGGAATTTCCCTGCATCTAGGTCCTTAGTGAACTTCACCTTTCCCTTACATGGAGGGATGTAATCCAACAGTTTGGAGATGGGCTCCACGCCCTCAGCATATATATCCTCCATGCCCTATTCGACCTCCAAATATACAACTTTGTCCTTATCCTTTGCCGACTTTTTATCTTTCTTTTGGGCCAAGGAAGCAGAGTTCTTCCTCGATGACTTGTGTACCAACATTGACCTCTTCTACTTATCTTTCTTGGGGTTGGGATTTTCACGCACTTGTGTAGGCTTCGACCTAGGTGACCTTAGCATCATAGGCATAGGAGTCGGAGCCTCCGTGCTTACAACTTCTGGAGCCACTCCCTCAGAAGCAACAGTTCCTCTGGTGATTGTAGTTTCACTTGGTTTAGACATAGTGCTGAGAATAAACTACTGGGTATCCCTAGGCAAATTATGAAACTCAGAGCTGGCAACTAAATCTACAAAAAAATGAGGATCCATAAACGACAGAAGACACAGCTAAAAAATTCTGAGGATGCAAAGTGTTCTCTGCTAGACAGCCACACATAATTTATAGGCAAATTTGAATTCAAATTCGATCGTTCCCCCCAAAATCCATCCATAAATGCTAATTTGGTGGCAGATCTTCAAATATTTCAACCTTAAATGCTGCCCCCCCCACTCCTCTTAACCATCTCTTGGCTGTCAAATCATGAAAAATTATTATAACGGTCATTTTCTGGCTGTGCTGTGCGGTGTCTCCCCTCATAGCGTAGCTCCCTTCGTGCACCTTCTGATACTGTGACATCACCCTTTTCCTCGCAACCCCTCTATTGCGTAGTTCTACCGACCGGGTAGTGTAGTTTATAGTCCTATGCTCCCTTGTAGCTGCCTGGAGTGCTAAGACTGTCCTACCATCATGTAGTCATTGAAATGGATCCCCTATGTATGGCTTCAACTAGCTTCCATTTACCCTTCCTGGAAATGGTTCTCCATTCAACTTTGCGAGTTGAACTATGCCACCATCTGTAATTTCTTTGACAACATATGGCCCTAGCCAGTGCATCTAAAACTTTCCTAGAAACTTAGCGAACTTGCTATCATATAATAAAACCAAGTCATTTACCTTGAAGGTGAGTAGTTTTATGTGCCAATAATACCAAGCTTTTTCATGTTCCTTCTGAACCTGTTGATGGAATCCAACCAAAAACCTATCTTCGTCGAGCTCCATTAGCTACGTGAGCCGTTATTTTACAGCTTCGCGATCTGCCATTCGTATGAAAGCCTCTATGCATAGATTAGGCACGATATATTCCATAGGAATTACAACCTCTACACAATAAACCAATCGGGCATCTGACCGGTCAAATTTTTGCAAGTAGTCCTGTATGCCCATAATATCGCTGGTACGCGCACGTCCTAGTCATTCCACTATGTGTTGCAAATCTTCATCAGCACACTATCTAATATCTTATTGAAAGCCTTAACTATTCCATTGGCTTGAGGATGATATGGTGTAATTTTATGATGGTAAACCTGGAACTCTTCAGTCAGCATGCTGATCGTTTCATTGAGAAAGTGTGTACCGCAGTCGCTCATCAATACTTTCGGGAAATTGGACCTAGTCAACACATATTCAAACAAAAATTTTGTTTTTGTTACCCCTGCATAGTCCTTCATAGGTTGTGCTTCCGCCCATCTGGTAAAATATTATGTCGTGGTGATGAGGTAGCGCACACCTGTTTTCTTACTTGGGGTTTGAATCAGTCCTACAAATTAAATTAGCCATTTCTAAAATGGCTGCAATGACACCTGCAAATTCAGTGACAGCTCATCCCTCCGTGACAACCTACCCATCCTCTGACATGCATCACATGCCTTACAATATGCTTTAGAATCTTTATGCAGTGTCAGCCACCACAACCCAGCACGCAAAATTTTTTGTGTTGTTGCCTGTCCTGCATAGTGCCCTACCGTGGCTCCTCCTTGAGCTTCAGTGAGGATACTATTTCATTCAAAATTGGGCACATATCATTGAAGTATCTCATCTGATCCAATTTTATACAAATGTCCTGCAATTACTGAGAAATCAACTGCATGCACCATGAACTTTTTCTTCTGTTGACTACTGTATCCTTCTGGAGTCATCCTTGTAGTCAAGAAGTGGATAATATCTGTGAAGTGGTTATCCGCTATGCAGACTGCAAAGAGCTACGCATTGAGCAACCCTTCCTCCAAATTAGTAGGCTCCTCTCCTGTCTCAATGCATGACAGATGGTCAGGTCCTGCATTCAACCTTCCTAGTTTCACAATTACCTCAAAATCATATTCTTGGAATAACAATAGCCATCAACATATATTCCCCCCCAACATAGGCTTATTGACAAGGTACTTCAAGGTGGAGTGGTCTGTGTGCATCTTGAAATGTCTGCCCAATAGATAATGCCTGAAATTTTGGAGCACGTACACCATAGCCAATCCCTCACACTATGTTGTGGAGTAATTCCTCTCAGCCAATTTTCTGCTTGCAAATGCTATAGGGTGTTCTATCTCTCCTTCACCATCCTGTGTCAGCACTGCTCTGAACACAATACACGAGGCATCAATGTGCACATGGAATTCTTTCTTCCAATCTGGGAAGAACAAGATTAGCGCGGTAACCATTCTTCTCCTTCAAGACATCTAGACTGTGATGACATTCTTCATTCCAACAGAATGTAGCGTCCTTCTTTACTAACTTTTCCATGGTCGTGGTAATATGAGCATAAGCCTTGATGAACTTTTGATAATACCTGGTATGGCCCAACGTTACGCGCAATTGTTTAATACTCCTTGGGGCTTCCAAATTGATTATTACCATGATCTTGGAAGGGTCCACCATGAGTCCTTACCTGCATACCACATGGCCCAACAAAATCCCAAAGGGGACACAAAATAAGCACTTCTTCAGGTTCAACACAATTTGATACCTTTGGTACGTATTGAACATTAAGCGCAGACAGTCTACATGGTGCTTGACTAGACCAAACATTGTGCAGTCATCGAAATAGACCTTCAAAAATTTGTGAATAAACTCTTTGAACGTCGCGATGACTACGCGAGAGAATATTGTCGGGGCATTCTTGAGTCTGAAGGGCATCATTTTATATTCAAAACAACCCCATTCTATCAGAAAGGTTGTTTTACTCTTGTCTTCTAGCGTGATCTTGATCTGATGGTATCTGGAGAACCCTTCAGCAAACGAATAGGCCTCCTATCCTTCAACATTGTCTAGGACCTCGTTAGTAAATGGTGTGGTGTAGGGAAAGGATCATGGACACAAGCATCATTAAGCTTTCTTAGATCTACAAAAATCCTTATTTCGTCCTTCTTCTTCTTTTCTTGAACTAACGTTGGGCTCACACAATTAGATTCCTCCATTGGTTCAATAATACCTACTTCAAGCATCTTTTCCAACTCCAAGCGAGCCTTTTCCTTGTATTTGGGATTAAGGTGATATGGCCTCTGATTAACAGGCTTTGTGTCCAGTTTCAGAGTTATTTTCGTCACTCCCAAATCGCCTATGATGCCTTTCAAGTCCAAAAAGTTTGTAGGGAATAAATCTTGATATTCACGGAGCAACTCAGCGACTTTATCTACTGTAGCATCATCCCAGTGATCCCCAATCTTCGCAAACTTCAGATCTTCCTCTATGCCAATATTTACTTGCCTAGTTTTCAATGGCACAATGATGTCTGGATTCTCTATCTGCAGTCCCTCAACCTTGTGGTGGCTTTCTTCCTCTAGGATATTAATATTCCTTGGATCCTCATCCTCTGCTTCAGCAGTCATATTATAGCATTCCAACACATGGCACAACTGTGTGCTCCAATCTAGTTGAATCAATTCCAAAGGATCTCGTAGGATTCAGAAGATCACTGCCTTAAACTCCTGCAGCACCTCATTAATTCTTTCGAACCCGTATTCAAAGCTGAATGCCCTCACAAACCCTTCTCTTAAGACATCCCACTCTATGGTGTTGTGGTGGAGCTCCATTTTCAAATACCAATTCATAGGGATTATGTACAGAGTGTGATAGAATAAATGCACCCATTCTGGCCGTGACTCAGTTCCATATACCTTAGTCCATTTGGCCAAATGATCGCGCGGATCATTCCTCCCATAATACTTCTCAGTTATCTGTACTTTAGGATGACCAAATCATGTCTTCATCATCCTTCTATAATCATGCCACTCATCAAAGTTGTCTTTGTGCGTACCCCACCACCGAGCGAGCGTAATGTGCATTGCCGAGTCCAACGCCTAAAAGCAGTAATCCTATGGAAATTCTCTTTCAAAAGCATCCAAAAATTTATCTACGTTAGTTAAATCATCATAATAAGGAAAATTTCTTACCTTCGATGACACACAATGCAATGATTTGGTCATCATGTTGCAACATAGTGTGGATACTTCTTGCAACCTCTTTTGCCAATGCTACAACTCTTCGTTGGAATTCAAGGTACACGAACTTTTGCGGTTCCGTGCTATTCATCCATCAGCTGTCGGATTAACCCAATCTTGGTCTCGCACTGTGATTTTATAGATCTGATCCAAATCATCATCACTCTCCTCATAGTCATGGACTGGTTCAGTATAACGCAGTCCTTCTGCAGGGTCCAATGGTACTACAACACAGAGCAATTTCCTTTCAAACGACATTGTCCACTTCTTCAAATTGATGACCCCATTCATGTCGATAGCCCAATAAATTCCTAGGAGCGTGGGGTATGGATTGCTATCATAAAAAATCTCTATTACTTCAAAATCAGCCAGCACGCTCGCACCTTCTATATCTACAGTAACTCCCTACAATCATCCCATAGGAATAATCTTCTGCTAGTTCACCATCCTCAGTTGAATCAAAGAGCACTGCAGTGCAGGTCTCTCCATTCTCTCCTAGGTTTGTTTAGTCAATATGTTCACGTCAGACCCCAAATCCAGAATAACCTGGTCCATCTCATAGTCTCATATTTGTGTGGTAAACCTCATCTCGTGCCCTATTCTTGCCTTATGCTTACCGATCTTTTTGACTACACGTGGTCCATCAGGAGAATTTTCCTTTCCAGCACACTTGTTTATCAACTCATGTAGCCATTTATAGCTTTGATATCGCGTAGTAGTTTCATACAAGTATCCAGTAAGGTGGTAAGCATAGAGGGGTCAACCTCTAGAGGAAATTTGTCCTAACTTCTTAAGGTAGAGGCCTCAGCGAAGCTTTTCTTTGCTTCCATGAACATTTTCTTTGCATGCTCCAGATCAAACCCATCCTCCTTTTCTGGAGCCTTGTGGACCCATCCACCTTCTTCAGGCGACTTTCTCTTATCATCACCAGTCATGATCCCGCTTCACAGTACAATATTCACATTTGGGTCTTCTGGGGCTCAACCCTCATCATCTACAGGTTATGGGTAGGATGCTGAGGTTGTGCCTTCTTCTCCTGCATCTTGGCCATCAGCATAGGACATTCTTTAATTTTGTGGTCAAACTAAGTACATTATTGACATGACAGGCGTTTCTGATTCGTACACTCCCACACATAGTGTCTTGGCATTCCACAATTGTAACAAATGACTTACCCAAAACCCTTACCAGGTCCTCCTCCTCCTTGGCCTCGTCCACACCCTTGATATCCTCTGCGCGTTCCCCCAACGCCCTGACCCGGAGGCTGAGTTTCTACTTGAATTTGATATGTAGGCATCCTCTCCATCATTAATTCATAGCTCTAACAATGGCACTCATCGTGGCCCACCGATTTGTAGAAATCACAAAACAATTGTTGTGGTGTCTATACAAACTTTTTCAGCAAATGACAATTGTCTGTTACATGTTTTTTGACTACTTGACAAATAGTGCACAATAGCGCAAGCCCCACAGTTGGTCCTGCTAGAGCTTCCTGCCTAAGGGGTATAGGACCCCCCTATGATGTAATTCGCAAAGACTGGGTAGTGATCTTTATCATGCCCCTAGTTTTTACACTTGAGACACCAAACTTCTTCGCGCACCTTTGGCCGAGCCACTTTTTCCTTTTTCAAGCTCTGCAACTCCAAGCAGAGGTTCTGCAACTCTGCATGAATCTGTTGAACTCCCAAAGAAGCATCCTGGATAGGTGACTCATGCAATCTCATCATGATTTCCAGGGCTTCCGCCTGAGTTCCTATATTTTTTTGTGATAACATAATCCTTAAGTGGGGCAAGAGCACAAATATAAACCAATCATGGTTCTGGCTATCTGTGAGATTCATATTAGCTTCACAGATCTCACACTTTAGTCTTTGATATAGATCTCATGGCATTTCACTGGGCCTCATCATGATTTCCTTAAATCCAATTATCGATTGTGATTCAGATTTAGGCTTACCGAATTCCTAGTTCAAAGCAATCTGAGTATTTGCCAACGACGCCAAAGAACTATCAGTTCAATACTTCACATACCATGTTAGTACGCAGTCCTACAGAGTGGTGACTAACTGTGCCTTCTTTATATTATCATCTATAATTTGTTTTTCTGTCCACACAACCTTCACAACAAACCAAAATTGATCCAGATCCTCACTTCCTAAGCCTTTGAAAATTGGAAACTTCATCGTATTTGACATGTTGACCAGTGGCGGTGGTGGCGACGGTGTGGGTGAAGGTGTATGTTATGGAGGCGAAGGTGGAGGTGGAGTGGACAGATGAGGTATCCATGAAAAACCATGCCTTATCAACTGGAAAATGCTTAGCAGTGAAGCTTGTGCTGCTCCTTCATCGTCACTTGAAGGAGGTCCAATCAATGGACTATATTCAGGACCTGTTTTTCCTTGATTTCTAAAGCTTCGTCCACTTTGCGTAGATCCAAACATCAAGGTAATGGAATAACCCTCTTTTCACACAAGAGCATCTTAATCCAAGTATTCAAAGATCTCAAATAATTACCTTGTGGTCCCTTGAAGAAGCATCGCTATGCTTCACTGTAACTGACTGAGGTATCAACTGCGAACTCTGTAACAAATCCTCTGATGACTTGATCAAGCCAGTGATCAAATGCACACATGATATTATCTTCAGAAGCTTCCAACCTCCACACGAGCTCCAGGGTGCACACTAATGGACCGTCAAGCCTCCACCTTCCTTCATTGTCTGCAAATTTAGCGATCCACTAGTATAGTTCAATCGGGAAGGTGGACAAGAAGATCTCGTGTATTTTTGTGTACAAGTATCTATCCAACCACTATTCTTTTGTGAGGTGCGAATTCCTATTTTCTTGCACTGCAAATTCGTGGATATTTCTATCCAACCACTTCTCAATTTCCTTCTTGGTCGGATTCCAATGATGCAACATCACACATCTCTTTATTCAAATCCCAGTCCCAACAATGGAACCATTTGTTGGCTTATGGGGGTCCTGACCCAGGTTCAGAGTTAGTTTTGCCAAAAAAATACCTACACTATTGGCCCATTTGACATCAATTCATGGTGCGTGGACTGAAGTCTCACCCAAAGCAGTATGGGGGGATGCTGGAACCAAGTTTATGCACCCAGAGATCGGTACGATGTCCTTTTGTGACCTATATCTACCTACATGCAGATCGATAATTCTTTATGGCTTATCGATGAACTTTCTTTAATCATCCTCTAGACCTCCGCGAAGGTCAACGACTGGCTTTTGTGGACTGAACAGGCGAATTAGCTACTTACGTGCACCATAAATTACTCTTAGACCATTATTTGTTCAGATCTACTTAAGTGTTTGATAACTTTAACAGAAAGCGTTATAATCTTCGCATAATCACTTATCATTAATTGCATTAAGATAACAATACATATTAGGTAAAGTCACGCAACAACACATCATTATTTCATAAAACCATTATTCATCACAGCATAAAGCGCATTCATACATAACATAAATTAATAGATAAAACACAGGAATTTCTACAACAATCTTCTTTATTGATATTTAGTTAAGCTTACAGACTCAAGAATTCCCTATGCAATCAGTTGCAGGGGTTCGTGGACTCAGCTGTGGACACTACTCTAGGCCTTTGCGCACTTAGCTGCAGAGCCTTTCCCTCCTTTAAGACTTCTAATCCTGCACTAGACTTTTGCACTCGTACCCATAGATTTCTTCAATTACTTGCCTTAGACTCTTTAAGACACACTTATTTATACAATCCCATGGTCCGTGGACCATGGGTAGATCTTCAAAAGCTGACTCAAGTTACATAAAATAAGGGTAAACCCCTTTTTGACTCTTAACTAGCTATGCACTCCACGACCAAAATTTGTAGAGACTTTACATCTTTTTACATCAAAACTTGGGCTTTTCCCCAAAACTGACCCAGGGGACCCCATCCCAACAATTTCCTAGATTGGGCTTCATTAAGATTGAAGCGGATGTGAACTTGTATCACATAGTGGTGGAAGGTAAGCTATTGATCATTATACTTTATGTAGATGATCTCATACTGACTGGTGATGATAAGCTCATCAAATCTTGCAAGGAGGACCTTGCAAGAGGGTTGAGATGAAGGACATGGGGCTCATGCATTACTTTATTGGCATGGAGGTATGGTAGGGAGATGGGGTTTTGTTTGTATATTAGGGAAAGTATGCCAAAGAGATACTTGACAGATTCCACATGGAGAGCAGTAAAACCATGGAGACTCCTCTAGCTAGTAATTGGAGGAAGGAGGATGCTACTTTAGGGGAAGTAGTGGAAGCTACTATTTATAGGCAGCTTCTGGGTTCACTCATGTACTTGGTTAACACACGATCATATATGTGCTATGCAGTTAACTAGCTTAGTCAAGCAATGGTTAGGCCTACCAAGTTGTACTTGAAGGTGGCAAAGCATGTATTGAGATACCTCAGAGGCACTACTCAGTTTGGGTTATGGTACAAATGGAAAGAGGGAGTGAATCTTTAAGGCTTCACCAATGCAGATTAGGCAGGGATTCCATCCGACAGGAAGAGCACATCAGAAGGGATCATTAGTATTGGGTCAACAACAATTTCTTGGTACAACAGGAAATAGAGTACATGGCTTCAAGTCAGGAAGCATGTGAGGCTATCTGGATGAGGAAGACCTTGGTTGGTTTGTTTGGTTAGCAGATGGATTCGAAAATGATTTATTATGATAATCAAAGTTGTATCAAACTCTCTGAAAATCCAGTCTTTCATGATCAGTCCAAGCATATTGATATCCGATATCATCATATTAAATATTATGTACTGAGGTAGATCATGTTGTTAGATTACATTCCCAAGGAAGAGAAAGATTCTCACATCTTGACAAAGGCATTTTCAATATGTAACTTTGAGTTTCACAGAGACAGGATCAGGGTAGTTGATAATCCATTTCTGTTGAGAGGGAGTGTTGAGAAATGGAAACAAGAAATTCTAGTTTAATTTGTCCTTGAATTAAAATGTGAATTAAATTCGAATTCTATTCTCATAGAAAATTAAAATAGTTAAATTAAGTTTATTAAACTTACTTAACTTAGGAAATTTGAGTTGGAAGTCTTTTGGAAGTCATGTATATGTTATCCATACTTTGTAGGAGTCCAGTATGAGTTAATTGTGAGTTGTAAAATATAATACTCAGTTTCATGAGTCAGTTTAGTTAAATTAGTTCTCAAGCCGATTAAGAGAACTAATAGTGAGTTAACAGTCAGTGGTGACACTAATGAAATCCACTAATGATACTCTAGTTAACTGAATATTTACTCATCAGGAACTCATGCATGTCGATTCTGAGAAAGACCCAATTGAGACTAGAGTCTAGGGATAGTGTACTATTTGTTTTAGATTTTTTTGAGTTGCACTAATAGTGCATGCAATCAAGAACTAATCCTTGAGGTATTGCACTATTTTTAGAGGCTTTATTTCCCTTTAAATACAAGCTATCCTTCATAGGAATTACACATTGGAATAGAGACTTGGAGATCTTATGAATTGGCTAATATTTGGCCTTGAGCTTGCTTATAAATTGGAGATTGAATTTGCTGAGTGTTGGGATTGTTCTAGAGAGAACAAGCATTATAATTTCATCTTGATTTTCTAGATTAATACAAAATAGATAGTGGGGTTTTGAGCTGTGGCTTTCCTGGGATATTTATTATGCTATGTGCCTTTGGTTCTCTTCCACTATTGATTATTGTTTGCTCGATGTTTATGGGCTTCCGCTATAAAGAGTATAATTATATTCTTGTCTCTTGCTTTAGAAAACTGCATTAGCTTGTGAATATACAGGATTTTCTACATCCTCTTCTTGTTTTTCTTGTTATTCTTGTTCTTCTAGTTCTTCCTCTTGGGGTGCATAGCTGACTGGATCATCTGATCTAACATATTATTTTCATCTTCCTTTGTGTATAGGTGCCTCATCAATTCTCACATAAATTCTTTCAACTATCTTGCAAATTATTTTGTTGTAGCATTTGTAGCCTTTACTCCTGGAGGAGAAACCAATAAAAATACCTTCATCTACACAGGAATCAAATTTTCTTAAGTTGTGCTCATTTCTTTTGATGTAACATTGGCTTCAACATTGAAGTGTTTTATTGAAGTTGGTCTTCCATACCATAGTTCATAGGGAATCTTGTTGTCATTTACTCTAATATGAGCCTTATTAAGGATGTTAACTATTGTTTGGATTGATTCTCCCCAAAAAGTATTTGGCACTTTTGACGCATCAAGCATTGCTCTGACCATTTCTTGAAAAATCATGTTTAGTCTCTCAACCACACCATTCTATTGAGGATTTTTTTCTATTGAAAATTATTTCTTAATCCCATGTCTCTCACAAAAATAATTGAATTCATCGGATATGAATTCTCTTCCTCTATCTGATCTTAAGCACTTAATATTCAAGTCCATTTCATTCTCAATCTATGCTTTGAAGGTCTTGAACTTATCAAAGGCTTTAGATTTCTCTTTTAGTAAACCAACCCATGTCATTCTAGTATAATCATCAATTATGAGCATGAAGTATCTCTCACCTTGTGGATATTGAGTTCTTGTGGGTCCACAGAGATCTATATGAATAAGTTATAAAGGTCATGTTGTTGAATGCTCCTTTTCCTTGAATTGAACTCTTGTTTTTTTTCCAAATTTACATGACTTGGAAATAATATTATTTGTCTTTGAGATATTGGGCATATCTTGCATACAAAATTTCTTTTCCCTAAAATGACAAGTTGATAAAAGTTGATATGACCTAGTCTCTTGTGCCATAACCAACTCTCATCCATTTTTCCCATACAACAACTCTCGTTTCCTCATCCAATACTTATGAATTACTTGAGGTTCTAATTTCCTTCACAATTATTTTACCTAAATCTTCCTTTTTTACTTCACAAAAATTTGAAGTGACATCATATCCTTAGTCACACATTTGGCTAAGACTTAAGAGATTATGTTTAAGACCATATGCAAACAATACATTCTAATATTTTGTCTTTCCCTTGTCTAAAAAAAATGTCCCTTTTCCGATTATTGTGATTGGTTCATTATTACCAAAAGTAACACTGCCTCTTTTGTATTCATTTAGAGAATAAAATTTCTCTTATCTCCCGTCATGTGATTTAAGTAGTCACTATAATGTGGCACTGGTTTGCTTGATTTTGAGCATATAGAAAAAATCCACACTCTTACAAATTCTTAGACTGCTTCCATACCTTAACGAATTATTTTGGCTTGTCTTATAAGAACTTATCATCTTTCTTCAACTCTGATTTTCCTTATGTCCAAAGTTATTACATACATAGAACTCAATTTCATCTAAGAGAGGAGAAAATACATTGTTCTTTCCAACATTATTAACAAAGAAAATTCTATATCAAGGCAGTACTAAGGATTAATCAAATATAACATTTATATTTATGATATATCTATATGATTTGCAATTTAAAAACTTATGACCAAAGTTATGACATGAAAAATAGTATCCATAAAAGATATTTGGGTATGTTGGTGTGAATAATCTTCTTGAAGGGATTGATATTTGATACTTGCTTTTTTTGTTGGCTTGAAGACATTTAGACTTCTGGTGTTTTCTCCATTGTTATTTGTGAGGTTGGTATAATTTTGATTTTACTAGCTTTTGGCTTCATTCCTTGCTTTGCTACACTAATTTCTTGGTCCTTTGAGCACATTATAATAAATCTTCGGTTCCTTTCTTCTTGATGTGATAGAGCTCGATTCTCTTTTGATAGCTTCAAGAATTTCTTTGTAGCAAAGTCTATCTTGATTTTTGGTGATATTTGATTACTGAGGACGATTATTTAAGCTTTCAAGCCCATTTAAAAACCTTAGGTTTAGATTCATTTGAGCCTTGATTTTCTTTAGATATTTTCTTAAAGAAACAACCTCTTCTTCTAATCTTTCAGAATTTCTTTATTTTTGTTGACACCTAATCATTAGGACGAGGTGAATATTTGTGAATAATGTAAATAGTAAATAATGAAGAATAGGAATATGAAGAGACACTGGGAGGTGAAGACTAAGAGTCTCTCCCTCCTTGTATATATCCATTAGCAATATTAATGAAGAAACATAATTCATTTTAGGATTTACCTCTTGGATTGACAATTTTCCCTTTAACTAATTCACCATAATGTCTTCTATTCTTTTGGCCTCTTCTAGCTGTGATTTTAAAAATAATTGTTGCCTCATGATATTTCTCCTCATAGGCTTGTAGTTGTTCCTTCTTCTTTTGGTTCTTCCTTCTTAGTTTGTGTATTTCATCTAAATCACTTAGGATTTCTCCTTCCATATCTACCTCTGCCTCACACTCTTCATCTTCTATATCAATCCTTTCTTGATTATAATTTTGATACTCAAGAGCCATGTGAAGATTTTTATCTTGATTTGAATCATATTCATAATATTCATCATATTTTGATGAGTTATTATCTTCTTTGGAATATAAGCTTATCTTTCTAACATATTTTCCTTTATTATTCTTCCTGGATGTCTTCCTTTCTTTTCTTCATTTTCCTCATTACTATTATATTTATATGAACATTTACAAGAAAAATGACCTATTCTACCATAGTTGAAGCATTTAAATGATAACTTACCTTTATATTTTCCAGAGCCTCTTTTTAGCTTTCTCACAAAGTTAGCTTCCTCTTCATCTAAATCATTGTTGGAGCAATCTAGTTGTTCTTTCTTTGTCCTTATTTCATATTAAGTAAGAATTCCATGAAACATATCCATAGTAATTTTATCTAGTTCCAGTAATTCTTCTATGGTAGAAACATTTCATTAAGTCTAGAGGGGAGATATCTCTACACCTTTTGTACAAGTATAGTTTCATCAATCTTTTCATCAAGTCCTTTAATGGTATTCACAATCTCATCTATTTTGAGGAAGAAACTAACTATATTCTCATCCTCATTCATTCTTAGACTTTCAAATTTCATTATGTGATTTTGAAGTTTTGAACAATTTACTAGTCATCTCCTTCATAACTTCTTAGAATCTTGTTCCACATCGCTTTTTCTAAGTCACAATGAATAACTTTAATGAACTCTGATTCTGTAAAGCCACATAGGATATCATTCACAACTTTTGCATTATTTTGAAATTTTTTCTTACCAAGTACTTCAGTAAGGGGATTTTTGAGAGTTTTTTAACTATCCATCACAAATTTCCACACTTTCACACCAAGATACATCAAGTAGGTCCTTATTTTGATTTTCCAAAAAGCATTATTTGTTCCATTGAACAAAGAAGGTCTATTTTAGGAAGAAGCATCTTATTTGTAATTGATCTTTCAGATCCATCCCATTCAAGTTGATTTTTAAATCGACGTTTCGAACCTACGACTGAGGTTCATCATCAGGAAATGAAAGTGTGAGGAAAATTGATTTGACCAAGGTATGATAAATAGGAATGTATTTTAGGGTTAAATGAGAAAAAAAGGGAAACATAAAAAATTGATTGAGAAAGGTTTTATTAAGAATATAATGAAAATGAGGGATATGTTAAAATTTAAGAAATGTGTATTCACATTTTTAAAATTTTAACATATCCCTCATTTTCATTATATTCTTAATAAAACCTTTCTCAATCAATTTTTAATGTCGGCCAATTTTTCTCATTTAACCCTAAAATACATTCCTATTTATCATACCTTGGTCAAATCAGTTTTCCTCATACTTTCATTTCCTCATGATGAACCTCAGTCGTAGGTTCGAAATGTCGATTTAAAAATCAACTTGAATGGGATGGATCTAGAAGATCAATTAAAAATAATGAATAGGCCCAAAAGAAGCATCTTAGTTGGCGATCTTCCTTGTAAGATTTCCCTTCTATCTATTAGAATGCCATTGAAGGAACCTTGCTTTGATACTAAATGTTGAATACTGAGAGAGGGAGGGGGGGATGGGAGGTTGTGAATCATTATTTTTAAATTATCTCTCAATGAATTGATTATTAATCTAGTTGCACAACTTTAATGAACAATCCTACGCATTCAAATACCATCAAGTGTGAACATAGAACACAATACTTAGAGTTTTACGTGGAAAAACAATTTGTAATAAAACCACAAAACATATTTTTCTTTATTAATGAATGTAGGAACCAACTTAACAATTTTTGCAAGAGCCAACTTGTAGGAGATACCATTCTCATTTCAAATTTCTAAGCACCAACTTTCAGGAGATACCAATCCCATTTCAAATTTCTAAGCATCAACCTGCTAAAAAAATGAATCCCCTTTCAAAGTTTTGCATGCACCCACTTGCAGGAGACTCCAACTGCCTTTCAAATCTCTAATTTGTCCTTTATTTGTTGTTGATGCAACCAACTCATCTTCAATTACTGTCACTATTCCCCAAATGCTAAATCTTAACTAGTTTCAACACCTTACAACTCTTTATACTATAATATGATCTCAACTAATATAGATATGATCTACCTTTCTAAAACATTCATCTCTCAATTATCCTTGTACTCTCTAAACAACACTCTTCATGTAATTTTTCTTTCAATAATCATGCTAACTCGCTCTTTCCTCAATTTGTTTGACCATGTATTTATAATTTGTTGTTGTATTATTTTGTACAACCTTTTCATTGATTCAGCACCCATGGTTTAAATCAATACTATTGTTTGGTATCATGATATTGTGTCTTGACTGTGGAAAAATCTATATTTCCAACAACATTGGAACCAATGCATGGAAAGATTGTAAGAGAAGGTTATGGAGTCATCAACTTATTTTCTTACCCAAAGATAGAAGGGGGAATTAATGAATTCATAATACTTCTCTGCCAAATCTTTTAATTTACTCTCATCCAAATATTTATTGGATTCATCTTTAACATGCAACCTAATATCCATAGCACTTCCAAGTGGTTCGTTATCTATTCAGATACCAAAAGCTCCACTAGATTTTGATTCCCACATGTATTGCTTGTCATAATTTTTCTTTTTAATAACTTACACATGGTAGAAACTAGGTCAAATGAATAAAATATGACTCCAAACTAACTAATAAGATTCAAATATACACCCTTTTTCATTTGTTCTAGAAAAACTAAAGTTTTAGATTTACCAATTTTCCTCAGATTTTTTTATGATTTATTCCTTGGTTACTCCTATCCCATGATCTCAGAATAAAGGTATATTTTTTCTTTATCGAATTTGATATTGGTGTTGAGCTTGGTGTTGTTTCCTTCTGCTAGCATATTCTTCTATGTGAGAGCTATAAATATATTTTTATTTAAAGAATCAAAGGCACTAGAGATGAGTTCCCATAATAAGATGTCCTTGTTGTTGTAAAGAGAGTTGATGAGGATGTCCATCAGCTTAGAACCTCTGCCTAGAACTTGAATTTATGGGAATTGGCCTGCAATGTCTTTTAGGAAGTAGACTCTAACTCCCTTCACAAAAAAATTTAATCTGTAGAGAGTTCATTAGGAATGGCCCCACCAATGCCTTCCTCCACCTTCAGAGGACTGACATTCTCATAGACTGGGCTCAATTCCTTCATATTAGCTCTTATATGGGGAGTGTGTTGTGGGTTAAATGTGAGAATGATGAGTGGTAATAGAGAACTTGGCACAATTGAGATGTTCATGTGGCCCCTCTTGAAAGTTTCCCTTGGTTACTAGATTACCTCTTATGACTTTCAAATTGGATGGGATAATTTCTTTGAATTCCACACCGCAGATGAGAAGCTTGCAATTGGGATTATTGTTATCTTCATACACATTCTGAATAACAACCTCATGGGCCTCAACAACTAATTTGAATCCCCAAGCATATGCATCTCGTCCACTGCCATCAAAACTTGTATATATGGAAAAAAAATGAGAATATGGTATTGCAATCATATTCAAATTTTTTGAATTTTTGTAGGTCATGACCATGTTAAATATGAGTGGGTAATTTTATCCATTCTTCAAGTTGTGGATTAGCTAGACTATCATCCCAACAATTTTGAGCCTTACATTATGCCCATTCTCTAGAACAAGCTACATTTGGTTAGAGGAGACATTATACTACCCCATCAGTTTTCCACTTGGATAATATATTTTGGCCCACAATCACATTTCCCACCATACTCAAAGTTTGAGGAGCCTCCTCAAAATTTCCTTTGGAGGTACACCATCTGTAGTTGTGGCAGTACCCCACCAAAAAAAAACAGTGAATAATCCAAATACTATATACAACGAACTTATATTTCTACATGTTAAAAAATGTAAAATTGGTTTTAATACAAATTTTGAGAAATGGAGAATAATAGAAGGGTATTCTGATAAGAAACTAAATTAATAAAGCATTTTTCATGATATTTTTATATATGCACAAAAATATGTTCAACGTTCTTTTCCTTAAATCCACTGTAGTGATAAGATTACAACTCTATTGCACATAATCACCCACCATAAGGTGGCTTTGGTTGTGAGTGTTAGACACCTAATCCTTGGGATTAAGGTTGGGTCAGTGTGTGTTATGGTAATTAGTTGTTAGAGTCCAAGAAGAACCATAAACCAAATCAACAATTTTCTTGTTGTATTAATATGTACATCATTCATTGACATCAATTCCTAATATAGTTGAGATGGTTTCAACTATTGTTGTCTTACACTGGTATTAGAGCGGAGGTTTATCTATTTTGTTGATTGAGTTGAGCCACTAGTTTTGTGGTCTCCTTCCACGCTCCATCTTTCTCAGACTTTTGGTCTTGAAATTTTGATCTGTTGAAGGAGGAATTTAAGCATTTGACTTGTTATTAGATATCAAACGTAAAGGTCAAATTGTGGTAAGCTGCAACAGGCTTGTCCTGTTATGTCCTTGGAAAACATCATGAGAAACGAGGAGATCATGGATGTTGCAAGAGTTCTGAGAAACAATTCTAAATCACCTATATTCTTCTATGCCGTTGTCTGTACTAGAATCCTTGCAGATGGTGAGTGCATTGAAGACTGTATAAACTGTGTTTTTGAGATTAATTGCATAAGTGAATTTGTAGTTGTGGCATATGACATGAAGGTATGGGGTGTGACTGTTTGGTTTTTATTTGATCATGTAGCCTGCGTTATGCTAAATAATGATTTAGTGACTAGAGACCTTGGAATATAGTAGTATATTCATATATTGTTCCTATTTTTTCGCGTGAAGCTTTTATGGTTTGTTAAAATACTACTTTGGAAGGTTTCATATTTTGCATTTCTCTGTCTACAACAGCGAACCACTTTTTTTTTTTTTG
This sequence comes from Pinus tabuliformis, assembly GCA_031772625.1. NCBI lineage: Eukaryota > Viridiplantae > Streptophyta > Pinopsida > Pinales > Pinaceae > Pinus > Pinus tabuliformis. The sequence continues at coordinate 931,573,681 of CM062816.1, read as the reverse complement.
TTCAGATGGAGGCTAACAAGAAATGAACACAAAGATTCTTGCCATATAGATTATGCAGGGTGATTTTGGTGTTTGGACATGGAGGAACCCTACAAGAATCCCTGGTGTGATGGAGTGGTGGGATTTATTGGATAGAAATAGTTGGGTGTACTATGCTCACTATAGTTTCAAGATTCACAAATCCATCGATGTCTGATTTTTCATAGACGAGATATGTTTTTTTCTTATCGCACTCCAACCACAACATAGGATTCACAACTTTTCTTTTTAAATGTGAGACATAACAACGGTTCAGTGGCAGTTTAATGAGACACTCAAAGCACGTACGAATCAACAACATCCTTAACGGTAATTCAAATGTGATGCTCAATTACCAAGTTATATTTGCTAGAAACTGTTGGTCGAACTTGATACAATGGGCTACTGAGGAGATGTAAAAGTAGGTTGGGCCCATGATGAGGGCACTAGAAACCAAAATTTGATGGCATAAAGATTCATGGAGGTAAGAGAAAATTAAAGAGTTAAATATAATATCATATGGTTGATGTGTTGCGATAGAGGAAAATAATAATTCAATGAGAATAAATGGTTATAAACACATTTATTTATTGGTTGTTTATTAGATATTACTTTCTAAAATTTTTGTGGAGGGTTGGAGTTGCCAACGATAGGGACATAAACTATAGGAGTTGGTTGTTGGTGTTCGAGATTCATGTTACTGGGATTAAGGAGTGTGACCATACAAATGAATGATTGAATGCCTTTCTATTGCAAATTGGTTTATGTGAGTGGAAGCAATGGAAAATAAGTTTTTAAGGGTGTTTATTCTCACTTTGAAGAGTGTTTCCTTCCCATCTTCTTATTTTCATTAAATGGAGTAATTTTGATTTAGGGCAAGTGGAGAAAGGAGCTTCTATTTTTTTTTAAAGATTTTGTTGAAGTTTAAATCATAGAATTTATGGATACAAAATTAGAAAAAGAAAAGGGCATTGTGGTTAGAAAATCTTGTATTTTTACATTTGGCGTATTTATTGGTATATTTGGTGTAGTAAAGGTCAGAAGTTCAAATCCTTGTGCTTGGAAATTTTATTTTTACAAAACAAAAAAGGAAGTTGATTTTTGAGGTTGTGATACTGACTATATTGGTTAGGAAGTAAGAAGAGGACATTTTAGTCATATAAATTCCACTTTTATCTGAGCATGTCACTATTTTTTATCTGAATATTTCTTTTTTCATATTACTTTGTAAAATGGGTGCATTTTTGGTTGAACCCGACACTTGAGATTGACTAAAATGGCTCAAATTAAAAATGTATTAGAAATCTTAAACAATCTCATTAGTTCCACTGCTGATGAAATTGTAAATATCAGCAAAGTAAGTCTTGTTTATATTAGATTTTTTTTATATGATGCATTGGAGATAGTTGAATTTATACAGATTGAGTCTCAAGTACAATAACACGATCCTAATTCCAAACAACAATCGAAGAGTAATGAAGCCACTTCAGGAGCAAATATGGATGTAGCGGAAAGCCATGTTTAGACAAGGGTATGTAAGAGTCATTTTCATACAGCTATGAAGCCTATCTTTCCCAAAACCTTTAGAAGATTGTGGGAATAAATTGTACAAAACAAAAACATCACCAATTTGGGATATAATAAGGATGTTTTGGATGTATCTTTTCATGTTCCTGATTTTTCTAAACCTACACAATTTCATAGTGCTGTAATTCTGCATGATGTTGTTCCATAACAAATTGATTGATGCCAATATTGTGATAGAGTTGGATATGTGAAAGATTAGTGTTTTGATATTCACCTATGCGAGCATTGTGAAAGGCACAATCACCACTCAAACAAATGTTCCAAAAAGAATAATACTACAAGAGAGAAACTAAATTTTGGATGGATTGCTTCTTGGGATTGGTCCAAAACAACCAAAAGTTTTATAGGTGATCCTAACTAGATCATTATATTGTTCATCATCCATCTTGATGCACCTGGAGTGGAAAAAGTCGAGGAATCAACTCATAGGAACATTTTTACCGGCGGGACCCAGTTTGGCAAAACAAGGTTTGAAACCTTTTGGGAGCATTTTGAGGCATCAAATGACGCTTTTGAGGGGTAAAAATTTGTATCGTAAGTGCAGAAAATTTTCATCCTATTCTACACACAATTATGTTTCCAACAGTGTAAGAAGCATGTCAATCATAGTCCGTATGAAAATGTTATGCCACTCTGAAGTTAAGCTTTCTATTTTCACACTTATAATTCGGGAGGATGCCACGTTAACCCCCATTATTTATGGAAAAGGGGCTAGCCATGTGTTTATGATGTAAAATAATATATAAAAGTTTATATTGTAACTCTACTTAAGAGTTGACATGGTCAAAATTAACCACTAGTAGGCTATTGGGTTGTGTTATAATTGGGCCACTAGGAGGAAGAGGCATTCCATTCTTTTGTGAACATTTTGTTCCATAGCTAAGAAAATATAGCTAGGAGAGATAGGAGGTAGAGCAACCAAAGAGGATTTGTACACTATAACAGCTCACTAGCCACAGACATTACTTATTTGTACTTGTAGCCATATTTCCAGACACAGAAAGAGAGAGAAGTGACCTCACCTTCTAGTTGGGTTTTTTTTTTAAAAGGGTTTCCCATAGAGAATATATTATGTCTTATGAGTGTGTGTGTGCTTATTTTGTCGTTCTCTAATTTTCTGCATAATTTCCATTCACGTGCATGCACTAATTACAGTCAAATCCATAGATCTTAAAATTTAGTAAACTATAATAGTGTAGAATTTTCAGAGTTTTAATATAATATTATTAGATCTATTGTGACAAACTATCCATTGGAATATCCATAGAATTTTATGTATCAATAGGTCATACGACAGGATATGTTTGAGAGTATTGACCAACCTGTTGAGCCCCAAAATTGCATCTTTCCTATACACCTTTATAGACTTTTTCCATTTACCTGGACCTCCTAAGCTGTCAACATCATTGCATATTGAGTTTAAAAGAGCACATAAAGTGGTTTCCTAACTATGTTTTTTGTCTGCTGTTTGAATTAAATTTTCGCTCATTGAGTTACGGAATCTTGTCACTTTCCACAGCCAGTTCAACTTTCCGCAACCTTTTTGTTAAAGTCTATATTACAAGTGTCTTCAGGCCAATCGAGCCACATGGGCAAGTTGGAAATGACGTGGACATGGACCGAGTCCTATTGGCTCAGTCGAATTCATCAAAGAAGGTCGTGGTCAAAGGTGGTCAAGTGGTGGTCAAATATAAGAGTCCTACAGCAACAGGACTCTGTTTTTCAACACGTGAAGACTTGCGTGGCCGTTCCTAGATCTCTGGGGACATATCAACACCTGTGGACTGCTCCATGAGGCAAATCCAATAGCCACCCTCAATAGATTTAATCATCATGACAGCCGTGATGCTAGATCCCTGGACGTTGTTGTTCACGTGTCCTCTCTCAAGACAGTTTTTAGGAAATCAGTTATGTAAACGTTTGCTATAAATAATGTGTTTCCATACGCATAGTAGTTAGTCTTGGTAATGTAATTTTGCTGTTAAGAAAGCCCACTGTGCTGTGACACTGTTTTGTTGTTATGACTGTGTTTTGAATATATGAGAAGACCCTGTTTATAAGCACAATTCGTGGTTGATAGCTGTTGCCCGAGTTTGTGCAAAGGGCCCCTGCACACGCCGAGGTTTTGTTTATTGTTGTATAGTTTCATGCTATGTTTCCTTACATTCATTATGCCATAGTTATTCACATGTATATATTGCATTTCTTATGGTATTAACGTTTTATTTCTGTCCATAATTTTACATGCTTTATACTGCTATTAACGTTGATCAGTGTATTTGTTCCAGATTATAGTAGGCAACCCGAGCATTTGCATACAGTTTCCACAATGACTAATGACATGGAATCAATCTTGTCTTTTTGCTGATTTATTTTTCTTAGTTTTCAATTCCAGCACTGTTTTGTTTATTTCAGTTATGTTCATTGGCTTTATTAGTTAGATTAGATATTGAATTTCTCATGTCATTATCAGTTACCTTCAAAATCCATAGCGAGACTAATGGTGAGGGATTGAAGTATGAGTGTGTAATTTGATATTAGTTTATTTTTCTGCAAATTAGATATTGAATTGCTTATGTCATTATCAGTTACCTCTGAAAGCCATAGCGAGACTAATGGTGAGGGATTGAAGTATGAGTGTGTAATTTGATATTAGTTTATTTTTCTGCAAATTAGATATTGAATTGCTCATGTCATCATCAATTACCTCCGAAAGCCATAGAGAGACTAATGGTGAGGGATTGAAGTATGAGTGTGTAATTTGATATCATTTTATTTTTCTTCAAATTAGATATCAGATTGCTCAAGTTGTTTATGATTACCTCCGAAAGCCATAGCGAGACTAATGGTGAGGGGTCAGAATATGAGTTGATGTAATTTGACTTTAGCTTTACTTTGCTTGCAATTTTTGGATTTCTTTGAGTACAGTTTCTTTTGTATTTAGACAGCAGCAAGGATAATGGTTTCATGATCAATAGTTCATTGTTTGTTTAATTAGAATAGTGGTACATTTTCATTCTCTTTTAGGAATTAATTTCATCATTGCATGTTTTAAAACCTTTTTGAAAAGTTTGAAGTTTTGGAAATCATTTTAAAGGACATCATTTCCTTGAACATTTATATCCATACTTGTCTTTTAGAATTTCTATCTCACATTAGGAAATCAACGAAGATAAACCCAGAAACAAAATAAAAACCAAAAATGACAAAAAGTAAGAAATAAGTTATCTTGCACATATAGTGCGCCGCACTGCAACAGTTTAGGACTCTCGGATTGACAATTAATATAGCAGTTTAGGACACTCTAAATTGACCAAACATTTTGGTGCCATTTCTAGGGAAGTGTAACTAGGTAGCCAATTTCTTAAAAAAAAGGGAAAAAAAATTTAAAGAAGGGAAAAATTGATAACTTCTCAAAGTATGCTCTTCTCTTGCACCTAGTGTGATCTGAAGGATCAGAAAAGAGAGTTAATTGTTCAATAATTTCTTGAGTATGCTCTCTTCTTGCGCCTAGTGTGATCTGGAAGACCAGAAAGGGAATTATTAGCCTGACTTGAATAAAAATAAAAAATTACATGCTTAGAGCAAGAGATTCTAGGGGAAGGTTTATAGCTAGGGCCAAGAGTTCAATTTTTACAACTCCATCTACTTCAAGGCATAGAAAAGATACACCTCCATCATCTCCAACTCACACTCCCAGCCTTAGGATTCCTAGAATTCAAGGGGCAGCAACTGAATTAGGAGACTCTCCCACACTATCCACCAAATTTGACTTAGGAAAAGAACCTTTTCTCACTTTTACAGGGGAACATATTGTAATCAAAGAAGTAGAATCACCTGAAGAAGAAGAGGGAGAAATTCCTCCTCGTTCGCCATTAATAGAAGAACCAGAGGACTCTAAAATCTCTGAGGAAACTATCATGACAGAGGAAGTAGTAAACGAATTAGGAGGAGGAGGTAGAGGTAGAGGTAGAGGAGGAGGAAACAATGGAGGAGGTAGAGGTAACAATGGGGGAAATAGGGATGGAGATAACTCGTTTAGATTTCCTATAGTTGATGAGGAATCTCGTACAACAATGAAAAACGTCTCACCATCTGTCCTCCCAAACTTTTATGGGTTGCGAAGTGAGGATCCTAAAACATTTCTATTTGAGTTTGAAGTCGTGTGCCGAACTTATGACTATATGGAAGACTCTCAAAAACTCAAATTGTTTCCTTCAACATTGAAGGGAGCTGCTTTGAAATGGTTCATGGGATTAATCACTCAATCTATTAGGAATTGGAATGATATGAAACAAACATTTTTGGATAGATACCTGGACTATTGCATGCCCACCAACCATAAGGATGAGGTATTCAAAATGGTGCAAAAAGAAGATGAAAACTTGGAGGATTTACTTGAAATATTTCAATACAACTTAAAAAGAGCAAAAATGAGTAACTTAGATGAGGATACCTTGAAAGTCATTCTATTAAAAGCTATTAGATATGAATGGATAGATATTTTAAACATGATGGGAAAGGGAGATATTTCTCAACTTCCACTTCATGACATAGCAGAACTATGTGTCCATCTCTCAAGGGGAAAATATAAAACTGGAAAAGGGCCTAGAGATCCTTCTCTTATTAGAGAAAAAAAATCTGCAACTGGATCAGTAAGTAGGGCAGAGATTGGCAATATGCTTGATGAGTTCAAAACTGATATTTAAGGGAGCCTTAGTGAGCAACTAGACACCCTTAAAACACAAAACAAGCAGAAAGCGGAAGCTAAAGCTTTGGCCATCTTTTGTCCAAAATCTAGGAAGAAACATGCTCTAAGGGAATGCCCCTTGGATGAAAAAGTTGTAGAAACATGTATGATTTTCTTAGAAAGCCATGAGACCAAGGATTGTCCTTCAATTCCTGGGCTCAAAGCTATCTTTCAAGAAGATCCAAATTCAATAGAGTCTCTCTGTTTTATTTCAAGGAGACCTTGGCAGGGGCAACAAAATCAAGGGTTTAATAACCCCATGAACTTTCAACCTCCACCAAATTGGAATCCTTGGAAACAACCTTGGTCCCAACCTCAAAATCCATATCAATCATGGGTACAAGGTATGCAAAATCCTTATGGGAGATTTGCTCAATTTTATCGATATCCTCCATCTTTTCAAAGTCAACAAGCTCCACAACTTCCAAATCAAAAACCACAACTTTCATTTCCATTTCCACAACCACAACAACCTTCTCAACAAAATCCAAATTCTCAACTCTTGCCTCCATTCCAACAAAAGACAAATCAACTACTATCCCAGCCATTGCCAAATCCCAATAATAAAAATCCTCAGAATGCTTACATGGTAGAAGGACAACAATTTCCTACCTATATGATTGTTCCTCTCAATGATGTACAACTCAGATTTGGTAGAGTCTTAGAAAAACCTTCTATAGATGCTCAAAAGAAAAGTATTTCTGAGGAAGATTCTCTTAAAGCCAATAAAGGTTCTGAAGCATCTCTTCAAAACCCAAACACTAAAAAAGAAAAAGAAAAAGAGTCAACCCCTGCAACTCCTATAGTTGAGCAACCTGCATCTTCATCCACACCTCCTTTCCCTAAAAGATTACAAATTGACAAAGGGGTGGAAAAACAAATCTTGTTGCCTGATTATGATTTCCTAGATGAATTAAAGAATGTATGTATCAAGATTCCCTTGCTACAAGCCATTAGAGAGATTCCTATTCTAGCAAAAACAATAAAGGAGTTGAGTTTCAAAAGACCAGGAAGGAAACCAAGAGATACAAGAAGAATCCACCTGGTAGGAAAAATTGCAGATATCATGATGGGAAAAATTACCATGCAGAAATATGTAGATCCTGGTAGTCCAATTGTCAAAACACATATAAATGGGGCAGAAATTCCAAATACTTTGATTGACTTAGGGGCTGCTATCAACATTATGAATAGATAGACTATGGAATAGCTAAAACTTCCTAATCTTCTTTTTACACCTACTTTAATGCAACTTGCAGATCGATCAATTATCAAACCAGATGGTGTATTAGAAGATATTTCAGTCTCCTTATATTCTTGGGAATATCCAGTAAATTTCATGATTTTGACTCCCAAGAGTAATTTAGGAGGGCACCCACTCATCTTAGGAAGACCTTGGCTAGCCACAGTTGATGCTTTCATTAGTTGTAGATTGGAGATATGTACATTTCTAATGGCAATTCGACAAATAAGTTCAATTTGTATCCTCCAGCAAAAGCAATTATAGAAGTGGGAGATAATGAATGGGTCGATGATGAGGAAACTATACAACCTGTCTTTACCATTTCTGAAATCAGTGAAGATAGTCAAATTCTAAACACATTAGAAAATTTTGAAACATCTTCAGAATATGACCACACACAATTTCAGTTAGATTCTGACATTGAGTATCTATCATCAAGACAAATGTCTCTTTACTCTATGGAAGAGTTTGGTAGTTCTACCATTGAGATTTTTCCAGGTAAAACATTGAATATCAACAAAAACTTGGAAAAATCACAATAGGGAGAGCTAACAAAAATCTTGCAAAGACATTCTACTGCATTTGCATGGGAGTATACTGATATGAAAGGTATTGAACCTAAGACTTGCATTCATCACATCTACATTGAAGAAAACACTAGACCAATCAAACAACCTCAGAGAAGGATGAATCCAAACCTTAGAGAGATAGTGAAAGAAGAGCTCCAAAAACTACTCAATGTAAACTTCATTTATCCAATTTCAGATAGCCGATGGGTTTCTCTTTTGGTTATAGTACCTAAAAAGAATGGTAAATGGAGAGTATGCATTGATTACAGGGAATTGAATAAAGCAACTTTGAAGGATCACTTTCCTTTGCCCTTTATTGATCAAGTATTAGATACATTAGCAGGAAAAAAGTACTTTTCATTTTTGGATGGTTTTAGTGGCTATAATCAAATTCAGGTAGCACCTGAAGATCAAGATAAGACCACATTTACTTGTCCATGGGGAACTTTTTCTTATCAAGTATTTCCTTTTGGATTATGTAATGCACCTGCAACATTCCAAAGAGCAGTACTAGGAATCTTTTCTGATCTAATCCATGATTGTGTAGAGGTTTATATGGATGATTTTACAGTTTATGGTAATTCATTTGAAGAGGCATTAGAGAATTTGGAAAAAGTCCTTATAAGATGTAAAGAAATAAACCTTTCATTGAGTCATGAAAAATGCTTTATGATGTTTATTGAAGGTATTGTTTTGGGACATCACATTTCAGGGGATGGGATTAAATTCAATAGATCAAAAGTTGAAGTCATCTCCAAGTTGTATATTCCAAATTGTCAAAAGGATGTTAGAAGTTTTCTGGGATTTACTGGGTACTATAGAAGATTTATAGATTACTTCACTAAAATAACATCTCCACTCTTCAAATTACTTACAAAATACTGTGAATTCAAATGGGATCTTGATTGCCAATCAACATTTGAAACTTTGAAAACAAAAATAGCTGAAGCACCCATCTTGAGAGGGCCAAATTGGAAACTTCCTTTCCATATTTCTACAGATGCTTCAGATACAGCTCTATGGGCTGTGTTGGGTCAAAAGGATTTAGTTCCTTATGCCATTTACTATACCAGTAAAAACTTAACTACCACTGAGTTGAACTATACTGTGACTGAAAAAGAGTTCTTAGCTGTTGTTCATGCAATCAATAAGTTTAGACAATATATAACAGGCTATGAAACTTTTATCCATACTGATCGTTCTGCAATTACATATCTAATGAAAAAACCTGTTACTAATGGCAGAGTTACAAGATGGCTCTTACTTTTACAAGAATTCAATATTACTGTGTTGGATAGACCAGGGAAACAAAATACAATAGCTGATTTCTTGTCTAGGATCCAGAATACTAAAGAAGATTCTCCTGTAGAGGATAAGTTTCCAGATGAATATTTATTTGCAGTAACTACTAAAATCCCTTCGTATGCAGATATTGCTAACTATTTGGTTACAGGGAAACTACCTCCACATCTATTTCCTAGTGAAAGAAGAAAGATTATTCAGGAAAGTTCAAAATATTCATGGATTTCTAACGAATTGTTTAAAACAGGGCCAGATCTTGTGATCAGAAGATGTGTTAGGGAAGATGAAATTCCTGACATCCTCAAGGAATGGAATGATGAACCATGCGACGGACACTTTGCTGACAAAAGGACAACCTATAAAATCCTCTCTTTAGGATATCATTGGCCTTCCCTCTTCAGAGATGCAAAAGAATATGTCAAAAGGTGTGACAGCTGCCAAAGAGTAGGGAAACCGACCCTTTCAAATGAAATGCCATTGCAACCACAGGTACTCATCGAACCCTTTGAAAAATGGGATTTATATTTCATTGGACCTATTAATCGACCATCTAAACAAAAGAAGTATATATTGGTATGTACTGATTATGTCACTAAATGGGTAGAAGCCAAAGCATTACTTTCTGCTACTAAAAATTCAGTTGTTAATTTTCTTTATGAGGATATTTTTACTCGCTTTGGTGTTCCAAGAGAAATTGTGACAGATCAAGGAAGTCAATTCACATCCAACCTAGTGGAGAAGATGATGGAAGAATACAAAATCAAGCACATAAAATCTACTCCTTACCATCCGCAAGCAAATGGCCAAGTGGAGTCGACAAACAAAGTTATTGAAGGCATCATCACCAAAACTGTTCATCTACACAGAAGAGATTGGGCAGAAAGGCTTCCTGAAGCCTTATGGGCCTACAGAACTACATGGAGGAATACAACAGGACATTCTTCCTATGAACTTGTTTATGGGAAAGAAGTCCTGCTCCCCATTGAGTTTCAAGTCAAAACTTTCAAGATGGTAGTTCAGTTGGGGATGGATCTATCAGAAGCCCAAAAGCATAGAATGGAGCAGTTGAATGAGCTAGATGAGATCAGACAAGAAGCAATCCTGAGAACTGATCTAGTTCAGTATCAAAGAGCTAAGTGGCATGATAAATATATCAAAGAGAAAAAGTTTCAAGAAGGAGACTGGGCGTTGTTATTTGATTCCAAGTTTAAAGACTTCAAGGGCAAATTTCAGACTCATTGGCTTGGGCCATATGAGATTGACAAAGTCTTTAGCAATGGAGCGGTAAGAATCAAAACCATTGATGAATTTCAAACTCCTCTTATCGTGAATGGCCACAGATTAAAGGTTTATCATAAGCCACTCTCAAAAGAGGAATTTATCAAAATGTTTCAAGATAGTTTTGCAATAAGGCTGGTGAAGAAGAATCCTTCTTCTCCACCAGCCTAGCCTTTGTTGCTTTCTGTTTCTGAAAAAAAAAAAAAAAAAAAAAAAGAAAAAAAAAAAGAAAAAGAAAAAGAAAAAGAAATAAATAAATAAATAAATAAAATAAAATAAAATTTGTATAAGCCTAAAAACCAATCACTGATTGGCAGTCTTATACAGAAAATATAGAGCGAAAATTAGGAATACCTGACACCCTATATTTTCCAAAAACAAATAATTTCTCTCTCTCATTTCACAAGTTTTGTGACACTCCACTCCACTTCATTTCATTCCACTCCATTTCATCCATTTCATTTCATATCACCAATAAAAGTTTATTTCATAACCATTTTCACTCAGTCAGTTATCATCGCTCCATATCCATTCAGTCAAGTGGTTGCTGTGTCAGTTTCCGCAGCTGAAACTAGTTTTCGCAGCCAGAAGCAGTTTCCGCAGCCAACACTCTGTTTTTCAAATTCACAATCAAGATGTTAGTTCAATAATCATGAAAGCAAATGCAGGTATGACCGAGGACATATTATGAAGACATGGAGCACCTAAAGGCATCAATAAGGAGCAGTTGATCAAGGGTTAATGGATAAAAAATGGCAAAAATTCCAGGGTATGAGTAGAAATTTATTTCAAATAGCAATCAAAGCACATTTTTGCATAGTTATTAAGCCATGAGCTCCACTATATGCAATGATTGCCGTGATAGCCTCCATAACCATTCCACGACATTCCTCCATGAACCATGCATTTATTTTTCAAACGGTCTTATGATTAGCCTTCAGATTTAATTTGTGTTGGTTGCATTTTAACACTCCACCTGTAATCATGAGGACGTGGTCGATTTGACTACGGCTCTTCTCAGCCGCACAAAGTCCGTAGCCATTTCATCAACATGTTTGCATTTACTCTGTAGCCACCCAATTTAGAATTCCGCCGGATGCATTGTACTCTCCCTACTGTTCTATTGACATCACGACTGCATTTCCACCTTGCTCACATAAGCCTTCACCCCATTTCACGAATTCACTTCCGCTACCTGTCCTCTATTTTCTGCTCACAGTCACTAGTTGTCTCCATAAACTCTGTTCACTCCTATAACCCAGCCGTCTCACTTCCGCTAAACCCTCCTCATGCAGATGAGTTTTGAGAACAGAAGGAAGGATGGGTCTGTTGTTGAGGGCAGAACCAGAAGGGCCCAATTTTTTGGAAGGATTCCCGCAAGTGAAAGACATACTGAAGAAGGCAAGATGGCTACAGTTTGTACAAAAATTCAAAGGCCACAATAAGGAGATTACAAAGGCTTTTGCGAGGTCTTTTCACGGCTAGGAGGTGGAAATTGGGGACCTTAAGTTTACAGAACTTCCCCAGGAAGGTGAACGCTGGTTCAAGAACAAGATCTTTGACGAGAAGGCTTGGAGAGTCATACTACACAATCCAGGTATGGATGTAACTATATTCAAATGAGGAATTCCTGTCCATGCTTTAAAAGAGGAGCGGGCCAGTTTATTGTTAATTATTCAAAAGTTCATTACTTGTGAAGGCCGTTTTGGGGCAATGTATATGTATCATACCCGGTTGTTGATGAACTTTTTAGAAAACCAAACCCTCAATCTGCCCTACTTTTTATTGCTGAGCTTGAAAAAGATGTGCACAACAGTCCAAAAGAATATAGAAGACATAGAGCCCCATTTGTATCATCATGGGCTTGTGAAAATTCTAATTGAAGACCAATTGAAGAAAAATAGGGACATCTGGGAACGATTTGTGGTGAGAAACTACTTTCAAGAGCCACCCGAGGTACCTGAGAGTAGTACAACAAGAAGGAGTAGGAGGAAGGAGACAAGTGCAAGAATTCAAGACCCTCCTATTAGCAAAACCAAAGAATTTAATCAAGAAGAGAAGTTGGAAAGAACAAAGGATAGAAACCAAATAAAATCAAAAGGGAAACGAAACATAGAAGCTGTATATCAAACTTCAGAGCCTTCCCAAAAAGAAGACCACAAAACACTATCCGAAAGATTAGTTTATCTTCGAGAACAAGTGGCTACAACCAAGAAGAAACGGAAGGAAAAACAGATTAGGGAGGAAGATACTAGTCCACAACATGTAAGAAGAAGCTCTAGGCTTAAAGGCAAATTAAAGACAGTAAAAACCAAAGGGCCCCACTTTATTGATTTCGGGGGGGGGAAACCCTAGAAAAGCCTCCAGCAACCTCTCATGATTGTAGCCCACACCATACTTCCATTTCACAACCAGATGTTGACATGAGTCCCTCTCGGCTAGAGTTTGAAATCAGTCCTTCTCAATAGGATTTTGGGGTCATCCCAAGGAAGGCTACACCCGAGGTAGACCCAAATTAGCAGGAGATGTATGATTATATAGAATCCTTATAGAAGACAGTTGCAGGTCCAAGCACGTCATCCACTCAGCCTCACACAACACAAGAAGCTCTAGTCCAATCGTTGAAACAAGAAGTCTTTGAATTGGAGGTTTTAAATAGACATATTAAAAATGAAAATGAAGCATTAAAGGAGAAAAGCAGATTGGACAAGATCATTCATGACAACACTATGTTACATCTGGGACTGTGGCAGAAAAAGAACAGGAAATTGAAGAAGAAATGCAAGAGGTTGAATACAACACTTGTCAACCTCAAATTCAGATGCTTGATGAGGAAGCCCAGGATGGTAGTAGTACCAAGGAAGAGGAGAAGAGGACTGGATGTACTGGCAAAAGTTTCAGAGCACATGGAATAAAGGGAGGATGATCAAAATTTTGGTTGCATGGGGACATGCAACACCTTCACAGTGGGGGTATGTTGAGCCCCAAACTTGCATCTTTCCTATACACCTTTCTATACTTTTTCCATTTACCTGGACCTCCTAAGCTGTCAACATCGTTGCATATTGAGTTTAAAAGAGCACATAAAGTGGTTTCCTAACTATGTTTTGTGTCTGCTGTTTGAATTAGATTTTTGCTCATTGAGCTGCAGAATCTTGTCACTTTCTGCAGCTAGTTCAACTTTCCGCAACCTTTTTGTTAAAGTCTAGATTACAGGTGTCTTCAGGCCAATCGAGCCACATGGGCAAGTTGGAAATGACGTGGACATGGATTGAGTCCTATTGGCTCAGTCGAATTCATCAAAGAAGGTCGTGGTCAAAGGTGGTCAAGCGGTGGTCAAATATAAGAGTCCTAGAGCAACAGGACTCCGTTTTTCAACACGTGAAGACTTGCTTGGCCGTTCCTAGATCTCTAGGGACATATCAACACCTGTGGACTGCTCCATGAGGTGAATCCAATAGCCACCCTCAATAGATTTAATCATGACAGTAGCCATGATGCTAGATCCCTGGACGTTGTTGTTCACGTGTCCTTTGTCAGCACAGTTTTTAGGAAATCACTTATGTAAATGTTTGCTATAAATAATGCATTTCCATACGCATAGTAGTTAGTCTTGATAATGTAATTTTTCTGTTAAGAAAGCCCACTGTGCCATGACATTGTTTCGTTGTTATGACTATGTTTTGAATATATGAGAAGACCCTATTTATAAGCACAATTCGTGGTTGATAGCTGTTGCCCGAGGTTGTGCAGAGGGCCCCTGCACACGCCGAGGTTTTGTTTATTGTTGCATAGTTTCATGCTGTGTTTCCTTATGTTCATTATGCCATAGTTATTCACGTGTATATATTTCATTTCTTATGGTATTTAACGTTTTATTTCTGTCCATAATTTTACATGCTTTATACTGCTGTTAACACTGATCAGTGTATTTGTTCCAGATTACAGTAGGCAACCTGGGCATTTGCATATAGTTTCCACAATGACTAATGACATGGAATCAGTCTTGTCTTTCTGTTGATTTATTTTTCTTAGTTTTTAATTCCAGCACTGTTTTGTTTATTTCAGTTCTGTTCATTGGCTTTATTAGTTAGATTAGATATTGAATTGCTCATGTCATTATCAGTTACCTCTGAAAGCCATAGCGAGACTAATGGTGAGGGATTGAAGTATGAGTGTGTAATTTGATATTAGTTTATTATTCTGCAAATTAGATATTGAATTGCTCATGTCATTATCAGTTACCTCCGAAAGCCATAGCGAGATTAATGGTGAGGGATTGAAGTATGAGTGTTTAATTTGATATTAGTTTATTTTTCTGCAAATTAGATATTAAATTGCTCATGTCATTATCAGTTACCTCCGAAAGTCATAGCGAGACTAATGGTGAGGGCTTGAAGTATGAGTGTGTAATTTGATATTAGTTTATTTTTCTGTAAATTAGATATCAGATTGCTCAAGTTTTTTGTGATTACCTCTGAAAGCCATAGTGAGACTAATGCTGAGGGGTCAGAATATGAGTTGATGTAATTTGACTTTAGCTTTACTTTGCTTGCAATTTTTGGATTTCTTTGAGTACAATTTCTTTTGTATTTAGATAGCAACAAGGATAATGGTTTCATGATCAATAGTTCACTGTTTGTTTAATTAGAATAGTGGTACATTTTCATTCTCTTTTAGGAATTAATTTCATCATTGCATGTTTTAAAACCTTTTTGAAAAGTTTGAAGTTTTGGAAATCATTTTAAAGGACATCATTGCTTTGAACATTTATATCCATACTTGTCTTTTAGAATTTCCATCTCACATTAGGAAATCGATGAAGATAAACCCAAAAACAAAATAAAAACCAAAAATGAAAAAAAGTAAGAAATAGGTTATCTTGCACATATAGTGCGCCACACTTCAATAGTTTATGACTCCCGGATTGACAATTAATATAGCAATTTAGGACACTCTAAATTGACCAAACACAACCTTATAGTGATAAAGAGTATTTCATCTTCTCACCCTGTATCCGACAAGGGGGGAATTGAAGGAATTGATGGTCTGCTACAAGTTCAAAGATTTGTCAAATGAGCCCGCGACAAAGATAATTAAAGTTGTTTTCATTTATGCTATATGAGAATGAGCATGATTGCATGTTTTTTGCATGCTAAGTTAGTTTGTTCGATGAACTACATCGATGGTTCTGGAGTTGACATTTTTTATTGTTCTAAGAATTTCTATGAAGGTTCCAAATGTGGTTGAGACCTTAATTTCTCCCAAATTTTTGGTATCGTTTTTGTTTTTCTATTAAAAACTACCATCCTTGGTTTGTGGTCATCCTTGAAAACTATTTTTGAAAGACATTCAACTCTTGGCTGAGGTGCATTTTTGCATTTTTAGATCTCATTCTTGGACTTTGATACATCCCTTTGGATTAAGGGTGGAATTTTAGACAGCTAATCCTCATGATTAATGTTATGTTAATGTATATTATGGAAATTAGTTATTAGATTCCATGAAGACCCAGAAACTGAATCAACGATTTTCTTGTTATATTAATATGTACACTATGTACATCATTCATTTACATCAATTCTTAATATAGTTGAGTTCGTTTCCAATATTGTTGTCTTACAGTGAGATCAAGCAAAATTAAATGATGTAATTCCATGCACGGTGTTGAGCTAATTTATTAACACAAAATAACACAAGTATTCATTATCAATCCAGGTTTGTAAAACTTGGAGGCATGTCCACAGTAAATGGATATCAGATGTAGCCAAGCTTAGAAGATAAAATATAAGGAATTAAGGAAGTGCATATTACAAATATAAATCTATTTAAACAATTTCTAATTCACTTCTGCAATGTATGTGAGATGAAGTGGCTCTTCACTTAAGAGATCCATTTGTGTCCTTCTTCTACAATATTGCTTAATGAATAGAAATAAAAAATCATTAATTAACAACAACTCAAGATGCATGAATAAACAATGAAGGAGACTCCTAACTTAAGAGATATTTGGTATTCCTCATCACAATTCACTCATCATTATGCTATTGTTAGAAAACTAAAATTGTATAAAATTGGTTAAACACACTAAATATGAATTCTCGTTTTGATCCGTTAATTCAACAAAAGGAGAATTCAACTTGAATACTTTGTTGTCCCTTCTTATCAAAGTGATAAACAAACTAAGATTCATCAGAAATATAAATCATTACACATCAATTCAAGTAAGAAAATCTGAAACAAAACAAGTAAATAACTCTGAAGCAACTAGTACATGAAAATTAAGCTAGTTTAACAATGAAGTGTACTTAGCTTGGAGTGGGGGCCCTCCACCCTTGCCTTGCACACTTGAGGATGCTATCAACTACTGAAACTTCAGTCACTCATCCACACCAATGAACAACAAAATGGAAGTAGAACAAGTTCTTCAAATTAACTTCAAATATTGAAATGTCTCAGCATAAATTTATACAAAAACTACATAAACACATATTTCATTAAAATTGGAAAAATTCTATTACAAGGACTTTAGCAACAAACACATTTAATAAAATTTTGAATTATTCATTGGATCTAGAATTTAGAACTTTAACTAGATTAATTTTGAAAATCAGTTAGTTCACTACTTTGAATATATCTATTCACCATTTTTTGCATTAGAATTATCACGATAAACTATATAAAATAAATTTACATAAAAATGTAAAGCAAATATTTGACGTCTTAATCTTGGACTCCTTACAATGTTTCTCCTAATATTATTTATGGTTCCTTTTGAAAAGTTGATTAATATTAGTTGGTGACAAGAATATTCAGTATATTAGTATTGTTAAAAAATTAATTATAATTCGATATAGTAAATATGGCACTTGTTGGGTTGAATTATTATTCTAGTAGAAGGTTGGCACGATTTTAAAGTCTCCATAAAATTTATTTAATGATAGAATTACACTAGTATGTATGTTACCATAATAATTTTAATTTCAAGTACTTTTAGCAATTTTATTTTTATTGAGTATCATATTTATTATATAATTTAGGAGGTTGATAAAATTTATAATCGACAAAACAAAACATTACATAACACTCATATTATGTTTAAATTTATTCTTTCAACAATGAAAACCAACACAAGGACTTCATTAACATTAGTTATTTTGTAAACAAGCATATGTCCATTATGGAGTTAAGATAGATGTAATTTGGTAGTCTTATATTCCATAATGGATTTCCTCATATATCTTCAAAGATAATGAAAGTGACACTCTTCATCTAAAGATTGATAGGTGGAAGCCTATTTCAAGGAAACAATGAAATATTTTTAGAACAATATTGGGTACCAAAACCCAATGACACAAAACTTCACTCTATTCCAATCAATAGCGTAGTTTGGGCATGGATGCCAAAGAAAGAACATTGCATGAACATCCATATAAATAAATGTGATGTAGAGGTTGTTTTTGATCTACTTGAAAGAATTTCTTGAGATCAGGTGGAGGTGATTCATGAATGTAATTTTGTCTTTTGAAGGATCTACTAATATACTTTAGAAGACTTTTGAATGTTTTTTGTATATCAATATTCTATTCATATTATTCTTTGAGGAGTTTTATATTATTTAGTGCATATATGCACATTTTTGTTCAACTTCAATTTAATCATATGACAATACTTTATGTGAATTATATGACACTTTCATTCAACTTTTATGTTCCAATGTTTTTTGAACCAACATAACTTCTCACTATGTCAAATGAATGTAGTCAAATTCAATAATGCACATAAACACAATATATTTTAGACTTGTTATATTAAAACAATGTTGGAGTAGCTAGTTTCAATATAAACCATTTAAACACTTAATGAATAAACGATAGATAATTGAAATAATGTTTGAAGTGAGATTTCTTTAATATTTCTTATTATATTTGATATAAATTAAATACTACTGTTCCATCACATTCTAATTCATAAAAAAAAAATAAAAATAAAAAATAAAAAATAAAACTTGATCATCAAACTACACAAGTAGACTTACAAAATGTTTTTCTCTTTTAGACTTTGAAGGCATGTCAAC
This sequence comes from Pinus tabuliformis, assembly GCA_031772625.1. NCBI lineage: Eukaryota > Viridiplantae > Streptophyta > Pinopsida > Pinales > Pinaceae > Pinus > Pinus tabuliformis. The sequence goes on along the minus strand of CM062816.1, from coordinate 931,554,857 downwards.
ATTGTTAAAATAGTTAATATTTATATGTTGTTAAATAGATTTTTAGGTAAGAATGCTCTTACACAAACTATTACTCATGAGTTAAATCTTGATGAACTTGGTTTTAATAGAAAAATATAAATACTAATTATAATAGAAATAATGTAAGCAATCTAAGTTTTAGAGGAATATCAATTATATGTTCTTTTCAATATAATATATTCAAACAGTTCAAGAATAAATATTGAACACTTGCTATAACTAGTTTAGTGAGTTTACCCTATTTCTTCTTATATTTGAAAAAATTAGTCTATATTACTCTATTGCTATTCTTATTCATAATTGATTTTGATTGCTAAAATGATTAATATTGGATATTACTAATGTCATTGTCGTTAATATTTTTTTAAGCAAGATATTTCTCGCACATTAATTTATTATTCATGAAGTAAACCTCAATCAACTTAGTTTTTAACAAAAAATTATAAATAATAAAAATAAATTATATTTTTATTCTAATTCATAATTTATTTTTCTCTTTTCAACTATAAAGTAGTGCAAATTTATTATAATAATATATAATAGGTAAGAAATTTCTTACACAATCTATTACTCATGAGTTAAATCTTGATGAACTTGGTTTTAATACAAAAATATAAATATTAATTATAATATAAATAATGTAGGCAATCTAATTTTTAGAGGAATATTATTTATATATATTTTTTGACATAATATATTGAAACAATTCAAAAATAAATATTGAACACTTGCAATAGTTTATCTTCTTTTCTCTTATATTTGGAAAAAATTCAATCTATATTACTCTATTGTTATTCTTATTCATAATTGATTTTGATTGTTAAATATATTAATAATAGATACTAGGCATTTCCAATTTCATTGTCATTAAATAATTTTATAAGATATTTCTCGCATATTAATTTATTATTCATAAAGTAATCTTTAATAAACTTATGTTTTAGCAAAAACATATAAATAATAAAAATAAATTATGTTACTACTCAAATTCCTAATTTATTTTTATCTTGTCAATTATAAAGTGATGTGAATTTCCTATAATAATATATAATTATGATAACAAAAATGACAATGATGATGATTAACATCCACTAAGAGTGAAATATGGTCTCTTAGACCTTTCTAGGGCATAAAGAAATTAATCATAATTCTTTAGAATTTTATTCCTATGCTTGAAAAGAATTAAGAGAAGCATCTCAAGATCAACATAGTTTTGTTAAGTCAAAAGGTCAAGAAGGTTGATAGTGTCATGATTTTTTTGAAATTTAGATCCCATTTGAGTGTGAGCTAGACAATCTAGGAGAACTTAGTGATTTTTATATTCACCCTCTTAGTGTTACAAATATGTTAGAAATTTTCCTCCCATGGTGTTTTGGAATTCACTGATTATGTCTAATATCACTATGGGGATCATGAGAGTTTTTTTTGTGTGGAAAAATCATAATTTTATTCATTAAAAATGATCAAAATTACATGTTGCAGATGCTAAAGAGCATATGCAATTGTTATGAAACAAGCTCACAAAAAGATAGAAACGATAGTTGAACGCCTTAGAATTCAGCCTCTTCGAGGGGGAAACCTCCTTTACATTACAGAAATCAACAATTCTCCGATGATTCAAATGAAAAAACCTCCTTTCTATATATAGGAGTCTAAGGGATCACAATATAACCAAGCCGACCTAACAATAATAATATAAAGGCACAAAAATAACAATAGAGGGATTCTATGGGGCACAGTAATAACAATATGGGGACAATAGGGGCACAACAATAATAATAAGGGAACAACTACAATATTAATGGGGGCGTCACTAGTATTATAGGGACCTAACATGTCCCTCTCCTTCAAAAAAGTGTTGTCCTCAATGCTTGAGTAGTTTTGGATGCTTCTGTATAAAATTCTCATCCTCCCATGTGGAATCTTTAGCGGATCGGTTCTTCCACTTTATGAGATACTCTGAAATGGATCGATTTCGTAGTTGTCGAGTTCTTGTTTCTATGATTGATTCTAGTTCCAATATAATTTTTCCTTCCTCGTTAAGTTCTGTAAATATTGTTTGAACTGGGAGCTTGTTGCCTATAACCTTCTTTAAACATGAAACATGGAAAATTGGGTGCACTCGAGAAGCTGCAGGAAGCTCCAATTTGTATGCCATAGTACCAATCTTTTGCAACACCTTGTACAGACCATAATACTTTGGTAACAATTTATTATCCTTCTTAGCTTGCTTGAGGGACATTTGTTTATATGGTTGTAGCCGTAGGAATACCCAATCACCTAAATCAAAACTTCTTTCACTGCGATGTTGATTTGCCTGTTGTTTCATTCTATTCTGCGCCAACACGAGGTTATACTTTAAGAGTTGGAGAACTTGTTGTTGATGCTCGATGTGATGTTCCACTGCTTGACCCTTAGAATTTTCTCTTAAATATGATGTGATGGATGGTGGCTGATATCCATAAAGTGCCATAAATGGGGTCATTTTTGTTGCAATATGGAAGGAAGTGTTATACCACCATTCATCTAGAGGCAACCATTTGACCCATTGTGTCTATTTATCAGATACAAAGCAACGAAGATATCCTTCCAAACATTTGTTTACTATCTCCATTTGCCCATCAGATTGAGGATGATAAGATGATCTATGAGCTAACTGAGTACCAAGACAAGAAAATAATTTTGTCCAAAAATTTCCTATAAAAATGGGATCTCTGTCACTTACAATAATCTTTGGGTTTCCATGTAGCTTTCGAATTGTTTCCATAAATGCCATAGAAACTGTATTGGCTTTAAATGGATGTGACAATGCACAAAAGTGTGCATACTTGGTAAGTCTGTCAACTACCACCATGATGACACTCTTTCCCTCAAACTTGGGTAAAACTGTGATAAAATCCATTGAAACCTCCTCCCAACGTTGGCTTGGAATGGATAAAGGTTGTAATAGACCTGGTGTCTTAATTTTTTCAGCTTTATTTTGTTGGCATACTAAACATTCCACCACAAACTTTTGAATATCCAATTTAAGGCCATCCCAAAAAAATTCCTTCTTAACCCTGTGGTAAGTTTTTAAAAATCCTGAGTGCCCTCCTAAGGGAGAAGCATGCAATTCCAGAAGAATCTTTTGTTTGAGTTGGGAATTATTATAGAGGTATAAGCGATCTTTGTACCATAACGAATCATTTTTCTAGCTAAATGTATCAGATGTACTGGAATCTTGATGTAACTTTTGAATTAGTTCCTACACTTCTTCGTCATTCTTCCATTCCTCCCTTGCTTCGCTTATCCAATCTGGTTGGATAATAGAAATGGCGCACAACAATGCTTCCACATCCTCATCCTTTCTTGAGAGTGCATCTGCCACAACATTTTGCTTCCCTTTTTTGTATACGATTTCAAAGTCATAACCCAACATCTTTGTGACCCATTTTTGTTGTTCTTAAGAGGATAATCTTTGTTCTAAAAAGTATTTAAGGCTATCATGATCCATTTTTACCTTGAAGTGTCTTCCCATTAGGTAGGGTTGCCATTTCTTAAGTGCGTGTAGTATTGCCAACATTTCCTTCTCATAAATAGATTTGTGTAAATACTTTCCCTTGATTGGTTGACTTTCGAAAGCAATGGGTCTTTCATCTTGCATTAAAATAGCACCAATTCCATTTTCGGAAGCATCAGTTTCCACAATAAAGGTTTTTGTGAAATCTGGTGTAGCTAAGACTGGTGCTTGGCACATTGCCCCTTTAAGATATTCGAAGGCCTTTGTTGCTTCTAGAGTCCATGAAAATGCATCTTTCTTCAACAATGTTGTTAGAGGTACTGCTATTTTCCCATAATTCTTAACAAACTTGCGATAATACCCTGTCAACCCGAGAAATCCTCACAAATGCTTTATGGATGTGGGGATTTCCCATTCCTTAATGGTTTTAATTTTGTTAGGGTCTACCTTAACTCCTTCATGAGATACAATATGACCCAAATATTCCACCTCTTGTACTCCAAAGAAACATGTGGATCTTTTTGCATATAATTGTTTCTCCTCCAATAGTTGTAGCACCCTGTCAACGTGTTCAACATGATCCTTCCAAGACTTGTTGTAGATTAGTATATCATCAAAAAATACTAACAAAAATTTTCTAAGGAAGGGTTTGAAAATGGAATTCATCAAACCTTGAAATGTAGAAGGTGCATTGGTAAGGCAAAAAGGCATGACCAAAAACTCATAGTGACCCTCATGAGTTCTAAAAGCTGTTTTCAGAATGTCTTGAGTCTTCATTTTGATTTGATGATATCCTGAACGAAGATCTAACTTGGTGAAGTAAATTGATCCATGCAATTCATCCAATAATTCATCAATGACGGGAATGGGAAACTTATCTTCAATAGTGAGCTTGTTGAGCTCCCTATAATCTGGACACATGCGCCATGATCCATCCTTCTTGTGCACCAATACTACTGGGGCAGAGAAAGAACTTTGGCTAGGTTGAATTATACTAGCCTCAAGCATTTCTCCCACCATAAGTTCATTTCACTCTTTTGGGCATAGGGATATCTGTACGGCCTGATGTTTGGAGGAACACTTCGTGGAATCAAATGAATAGCATGATCATGATCATGAATAGGTGGGAGACCTTTGGGAGTCTCAAATACCTTGGAATGATTGTCCAAGACTTTTTGGGGATCTGGAGAAATAGATGATTTTGATGTGGAAACATCTAGCGAACATAATTGTGCAATTAGACCTCGTTATTCCTTTTTTAGAAGCTTTGTCATACCATTAGAGCTTATTATCTTTCCCGGTTTCCCTGCAATACCCCTTAATTCAACTTCCTTTCCTTCTGCATACAATTTCATGAAAAGTTATTGAAAGTTAAAAGCTATTGTACCCAAGGATTGTAGCCATTGGACTCCTAGTACAACATCAACACCTCCCATTGGAATGGAAAGCATTGGGCTTTTCAATACATATTCTCCCATGGATAGCTTGATATTATGGCACTTTCCAGAGCAATTTATCATTCCTCCATTTGCAACCATCACTTGACACTCTGGTGATGGATATAGGAAGCGATTCAATTATTTTGCTATCTTACAATGAAGAAAATCGTGGGTACTTCCTGAATCAATCAACACTATTACATTTTTCTTCTTAATTTGTCCTTCTATCTTGATGGTTTGAGGAGTGGTAATTCCGACCAATGCATTACAAGATATGGTAGGATTCATTTCTTCTTTATCTAGGCTTTTTTCCTGGAGTATATCCTCTTCTTTTGACCTTTTTTGCTCCTTTTCTTCTTCCTCTTCACAATCTATGTAGAATAATTTATTCTTAGCACACTTATGACCTTTAGTGTATTTGCTATCACAACTGTAACAAAGCCATTTTCCTCTTTTTTCTTCCAATTGTTGTGGTTTCAACCTTATAGGTTGTGGAAGGCTAGGGGAAACAACACTTCCATCTTTATAGTTGTGAGTGGTATGCTTCCTGGTTTCCATAATTTTTCTTTCCATTTTTCTTGCTAACCTGAATGCCTTCTCTAATGAATCAGGTTACCAAAGGCGAACATCATGTTGGATATTATCCTTTAAAGTCCCTATGAACACATCAATCCTATGCTCCTCTGGAATATTTTTTACCCTTATGTTAAATTTTTGGAACTCCTCAATGTGCTCCATTATTGAACCCTTTTGTTTGAGACTTATCAATTGGCTAAAAAAAGTGTTGCTTTTTGTATCCTCATAATGTGTTGTCAATTCTTCCATAAAAATTGCCCAAGTGATAATTTGTTTACAAGAGCAAAGCCATTGATACCATACAAACTGATTTGGTTCCAAATATAAAGTTGCAATACGTACATTTTGTGTGTTTTGCACATTATTGAGATCGAAATTTTTTTCCATCTGTAATATCCATGTTGCAGGATCCTTGCCATCAAACTTCCTCATATCGATTTTTGGAATATGGTGGGTCTTTGATCCAACATTAGAGTCTATGAAATCATGATTAACATTTCTTTTGTTCTCCTCATGAGTTTCATTTACTACCCTTTCACCATTAGTGACCATTTCTTGTAGCAACTTATTCAAATTTATCTTCAATTCTAACATCTTATCATCCATACCATTCACCTTAGCATCCATGTCATTCATCTTAGCTTCCATGTCATCCATCTTAGCTTCTATGCCTTTATTTAAACAATCCATCTTAGCTTCTACGCCTTTCTTTAAACCATCCATCTTAGCCTCTACATCTTTCTTTAAACCATCCATCTTAGATTCTGTTACTTTTTGTGCAAGTGACAGTTATTGCACTTGGTCTCGTAATTTTGATATATCATGTTGCATTTCTTCCTCTTCTTCATGAGTCATGCTAGAGATTTCAGGTTGCTTACTAGATGTTTGCATTTTCTTTCCTCGGGGCATCAATTACTGATAATAATGCTTTACTATGCCCTTTAAATTCCTTCAAACTAATTTTTCAAACCAAGCTTATGCAAAAATTTTAAAAAAATACACACCATTTTTCACTTTGTAGGAGCTTGATATTGAATCTGATGTATCTCTGTAATTTCGAATCATCTAGTTCTGCAATTGTGTCTTATAGTAGCCCTCTGTCTCCTCTTTCCAATGCCACCAATCTGATCGAATTTAGATTCTCCAAGGCAGAGTTATGCACAATCTCCCAAGATGACCTGATTATAGACCTTTCTAGAAGAGCAAACTTGTATGAAGTGCCACGTGTCACTGTTTTGACCTTAGTATCTGAAAAATATACATAGAAAACTAAAGTCTGTGCTCTTTCTATAAATTCTTACGAAATTTCAATTTGATGCTCGAAACAAAAGTTATGACGATTTTCCCAATGTCACCTGTTTGGAATGTAATTCAGGAGTTTGCAAAAAGGCCAAATTCCGCAGATCATATCTCCGCAAATATAGTACAAAAAGTTCTGAAATTTAGACTCGAGGTTTAGCGCGATTTCGTCTAAAATGGGTTTTTTGTTTCGCTTCTGAAACGTTGCAAAAAAAAGGTTATAGCGAAAATTCCATGATGACCTATTTGGAGCATTGAAACCCTAGAATCCAAACCTCTGATACCAAATGTTATGAAACCAACTCACAAAAAGATAGAAAAGATAGTTGAACGCCTTAGAATTCAGCCTCTTTGAGGGGGCAACCTCCTTTACATTGCACAAATCAACAATTCTTTGATGATTCAAATGACAAAACCTCCTTTCTATATATAGGAGTCTAAGGGGTCACAATATAACCAAGCCGACCTAACAATAATAATATAAAGGCATAAAAATAACAATAGAGGGATTCTATGGGGCACAATAATAACAATATGGGGACAATAGTGGCATAACAATATTAATAAGGGAACAACTACAATATTAATGGGGGCGTCACTAGTATTATAGGGACCTAACAACAATAATAATAGGTTTTGATTTCTCAAAATCCATAATAAAAACTAATCTATTCTTTCCTACCTTTCCTTTTTTATACTTTTTGCCAATCACCAGTGTTGGGAGTGGATGTTATAATAGACATTTGATTCACATTGATATTAGCCTATCCTTCTTTGTCAGATTTAGATCCTTCTGAACCATGTACTCGTTTTCTGCCACTGACATCTTCTGTGTGTTGCTCGTGCCACTGTGGAAGATTGTTGGGACGCTAAATTAATGCTGAGTTGTGCTTTGTTTTTTCCTTATGTGGATTTATCTGTACAGTCTGATCCATATTGTCTGAAGTGTTCATTGTTAACTCCTCTTCTTCTTCTATCTCTTTGCATTGCCAACCTTTTGATTTTTGTGATGGTTTCTTATTTCTTTTGGTGTCTTTTTTAGCATGTGGATTGGCGCTGAGAAGGTGACCTATTTGTTGACATCCATGACATCAAAATGCCGTATTTTCATAATCTAGTCGCTGATTCCACTAGGTATCATTATGGATCATATTAATGTTGTCAGGAAATCCTTGACTAAGATCAACCTCGACACATATTCTGGCGAAAGTGAAAATTCCTTTTGATACTCTTTCTGCATCTGTCTTGAGATATTTTCCTAGTGCATTCCCCATTCTTTCTAATACTTTGGGATGCTAGAAATGTAATGGGAGATTGTGTATCTTGATCCAAACAGGTATTTTTGATACCACCATGGTATTGGCATCAAATCCTGGGAACCAAGGGACCATGAAAATTCCTGCGTTGCCCCAGAACCATGGACCTTCATTGAGTGTATATTCCTTGTCTTTGACTGTGTCGAATTTGACAATAAAAAACCCTTTAGAGCACAGATGGATATCAAAATTTGTAGTCCATGTGGAATAGATCCATTGATGTAATGCATCTGATTTGGGCCAGAAACCATTGAATTTGCATATGACAGCCTTAGTATAGAAATTTTCACAAAGCTCATTTACCTCAGGCAGTGAGACTGACAAGGCTGGGATCTGTGATTTTTGCTCCACTATGTAAGGTCTAGGTAGTTCTAGTGGTGGCGCTGGTTTTTTGTTGGCTTCTTCCTTCCCTTTGACAACATCTTTAAAAGAAGCTTTACCCTTTGAGCTAGATCGAGAGCATCCTCCTCTCAATCTCAAATTTAGATTGATGGTTGAATCTGTGACTATTCCATAGTCCTGTATAGTGTAATTATCCTGCAAAATTTTCCCTGCATATAGCAAGCTTTGAATACTTTCCATAATACCTATATGAGCTTGGATTTCATACTTTAGGTCTTTTATCATATTCCCCTTCCAGATTCGTGTGCAAACAATCATTCCATGCAATTCTTTAATGAAGATTTGTATCAGATCTGGATTTGTGGGGGGTAAATCTGGCCTTGACAGTGCTAGATCTGCTAAATGGGGTGTTGGATCTAATATATCTGGGCAGTGTGATTCCATATCCTTTACTTGATGCAGCCTTGTTGGGTCATCATGACCAAATCTTTTGGATTTATATGGGTGCTCTGCCCCCGTTTTGTCTTCAACCTGTGAGGAAAGCAGTGGAGTTTCCTCATCGCCAAATGTTGAAACCATTATGGGGGAAAATTCTTGATGTATGCCTATCACGAGGTCCATCCCATATAGGTGGATATCCACTTGTTGAAGGGGTGAAAAAGTAAGTATACTGTGAGCTGCTTCTGAAATTTTACCTAAAAATACATTGGACTTTAGATCTGACCGATGAGTAGCCAGATCTACTTGCAGTATGAATGCTACAGTGGTATCAGGATCATGAGAGTTTGTTCTATTTTTTTTACACTACTCAAAATAATGTGTACATACTTTTGGTTTTCAATATTTGGGGTGATTTCCTCAATATAAAATTTTAGTTTCCTTTTACCCTCTAACTCTTTATCACCCCATTACTTAATAATAATAAAATTTTGATGTAATGATATCTTTAATATTAATATCCTTTTTTCTGAAAAATGATCTCCTATATCTCCCAATGGTCTAGGCAAGGTCGCTCATGCTTATGCCATCCCCACTTGAGTTGAACATGGTTTTGGCTAGTGAGAAGAAATTTTAGGAAACTTCTTGTCTTCCATGTTATTTAACCACTTATTATACATATGATATTAATGTCATGCTTTCAATGGGAGAAACATATGTTTCTATGAAAAGGATATAAATCAGCATAAACAAAATAATTTACTATAACAATAATTGCAGTTGTTGTAAATTATAACAACCATAAAAATTGGTATTATGTCATTTAATAGTTTTATAGATCTGAAACTCTAAAATGGTGCCATCACCTAGAATTACTATAATAAATTAATCTATACATAATAGTTTTCATAATATCAAAATATAACTAAAATATACGTTAATAAATGTATCACCATTGATTATTATTAATGACATTATATAACGTTATATGTGATTTTTTTGGGTAGAATTTATTACTTTTTATGTAATCCTTGATCAACTTAGCTTTAAATTCATATAAAAGAAGAAATAATATTAATAGACATAATTATGTTTCTATAATTTATATTTTATAAAATTAACCATAATATGAGCCTATGAAATTTTCTCTTATCCATTATAAAATGTTACCAACCTCCTAATATAATAAAATATGGTACTCAACACAAACAACATTATTAATAGTAGTACTTAAACTTAAAATTGTTTCTAGTATAATTATATCATTAAATAAATTTTATGGACAATTTAAGAATTTTCCAACATTCTACTCGGATAGTAACTGAATACATAGTGTGGTATTCACTATATGAAATTATAATTAAATTGGTTAATGATGTTACATAGAGAATATTCCTGTCATCAAATAATATTAATCAAATTTTTAATATAAACCATAAATAATATTAGAAGAAATAATCTAACTTAGTCCAAGATTAAGACTTCAAAGAATTTATTATGCAAGTTTATATAAATTTGTTTTGATATAGTTTATGATGATAATTTTATCTAAAAAATGGTGATATTGTAGACCAAATGACAAATAATAACACTAGAGTCCCTAATAATGAATAAATCTTGAATATTCTCTCAGGGATAGGCTTTGCGAAAGGCCATAGGCATTTGCTTGCTTATTAGGTTTTTTTCAAAATCCCTACGTAAGATTTATAATTGACCAATAGGGTGAAAAATCAGTCATTCCCATGTTTATGTATTTATTAAATAATTAAATTAAATTAATTAATTAGTTGGTAAATGATTTAATAATAATTTATTAATTTATAAATTACTTAATAGGTAAAATTATTATTAATAGTTAATAATAATTATTATTATACATCATAATTATTATTAAATTACAAATATTACTAATTAATTTAAAAGGAATAATAGGAATTAAAAATAACTTATTATTATTCATTAAGGCATGAAATGTTTTCTTCTGCAAGTTTATATAAATTTGTGTTATATAGTTTGTTATGATAATTTTATCACAAAAATAGTAAATATATCCATTCAAAGTACTGAATATAATTCCTCATTTTGGAAAAACTCAATCTAGTTAAAGTAAAAAAATTCTAGGTCCACTGTACAATTCCAATTTTAATGAAATATGTGTTACATACATAAGCCTTCAGAGTTTTGGCTTTAAATAGAAGATCATGAAACACACTGATATAAAGTCTCCCTAACAACTCTATCTACTCATATCCATCTATCCAAGTCGAATCCATCCAATCTATCACTAAAAATATGGACAATCCCATGAAATCATAAAACTGCCATATTTCCTAGGGATTTTCTAGATGATTGGTCTTATTTGACCAACTTTGACCGGGCCTGTTTTAGCTTGTTTTGACCGAACCAATTGGAGTTAGTTCAGTCCTACTTCCCAATATTTCCATACATGTATCCAACTCGAACCCAAGTGTCCTGAAAATATGACATCCATATGGCTATTACGGGAATTTCTGATTTTGCCCAAAAACTGCACTTGAAATTCAATTTTCATAAAAACTTCTAGAATTGCAAAATTACAATTAAATACCTGAATGTGCATAAAATACATCAAAATGAGGTGGATGTGATGGAAAATGGATGGATAATATAAGAGTTAAGTAAGTTTCCTTAATGGACCAAAATTGAGGGTCAACACACGGGGCACTGTAAAAATGACTTACGTCAATGATACTAACTTTATTTGATAACCATTTTGGTTCGATCAATGGAAACACACGTTCAACACTCTAAACCCACCATTTGATATCAATGACAACATATGTTTAATGAATGATAAATACACAAAGAAAAAGTGAAAGAAGAAAGAATGATCGTGAACATGAAGGAATGAAGAAGAAAGAAGCAAAGCAAGGTAAGAATAAAGTACCATGTGTTCAAAATTGATATGCAATTGCAGTAAATCCATGACAACATCCCTAAAAATTTCAATGGTTTTGAATATTGTCTTTGATGATTGTTTTTCTTAGCGTCATATGTTTGTAAAATGGCTAAACTAGATTAAAATGAAAACATCTCTAAGAAGTTTAATGATCTTCAATAATTTTTTTGATGATGGAAAGAAAATAGTCTTGGTGATATGTTTGTAAAAGGGATAAATTAGATTGTAAAGGAAGTTAAAATTGAATGTACATGAGTCAATTTTGATATAACCTTGATGAATCAATTATACCCCCACAATTTAATTTTGAATGGTTCGTTATAAACCAATTGTCATGACATATGAATATTTATCGTTACCTAAAACCACTAATGTAATGGTTGGTTTATGGTAAACTAAAACCACTTAATATTTTGTGGTCATCCAAACCCACTTGATATCATTTATTATTCATGGTAGGCTAAAACCACTTTTCCTGAAAGAGGAAGGTTCATGGTTAGCCAGAAACCACTTGATTCAATGTATTGTCTCTAGTAAGATGAAGAAAGGAATTGAGGATTGTAATAATTAAGGGTAAACTGATGTAAAAACCTAAGGTGTTATGGTTGAGGATCGTCCACAAAAATTGATATGTGTAATGGTCGAAGATAATCCAAGAAAATCCAAAGTATGATTATGGATCATCCAAAGAGAACCAAGGATGTCGTTATGGGTCATCTAAAGAAAACCTAGGATGTGGTTATGGGTAATCTAAAGAAAACCTAGGATGATGATTGATCATGATGTAGGATGAGTGAAATTGTTTGTGATTAAAGATATTTCTTGTAGGTACAAGATTAAAATTGAATATGAATGAAGATGAAGAAAAAAAACAAATAAGAAGATTGCAGAAGGTAGAAGATAAGATAGAGCATTGAATGGAATAAACATAGAAGATGTAGATGAATAAGGGAATAATAAAAACAAAGTTGAGTAGTTCATGTTAATATCATAAGCACTAGTTAAGGGGGATAATAAAGGATTAAATCCTACTTTTGTTGTTTAATAATTAATATAATTCATGGAGAGATTCATGGAAATATTTAAGAAGTGCTTATGGAGATGGATAAACTTAGTGTCGAATTATGACATTGTTGTTATCATCACTTATGGATATATACAGGGAGAATCTATACAATAGAACTACACATGGAAATGATTGTGTTTATCTAATTTCTACTTCAAGGGTTTCTTGATCATATGCTCTTGATGTCCCTTGCTTCATATGGAGGTTCATATATATGTTTATGTGTATGTTGATGGTTATTGATGCCAACAAGGGTTGCCATACCCATGTTTAGTGCACCTATTTTATACAACACATGGAACCCTTCTCTTAGGTATGTACCACACTTTTGTTAGAAAATATGTTGCTCTTATTCATGCACTTTCACCTTTCTCAAGGAAATATCATGCTTATTGAGGCACTGCTACATTCTTCCAGGCACAAATGGGCTATTTATATTCACATGGATATCATATACATACTCCACAAGGAATACACTTGAGAACCATACTCATTTATCACTTCTAATCCAATTTTCATATGCTATGAGGGTAGGTCTGCATGTGTGAGCCCTTTATGATAACCATGAGGTTATTTTGAACATTTGAGGGCTTGGAATCATGTAAGTGACTTTCTATCCTAAAGTAATCGCATGGAACTAGAATAAACCAAGTTTGATGATGTGGAGGTGACTTAGAAGCAATGTTTGAGGAATTAAGAGCCCATTTGGAAGAGCCATTTTCTTAAAGGGGCCTTATTTTTTACTTTGGTAGAGGTCCTTCCACCTAAAATTATATGTTGGAGGGAAATTGGACAAGGAATCTTACTTACCATATTTCTAACCTTCTCCAAGACAAATTCAATGGAAATTTGTGTCTTTAAGGTTATTCATTTTCCTTCAAAGGGTGATGTCACCTCTTTTTAAGGGTTTCATGCATGTAAAAGCATAATCTACTCGTAATTTGACTTATTCTCCTTACTTATGTTGATGAAAAGTCACCTTTTTTGTTTATTTAACCTATTGTTAAGGAATAAGGAATGGGAAGGATTTAGAAGCATGATTTATAAATATAGGCATTCCTCTCATTTAAAATTAATGTGAATTGTTGGAGATCATATTAATGAGCCATTAATAGAGGATCTTTCTCATGTTTTGGTGTCAAATTTTTCTTAGTTCATTGAAGATATATTTATGAATGTTCACAATTTGTATTAGCTAGCAATATCAATCCATTTGAACGGAAACTTTGTCACTTGGAAGGAGGAAGTATATGATTTGTTTCTCTTCCATTCTCCTCATTTGGCATGGTAGATGCACAATCACTTGTTTTATTTATTTTCATGTTCTTTCGCAATGGATTTAAGTATTCTTTTCCAATATGTTATTGGTCTTATTGTTGAAGGCTATTCCTTTAAGGAATCCCTTATTATAGGGCCTTGGTTTTCATGACCTGTCTTGATTAGATAAGGGGATATTTAGTGTCTATGTCCTATTATCTCACTCTAATCCATAAGCTCCAAGTAACCAATTCATAGAGGGAAATTTTTCTTGAACACGTAAGCCCAAAATCGAGATAAGGCACAAAGTCTATTTCTAATAACCAATGAATAAAATCAAAATTCATGTAAAAGATAAAAATATAAATAAAAATCATAAAGATAAAATCAAATAAAAATATTTATCCATTGCCTAGAGGAATTAAATGATTTATTTCACTTTGTAGATGTATTTTTCGTAGGCATTATTCTTAGTTATTAAATTCTAAAACTAAGGATGCCAAAAAAAAACCCAAATAATTGTGCTAAAAGGTTTATCTAATATTTTTTTGGCATGATTTAAAGTGTTTACTAATTCTAAAAATTGAGTTGCAACATTAAACATTAGATATGGTGAAACCTTAAAAGTTAGTGGTTGACCCTAAAAGGTGCATTCTAACCCTATTGTAGATTATATTTCATTCCTATATTGTTTAAAAAGTTTATCTAATGCAATCTAATGGTGAAATTCATATACTAAGCGCTTAATAGTGTTTACACTTCAATTTGGATATTTTTGTTGGAAATAATACTAAAAGGGGGGTGAATCAGTATTAGCAATTTAACAATATTTCATTTCCATAAACAGATTTATATATGCTACTTCTGTTAATGAAACTCGCATGTATACACAACTGTGTTTAGAGCAACCAGTGTTTACCTTGAAAACTTATAATTTAGTTAATTCATCTTTAATCTGTGTATTAGAACCATATAACTAGTAATCAGGTACAATAAACAGAACAGGAAATCACACACATGAACACAAGATATAAGGTGGAAACCCAATGTGGGTGAAAACCCCCTGCTACAATCGTCTCTATCTTCCTTTCATAAGAAACTTCTTTTTACAAATTTTGTACTGGTCCAACCTTATACCAGTACGCAGGCTTCTACCTATAGAAGGATACAACCTTCTCTCATTCTCCAGCTTTTCCTGGAAGGGAGTTACAACCCCCTTAGCTCTTGTACTAGCTGATGTGTTTACTAGTATGTAGGTGCTGACCTACAGAAGGCTACAACTTATCTTTTCTTCCACGGACCACATTTCATAAATTTTCAGTCTGGTTCCATCAATAACATCAATCAAACATCAAATATATCTACATCAACCAATCTCTTATGTACCGACCAAAACTGAATCAAACAATCACTTTTCTGAATGTTGTAACCAAAATATAGTAACAGTAACTAGAACCCAATCCAGAACCCAAAACACTCCAACAGCAAATAGAAGTAGCTAAAACATATTTTATGAGACGCACGCTACTTCAATGTGTCGAACCTGCATTCATACGCTGTTATATGAAGGAAGACCTGCGTATACGCTATTTTGAAATTCCGAACTAGCGTCTATACACGCCTTGGCTATACTGAACCTGCGTACAGATCTGTAAAAGATGATTTAACCTTTACAACTATTTAGACATCAGTTATACCCAGATCATTAGATTTACAGATTACGACATGTGCCAATTATAAAAGATCAAAATCACACAAAGATACTTCTGTTCAAGCCTTAAGATCTTGACCCATCAATAGAACTTATCCTTCTTCAAGCACTCAGGTTCCTCCTTGATTCAGATCTAGCTATGCACCATAACCCAATGACCAGTATTTTAGATCTTGCTTTTCATTAGATATTCAATACTTGAGTGCCTTTGGCTAATGATCTCCTCCTCCTTTTATAGTCTTAGGCCTTACTCAATACCATGGTCCAAAACCACTTAGAACCAATACCTTGGACCAAATACCTGGGGTCCACACGTCGGAAAAGATACCTTGGACCAATGCCATGGATCACAATACCACGGACCAAATACCACGGACCAAAACCAAGTTCTCCAACATGTATGTCCCTTTCCTTGCATGAAAGTGCGTGTATACGCATACGGGCCTTTTGGTCAGCGAACCCGCGTGTATATGCGGTTTGGTTAAGGGGAACCTGTGTATACCTCTTTTTCTTTCATTCTGTGATCCTGAACTGTGATCTGTCATCTGAGTGAGTTGCCATCAAGGACAACATCTATGTCATAGCACCAAACCTGTGTCATAATGCCAAAAATTTTTAGTGAAACCCTAGGTGATTCACCAACTCTTTTTACAAGTTTGTGCTAATTCCATGCTTATTTATCATTTATACTTGCAATAATTGTTGGGTTTTTTTTTTTTTTAAACTTGGTGGTGCTTCCTCTATTTATATTAGCTATTCAAAATTAGTACTTCCATTTGCTCTAGGTGGCTTAGCTGCCCAAAGGAAACCAGATAGCCACCTGTTTGCATTAAACCCTGTCCAAAATTTGAAAAGGTCTTTCTCTATCCATCTAGCAACATTGTCTTTACTGTCTATACTACTGTTCAAATTAAACAAGTAAAAGATGTTCATCAAAATTTTATCAGAAATGTACTGGACCTCTGCTTCAATCCTCATCCAAGGATATTACTGGGGCTGGCGCTTTGGCACTGGAGCCAAGCATCTCGCTCCTCTTCATGTCTTGTAGTGTTTGCTCAATTCTTCCCAAAGCCAAGTTGTTTCTATAAGTTTGTATCTGGATTGTTGCAATTTCCCTGAGGAGTTCTGCCCTGACAGGATCCTTTTCCTTGGCATCCTCCTTTACCTCTGGTCCTCTACTAGCTGCTTGTTCCTGATTAAGGGTCATGGCCCGTGCCACCACGTTCTTCATGACCCAATACTGTTGTATTGTCTGTCTGAAGAGGGAGTGTCATCCTCGAGAGTTCCCTGGATCTGGAACCATACTCTCCCACTCCTCCATGGGGATGTCTTGGTTCCTTATATTGTCGTTTAGTTCTCGCTCCCATCCAGCAATTTGGGCTCTGATGTCCGGTGGGTTCCTTGCCATGTAGGCGTCAATGAGGGTTTTCATATGTTCACAACCTGACTTTCTCCCTTTTTTCCTTTTCTCTTTGTTTGAGCCGCTCGCTCCCTCTGCCATCTTTTTGTCTCTCTTGCCCTTCCTGGTCGCCATGTTGTCTGCGTGCCTGTTGCTGGCTGCTTCTTTTTGTTCACTGTCTTCCTCACTGTGCTGGGCGTGGTGTGAGGTGAGACCTATCACATAACCATTACGATTATCAGTTTGATAATAATAAAACAAAACAATTTCCCTTTTACCTGTGTCCCTTTTGTTATCCCTTTTAGTGCCAGAACTTGTGCTCTTCGAGATTTCTTTTAGAATTTCCCCAATCCTCTCATAGTTATGGGTTCTTTCCATTCTTACTACTCTTGAAGTTTTTCCCTCACGGCAACAAACGTCACGCAAACAACCCGTCCGAGGCATCCACTTAGGTTCACCTCCAGGGTAGGTTGGTTTGTTGTTTCTCGCATCGCAGGGAGTCTTGGTCATGGATATGTTTTCCCTCAAAATGCTGACCCTATGTTTTTCCACCCCTAGAGGTCTTTTGTTTCCCTATTTCCCTCTTTTCTCAGTTCTACTTGCTCTCTGAGGTTTTTCCTTTTTTTCTTTTGGTTTTCTCTCAGAGTTCCCAACAAGGATCATTATAGTCTCGCTCTTCCTTGTTTCGTTTCGAGAATTTGTCGTGGTGGAAACCTTTCCCTTCCTGGAATCTATTCCCTCCCTTCCTAGCTTACTCCCTAGGATTTTCATTGCCCATTCTATAGTTTTCGACCAACCAGGATCCCAGGAGTTCCTGGGTGCCTCCCTACTAGACTCATACCTTCTCCTAAACAAATTTCCTAGATTAATGCAAAAATTCATCCTATGCCTTACAAAGCTAGGGGCCAGAGGATAAACATACCAACTTACAAGACTAGCTCCGCTTCTGTCTGCAGGCTGCAACGTCATTCTTCGGCCACCTTTCCTCTCTCCGGTTCTCGTCTCCTTCCTCTGCATGCATCTGTCTATGGCCTGTTTTCCCTTATGATTTATTCCCCTCCCCTTTCTATCCTTTTTTTTTGCTGCCACCTGTCTGGCACTAATCCCTACGTCGTCACCTTGGAATGGTTACCCTCCATCCTGACTTCGACCTCCTCGCATTAACCCTCGTTCCCAGTTGCTCTTGTTGTATGATCGCGTCCCTCACCCTGCCACTTGATGGCGTCCTTATTCCCACCCTCTTGCTAACCCCCCTGCCATCTTTGTGATCCTTCTTATCCATCTCCACCCTCCTTCTCTTGGGGGTTGTTAATTCTCTACCCTTCTTCTCCACTTGCCTTCGCTCCTGTCCTCTCACTCCATTTCCCTCACCTATCCTTTCACACACTTGGATGCTTCCTCCCCCTTCCCGGTCCCATCTCCTCGGTCCCTCTTCCTCCCTTGTGTTATACCCTGATCAGGGGATCCCCTCCCCTTCCTTGTCTTGTTCCAGGATTTTTACTAAGTTTTCCATCTCCTCCATCTGATGTAGCTCTTCCTCGTTTATGTCTACAGTTCTTCCTACATGGCTGCTTCCCCAATTTGCCAGGTTGTCAGCTGCCGCATTGCCTTTCCTTCGTACGTGTGTGGGGAGGATGTAGTCTATCTGTCTGGTTAGTTTACCAATCTCCTGCACCAGCCATGTGGTTCTCCAACTTCAACTGATCTTCTCCCACTGAGTTCCTTGTTGTAGCTTTTTTACTATTTCGATCGCCATTTTCGAATTGCCTTCAACCTGTAATTTTTGATATTTCTCTCTTATTGTGATTTCCAACCCTTTTTTTAGGGCGTGAAGCTCTACTTCATTATTTGTCGCATTGCCACAGTCCATCATGTAGATTCTGAGTGTCCTCCCCCTATCGTCTCTGAATACTCCTCCTGTCCTCACCTTGCTAGGATTCCCTTTAGCAGCACCGTCAAAGTTTAGTTTGATGAAATCCTTCTGTGGTCTTCTGAATTGGTTAACTTCCTCCTCTTTATTGGTTTGGTGCTTCCTAGAAGGCTTATGCATCATGCTTGGTTTTAGGTTTAGGCAGGTCATTATCTTTGCTTCCTTCGGGTTAGTTTTCCAATCCTCCTCGAACCAATTCTCTGTAAGAATAGTCTCTCTGATGTTTTGGATTATCTGGTTCCATTTTTCTGTTTTTTCTCTACCTTCGTCCTTGAAGATCAGTTTGTTTCATTCTTTCCATATATTCCACAGGACAAATCCTAGCGAGAGTCTCCAGGCCCGGTTCAGGATCATGTTCTGGTATGGTTTTTTCCTCTAGTTCTCTATTGTTGTTTGCATGTTGTTTGGATTCCTATCACTAATTTCAAAAAGTTGATGGTGTTGTTTCCACAGGTTATCGCTGAAATTGCAAGCATTGGTAAGGTGCTCCATTGTCTCTTCCTGTTCTCGGCAGAGGACACATATCGATGGGCCTTGCATTCCTTTTTTTTGTAGTTGGTCCCATGTTAATGCTCGCCCATGGCTCAGGATCCAGACGAAGAAGGCTATCTTCAACCATGTTTTTACTTTCCATATGCTTTCCCATTTATTTATTTCTAGATGTCTATTGTGTTCTGCTTTTAATTGGTAGCCTTCTCCTATTGTAAACATTCCTTTGATTCTATGGCCCCATCTTAGGATGTCCAATCCTTCTTTTGTATCTATTTTCCTTGTTTCCATTTCCTTGTCATAAAGCTCCCATTGGGGTATTTCTGGCGCTTCTGGCCAATCCTGTTGTTGTTTCCACTTTCTCCAGTATCCTTCTGGTTCCAAGCACCAGTAGTTTTGTACTATGTTTCCCCCATGGAGGTTGGTGAATTGGTGGATTTCTGCTAGTTGCAGCTGGTTGTTGAGTTTTCCCCTCTGTTGCCACGCTTCTTCCTAGAAGTTGTCTTTGTCCCCTCCTCTTACTTCCCAAAAGCTATGGTTTCTAATCAGATCCCTGTTGGAACTAGCTTGATTCCAGATTGCAGAGCCTTTCTAATCCGAAATTGATCTAAGACAATTAATAGGGTATTACAAACTCATGTGCATGGATGTGCCTATGTTATTTTATGCAACGGATCAATAAGATTGTGAAATACACAGGCAATGAAGCAGTTAAGGAAAACATAATAGGTAACACATATAAAAAAACAAGTTTAATAAGGAGTTCACCCAATACTCCTGCGCTACATCTCTTGGTCCAACCTTCAGTGGTGGCCTCTCTATTATGTTTTCAAAGCAGATTTTTTACAACAATGAGCTCAAATTGAGTCTCACTCAATAGGTATAAATTAGTAGGCTTGTACTTCGATCCCCCAAGTCTCTGGAGTACACAGACACTCCTTACTGACTCTTGACCTTTATTGGTCATAATAATATGAGCCCAATCTGAGACTCATACATGATAGGCATTATAGAGGAGTGTGCTTGAACCTCTCAAGCCTTCTCTGGAGTATAGAGACTCTTTGACCCTCTCTATCTCTCTCCTGGCTCGATGCTACCTTTTCTTTTGTATGTCAGCTCAGATTCTTCTCTATGCTTTCAGCTTGCTGCCTACTGCTTACTGCTCTTCTCTACTCTGCCCTCTCTCTATCAGTTTGTGACTTTAAAGCCAATCTGCTTCCTAACTGTTCATTTCTGCTTCCTGGCCTTTCGGTTCCCCGACCTCTGTCCATTTTAATCCCTCTATCCTGCGTAATCAGTCACTATATAACACCTCATAGGGAGGTGGCCACCTATTTCATAACGGATGAGTGTCAGTTCTCTTGGAAATATTTGAAACGGCCATTTTTTCCGTTAACTCCAAGAATGCCCGCGAAGCATGACCTTCTACCAATGCATCGCCCATACCGGACTTCAAATCCTATGTGATCTTGCTTTATAATCTTGTCAAATCTGGTCATCCATCAGAACGCATCTCCGTCGTTGATTTGGAGGCCCCAGATCCTAGAGTCATCATTCATATCGGGTGGCTAAGTAGCATGATGTTTACTCGTCCAATGTGAGCAGTTCTCTCTCTCTCTTCCCCGGGACGAGTGGAAATCGTTGTATGTCATCGGGCGAAACTCGGGTTAAACTGCTTACCGCTCGAAGCCCATTTGATATCCTACTGGTTTTGTGGAATCCCGCTCCCATGGAACAGAAACAATATTTTCCGAGTATTATAATTATTTTGGGTCGGGTGCTCGGGGCTTCTCTTCACTAAGAGGTTTTCCTTGCGATATATCAGAAACTACCTTCGCTACTTAAATTTGTCCCTGCATTTGTTGGTTGGTGTCAGGATGCATTACCATGGTCCGCTGTTTTGCGTGCTAGATCGATGACCGTCGTTGATCCGCACTGATCGTCATTGCAACTGTCTGATGATTCCCTCCGATAGCTTGATCTTTATAAGACTTTGAATCTTTAGCATGATTTTTAGAGAGTTCATGAAAACTTAGAGAGTGTTCTAGGATCCATTTTGGATCATGCCTTCCCACTAAAAAATCTTTTGGACCACCAAAAGTTTGTTTTTAAGCATCAATCAAGTGAGGATATAGATTCCCCCATTGCCCAATTTCTATCCATATTGCATTGCTTGGTTTTGAACCATTGAGTCCAATCCTGAGGTACTCAACATCCCCTCTGTGTGTAGTTCTCACCTTCTTGTCCAGAACTGTATCTTCCTGCAATTCATTGAGATATTCAGGCAACAGATCATCAATAGAAGGCAATTGACTCTGCTCTTCGAGATCTTCAACCAATGAAGGTTCAAACAATATCAAGCATTCTACATTAACTATTGAATAGATGTGCATGTAACCTCGCAAATCAAGGTGAAAAGCGTTCTCACCAATTTTCTCAAGTATCTTGAAAGGTCCATACCTTATTGGCTTCAGCTTCTTACCTTCACCTTGCATTTTGTCTTTACTGATATACAGCGAAACTTGATCACCAACTTGGAAACTATGCTCAATTCGATGCTTATCATGCCTTGCCTTGTACTTGGATTGGCTCTTTTCCAGCTGTTCTTATACTGCCTGATGAATCTCTTGGATTTGTTCAATGAACTTGGTTGCCTTGTCCACATCACTGTGTCCATCAACTGCTATGTCTTTACCAAAGACAAAATCCAAGGGAGACCTTGGGGTGAAACCAAAACAAGTCTCAAAAGGAGATCTATGTGTAGAAGAATGTTTAGCCCAATTGTAAGCATGTTGCGCATAACATAAATGTTAGTCCCAAAGCTTGGGATGCTTGCTGCAATAGCCTCTGAGCGACTGGATCACTGTCTGGTTGACCACCTCTATTTGGCCATCTGTTTATGGATGAAAGGTTGTGCTCTTCTTCAGTCTAGTGTCCATCAATTCCCATAGACTTGACCAAAACTTCCCAACTAATCAGGAATCTCGATCAGATACAATGGAAGTGGGTAATCCAAAATGAACCCATACATGTTGAAAGAACAACTTTGCTGTTTGTTCAGCTATAATCTATTTGTTACAAGGTATTAAAATACACATTTTGCTGAACATATCCACAATAATAGATAAATAGTCATGACCTTTTCTAGATTTAGGTAGTCCCCCAACAAAGTCCATGGAAACACTTTCCCAAGGATGAGAAGGAACTGGTAGTGGAGTGTACAAGCCTAGTTTCCTATTTTTGGGCTTGCTTTTAGCACACATGGTACACCCTCTTACATATCTGGAAAATGTTTTATTCATTTTTGGCCAATAACAAAATCTTTGCAATTGTGCAACTGTTTTACTTACACCAAAGTGACCTGATATTAGAGAAGTGTGTGCTTCTCGAATTATCTTTACTCTTTTGGTTTGAGGAATGCATAACTTTCAAAAATTATACAAGAGTTGGTCCTTAACATGATAATCCAATTATTATACTTGTTTTCCATGACTTAAAGTTTCATATACATCTTTAAAATCTATATCTTGAGCATACTATTCAATGTAGCTTTCATGCAATACTGAGTTATGCTTAAGTATAGTAGATGCATTTATGATTGGTCTAGAAAACATATCTATAACTTTATTGTGTATGCCCTTTCTATATTTGATGAGAAGATGAAATTGTTGTAGAAAACCCATCCACCTATAGTGTCTTGATTGCTGCGACTTAGTTTGTGAGTGTAAATATTGAAGTGGTTGATGATTAGTATGTATAACTGTCTCTTTTCCCATTAGATAATGCTTCCATTTTTTCACACTTTTTACTAATGCAAATAATTCTTTATCATATGTGGGATAATTAAATACTGTAGAATCAAATGTCTCACAATGATAACGTATGGTTTTACCGTGCTGCATCAACACTGCTCCCATGGCATAGTCACTGGCATCCGTTTCAATCTCAAAGGGTCTTTGAAGATCGGGCAGTGCTAGTACTGGTGCAGTACTAATCTTTTCTTTTAATGTTTCGAATGCTTTCTGCTATTTGCATCCCCACTGAAACATCTTGTTCGATCATGTTAAGGCATGTAAGGGAGCTACAATCAAGGAAAAGTTAGTAGTAAACTTTCTCCAATACTGTGCTACTCCTAGGAAGCTTCTAACTTCTGTAGCAGATTTGGGTTTAGGCTAGTTTACAATGACTGCAACATTAGAGGGATCTATCTTCAATTCACCACCCCCTACAATATGACCCAAATAATTCAGAGATGTTTTTCCAAATTCACATTTTGATAGCTTAACATAAAGATTTTCTCTTTTCAAAACATCTAGAGTCTGTTGTACATGCTTCAAATGTTCTTCCCATGTTTTACTAAATACAAGAATGTCATCTAGATATACAATGAAAAAATCATCAATAAAAGGCCTGAGTACATCATTCATTACTCTCATGAAAGTAGCAGGAGCATTAATTAAGCCAAAAGGCATAAATAACCAATCATACAATCCCTGCTTTGTTTTCAAAGCTGTCTTCCATGCATCTTGCTCTGCAACTCTGACCTGATGGTAGCCACTATGCAAGTCCAACTTGGAAAAGTAAACAACGTCTTTCAAATGATCTAATAGATCATCTATGCGAGGAAGGGGATAACGATTTTTTATCGTTATCTTATTTACTGCTCAGTAATCAATGCACATTCTCCATGAGCCATCTTTCTTTCTCACCATGACAATTGGAGACCCACATGGTGATGTGCTAGGTCTTATGAACTATTTCACGAGCAGCTCTTGTACCTGCTTCTTTATTTCTGCATTCTCTAAAGCGGATAACCTGTACATTTTGATGTTAGGCAATGGGAGCATCTTGCTGCAAATTAATATCATGTAATATTTCCTTCTTGGGTGGCAGACCTTTAGGTTCTTGAAATTTCATATCATACTCTGAAACAAATTTTTCTAAATTAGCTTGTTGTTTAGCATTACAGCCTTCAAATACATTGGTTTTATCAGGTTTCTTTTCCTTTACAACCATCAGTAAAAATTGTTTGCATGAATTTACGATTCTTTTCATTTGCCCTGAGTTTATGAGAGTATAATTATTCTTGAGTTTCTGAGCTCTTACAATATATTTGATTCCATCTTTAATGAGTAGATACTTGTTTTTAGCTCTATAGAAGGTGGCTTTTCTATCATACAAGTATAGACCTCCTAAAACAATTCCACATATATCCAAGGGAATGATATCTAACTCAACCTCATCTACAAATGCTGACCCAAAAGAAAACCTAAGTTTACATTGTCTAGTCACTTGTAGCTTTACTTTATCACATATCCAACCCAATGGATAGGGCTTCTTGTGAGGCATGGTTAGTAATCCCAGCTTCTTTACAATTGCTTCAGAAATTAAGTTTACTTGTGAGCCACTAGTAGATTGTGCAAAATTACTAGTAGATGCTTCAGAATTTTTACCTTTTATACCTGTGGCTGTGATTGTTGTTTCATCCCCTGAGTCTGACCCCAAATCCTTCTGAATAGCTGCAACAATCTTCTTCTTTTTTCCATTGAACTTCTTGGGCCTCAGCTACAGATGTAGAATCCAGCAGTGTTCATCATCATGCCCATCCTTCTTGTAGTGAGTGCATGAAGGTTTGGTCTTTTGTACAACATTTGTCTTCCTCTCTTTCCATTTCTGCTTTCTCTTCTCCTTGTTCTTGCTTGCAGTGGGTTTTGATGACCCCCAACTTTTGGGTTCACATTCTTGCCTCTAGCCTCTAGATGTGTAGCCAGAACATATACCTCATCTATGCTAGTAGGATTAAACATGTTAATGGTGTGCTTTAAATAGCTGTGTAGACCACCCATATACTTCAACAAAGTTTCAAGTGAGTCTAAAGAAATTCCTAGAATCAAAGCTCTTTTTCTAAATTCTTGGGTGTAGCTTTGTACACTTTTCCCTTTTAATTGGCGAAGAGTTTGCCAACTCATCATAGCTTGCTGCATATAAGCTAGTGGATAGAATTGTTTTTTAATGGCAGAAACAAATTCATTCCAGGTAGAAATAATTTTACCATGCTTCTTCAAATCAGCTTGTGTCCTACCTTCCCACCATACTAGGGCAGTTCCTCCAAGGCGTAGGCTAGCCAGCTAAATCTTTCTCCTTTCTGAATCGATGTTCTACACTCTGCAATATACATCAATCTATCTAATCCAGTTATCTAGCTTTTTTGCATTCAATTCTCTATCATAAATTGGCAAATCAAACTTCACATCTAATTTAATCAAAGAAGGTATCTTCTTTTTCTTTTCAGGGTTTTCTTTATGTGAAGAAGGTGATGATGGGGGAGATGGTGGAGAGGGATTTTCTTCTTTTCCTTTGCCTTCTAGGTGGGCAACTAGAAGAGGTTCTTCTACTCCTTTATATTGTTTAGAGGTTGAAGAATCTTCACCTCTACCTTTCTTAAATTCTCTATACATTTCTTCTACCATGGTTCTCATGGTCATGAAACTGTCCATGAATTGGGAGTCTAATTCCAAGGGAATTTATTCTACCATTTCCCTCCTAGGATAGAATCTTCCAATTTTTGGGTTAGCTTCAACCAACTCTCCTTCTCCTAATTTGAGCTTTGTACTACTTAGCATTTAACAAAAAAATCCAGCACAAGATTGTCTAGCCTGAGCAACCTCAAGCTCTGATACCACTTTATCCGAAATTGATCTAAGACAATTAATAAGGTATGACAGACTCATGTGCATGGATTTGCCTATGTTATTTTATGCAACGTATCGATAAGATTGCGAAATACATAGGCAATGAAGCAGTTAATGAAAAAATAATAGGCAACACATATAAACACAACAAGTTTAATAAGGAGTTTACCCAATACTCCGGGGCTATGTCTCTTGGTCTAACCTTCAGTGGTGGCCTCTCTATTTCAAAGCAGATTTTTTACAACAGTGAGCTCAATTTGAGTCTCACTCAATAGGTATAAATCAGTAGGACTGTACTTCGATCCCCCAAGTCTCTGAAGTACACAGACTCTCCTTACTAACTCTTGACCTTTATTGGTCACAATAATATGAGCCCAATCTGAGACTCATACATGACAGGCATTACAGAGGAGTGCGCTTGAACCTCTCAAGCCTTCTCTGGAGTACACAGTCTCTCTGACCCTCTCTGTCTCTGTCCTGGATCAATGCTACCTTTGCTTCTGTAGGTCAGCTCGGCTTCTTCTCTTTGCTTTCAACTTACTGCCTACTGCTTATTGCTCTTCTCTGCTCTACCCTCTCTCTGTCAGTTTGTGGCTTTAAAGCCAATCTACTTCTTGACTCTTCGTTTCTACTTCTTGGCCTTCCGATTCCCTGACCTTTGTCCATTTGAATCCCTCTGTCCTGCGTAATCAGTCACTGTATAATGCCTCACGGGGAGGTGGCCACCTATTTCATAACAGATGGGTGTCAGTTCTCTTGGACATATTTGAATGGTCTTTTTTTTCGTTAACTCCAAGAATGCCCGCGAAACATGACCTGCTGCCAATGCATCACCCATATCAGACTTAAAATCCTATGTGATCTTGCTTTATAATCTTGTCAAATCTAGTCATCCATTGGAACAAATCTTTGTCGTTGATGTTTACCCATCCGACGTGGGCGGTTCTCTCTCTCTTCCCCGGGACACATGGAAATCACTGTATGGAATCAGGCGGAACTTGGTTAAAACCACTTACTGCTCGAAGCCCGTTTGATATCCTGGCGGTTTTGTGGAATCCCGCTCCGATGGAACCGAAACAATATTTTCTGAGTTTTATAATTATTTCGGGTCCAGGTTCTTGGGGCTTCTCTTCACTGAGAGGTTTGCCCTGCGATATGCGATTAGTGACTTGTCGCTAATTGTATATTAGAAACTACCTTTGATGCTTAAATTTGTCCCTGCATTTGCTGGTTGGTGTCAGCGCGCATTACCATGGCCCGCCGCTCTGCGCGCTAGATCGAAGACCCACGTTGATCCGCGCTAATCGCCATTGCAACTATCTGAGGATTCCCTCTAATAGCTTGATATTTATAAGACTTTGAATCTTTGGCATGATTTTTAAAGAGTTCATGAAAACTTAGACAGTGTTCTAGGATCCATTTTGGATCAATTTCTTATCGTTTTTGCTTCTCATCTTTCCTTCGGGGAACCTGGGCATATCATATTTGCTCTCCCATAGTTTTTTCCAAAGATCTACCCCTCCCTGCATCCATCTCCACCACAGCTTTGCTCCCATTACCTGATTCAAGATGTAGGGGTCACAGAGTCCAAGGCCTCCTTCTTTTAGGGGTATGCTGAGCCAGCTCTAGGATAGGAGCGCCCATTTTTTTACCATGTTGGGTCCTTGCCATAAGAATTTTTTGAACATGTCTACCATTTTCTGGTAGACTGTTTTAGGGGTCGCTTGGATGGTTAGTTGGTATATCGGGATGGACTGTAGTACTGATTTTAGCAGTATTATGTGACTTGGGATGTTCAGCGTTCTGAATGTCCAGTTTTTCATTTTCCGTTGGATCTTTCCCATCAAGGTTTTCCAATTGGCCACTCTGTTCTGCTGGTCATTTAGCTGGATACCTAGATACTTTGTGGGGAAATTCCCTATTCTGAATCCCATGGATCTTGCTAGGAAAGCTTGGGAGGGTGCTGGGGTGTTGAAGAAATATATATCTGACTTCTCTTTGTTTATCTCTGTCCCAGAGGCACTTGTGAAGTCTGTGAGAATTTCCATTATTTTTCTGGCTTCCTTGAGTGTTGCCTGTCCGTATAACATTACATCATCTACAAATTGTTGGTGGGTTAGTGGAAGGTCATTCCCCCAGAGTCTTAGGCCCGTATATTGTTCATTGTAGACTTTTTCTTTGATGTATCTTCCTAGACCTTCTGCTACAAGGATAAACAAGAAGGGTGATAATGGGTCACCTTGCCTGAGCCCTCTGGTAGCATTGAAAGCTTCTGTAGGGGATCCGTTAAGCAGAATTGACAAAACTGGAGTGGTTACCATTGACATTACCCAACTTATCCATCTTTCATCGAAGCCAAATGCCTTTAGTATTTTTTGGAGATACTCCCAGTTCAGTCTATCGTAGGCTTTGGCCAAATCTAATTTTACCAGCATCCCTTTGGTTTTTGATTTTTTTAAGGAGTGGATTGCTTCTTGTGCCACCACTATGCTGTCTGTTATTTGTCTGCCTTTGAAAAACCCTGTCTGCTCTTGGGATATCAAGCCAGGTAGTATGGGTTTCAGTCGATTAACCATTATTGTAGCTAAGATTTTGTATATGACATTGTAGAGAGCTATTGGTTGGAACCCTTGTGGTTCTTCCAAGTGCTCTGTCTTCGGGATTAGGGCTAGGAATGTTGAGTTCAGGGTCGGGTGCCATATTTTTGTGCATATCAATTCCTCTACTAATTTCACTAAGTCTTCACTCATGAATGTCCAAGTCGCTTGGAATAATTTTGCAATAAATCCATCAGGCCCTGGTGCTTTATTCTTCGCCATATTTTTAATTACCTCTTCCACCTCCGCTTTAGATATTACTCTTAGTAGAGCCAAGTTCTGATCTCTACTTACTAGATTAGGGATATGTTGACTAATTTTGTGAATTTTATCCTCCCTTCTAATATTTGGTTCTATCAGAAGCCCTTTGAAATGCTGAACTAGCAGATTCTCCATTTCTTCCTTTTGAGTGAGCCGATTGCCTTGCTGGTCCATTAGGGAGAATATTCTGTTCTGTTGTCTATGTTGTACCATTGCTTTATGGAAGAACTTCATATTTCTTTCTCCTTATTTTAACCATTGGATTCTTGATTTTTTGTTTCCAAAGGATTTCCTCTTGTTGTCTCCTTTCCTCCAATTTGTTTATCAATAGTCCCTCCTCTTCTACAAGCTCTTCACTTCTTCCCTCCTCGATAATTTGCTGTTGTATGTGCTTCATCTTTATCTGAAGTATCTCTTGTTCCTTCTGTATGTTCCCAAATTCTTCTTTGTTCCACTTCTTGATCCTCCCTTTTAGGTCTTTTAGTCTGAGTTGAAAGGTTCCTTCTGTATGTTCCCAAATTCTTCTTTGTTCCACTTCTTGATCCTCCCTTTTAGGTCTTTTAGTCTGAGTTGAAAGGTGTGCATTTGGTTTCTTCCTTCTATCACATTCTCAGTCCCTTTCCACCATTCCTTCATTTTATCTATAAAGGTAGTTTCTCTTAGCCAGAAAGCCTCGAACCTAAAGGGTCTGTTCTGGTTCTTTTGGTTCATTGTGATTTCGAGTTTAATAGGCCAGTGATCTGACCCTAAACACGGAAGGATTGTTGCTTCATAGAATATATCTTTGCCAATGAAGTGTTCTGTTGCTAAGAATCTATCTAGCCTAGAGGCTATATGTCTGCTTCCTCCCCTTCTATTGTTCCACGTATATTTTCCATTTATGGTTGGGATATCTACCAATTTTAGTTCTTCTTGAAGATCCCTGAACCTCTCCATCTCCAGCTCTTCTCTTTGCAAACCTCCTTTTTTCTCCTCTATTGATGTTGTCAAATTGAAGTCCCCTGCTATCAGCCAAAGTTTCTCCTCATGGAGTTTTCCTAGCTGT
Organism: Pinus tabuliformis; assembly: GCA_031772625.1. NCBI lineage: Eukaryota > Viridiplantae > Streptophyta > Pinopsida > Pinales > Pinaceae > Pinus > Pinus tabuliformis. The sequence goes on along the minus strand of CM062816.1, from coordinate 931,524,542 downwards.
TGTATTTGAAGGAGGAAGTTTCCTTTTTCCACTAGAATATGAGGACCATATACTGTAGAGACTAGAAACCATTCTCTGTTTCTGATTAACTAGAATCACCTCGTGAGGATTCTTTTCATGCCCACCCAGTAATCTACTGTGATCTCTGTTGGGTTCCATAGTATTTCTATGCCTCCCGCACTACCTTTTGCATCTATAGTCATGCATTCGTACTTTGGTTTTATTTTATTTAGGATTTCCTCCATTCTCCCTCCTGTGATTTTTGTTTCTTGTATCAGCATGAGTTGAGGTTTTTCTTTTCTTAGCCTATCCGCTAAGTGTCTTTGTTTGCCTTTACTATTAAGGCCTCTTATATTCCAGGATGTGATTATCATTGGGTTACTTGGTTAATTTGGTGGAATATCGTCGATAGCGGTACTACCCTCCTTGTATTTACTAGCATTTCTCCCATAATCTGTATACATTCCTGTAGGTTTCTTCAGCCTCTTTTCTTTTTGCCTTTCATTTTGTTAAGGGAGTCTTGTGTGCTGTCCTGTTGGAGCCCCAGTTGTTCTGCCATCTCCACCTTCCCCTGTCCCTATTTCACTTGATACTACTGGAATGTTTCTCTGTATAGTCGTTTTTGATCTTTTGGAATGAATCATTCATCTAGATGTGTCCATTCATTTAGTAGTTTCCTCAACACCTTTTCTTCCATGCTTAGTTCTTCTCCCCTACTTGTATATATTTCCATTGTAGTGTTATCCATCTTCTCCCTATCTTCCTTCTCCTCCTTCTCTGTCGGCTTACTTTGGGCTTTCTTCCTAGGTTTTAGTTTACCCTGGCTCGAGTTGCTTTCCTTTCCTTTTTCCCCCTGATAGTCCATTGTTTGGGCCTCATTGTTTTCTTATTATTCTTCTTGTAGTACTTCAAATCTATTTGTTCTACTGGGTTGGGCTTGTTGTTCTCCCCCTCCCCCCCCACTGGTATTCTCTCTTGCTTGTTTTCTTTTGCTTTTTACTTCTTGAAACCTGTCATTGTCTTCTTGATTTTTCCTCTCCTATTTATGCCTGTACTCTTCCTCTTGTATATTTAGTGGGCACTGCTTAGATAGGTGGCCATACTCACGACATCTTCCACATCTGAATGGAATATGTTCGTAGTCTAGGGTTTGCTATTAGACCTCTTCATGATATTCTAGTTCTACTGTGTTTGGGATGGGGTCAACTAAATTCATGTAAACACAAATTCTAGCATATGAGGCGTATCTTCATTTTTTTTTCATTTCTACTATTTTGACAAATCCTCCTATCGTGTTTCCTATTCCCTCTAGAATCTCTAGGTCCCAGAAGTCCATTGGGAGGCCAAATAACCTAACCCACATCGGGGCTAGCAATAAATTTTCCTTGTCTAGGTCATAACATTCTTCCCAGTATCTCATAAACAATCCAGAATTATAATGAAAGTAAGGACCATTTTCAAATACTTTTTCTTTGTCTTGCAGGTTCAAGAATATTACCGTGAAGAAGCCTCTTGCTCCTAGCTTTAGCTCGATATGGTCTCGGGGTTGCCATTTTTGCTGAACCCATTTGGTGAGTTCCTTTTCCAGTCGTCCATACTCCAATGAACTTGCATATAAGGACATGGTCTTTCATATAAATTTGTATCGCTCCAGTTTGTTCATCAGTATGATGAATCTTGGTTTCTCTATTGCACATGGTAAACATTTACCTCTGCTACCAGCCTGCCATCTCGCTCTGAGGATTGATCCTAGCTTTCTTGTTTCTCCCGCCTGCTTTTGGTTACTGGTATTCTGGCATTCCCCTACCGCCGCATCTCGATAGGAGGGGATCTCTCCCCCCTTCTTCTCCTCTGTCATTATCCTCTAATTCCTAGTGTCTGGGTCTACTTCTTTTCAATAGTCTGCAGTTTTTTGGGGCAAAGTAATTGTTGGGTTTTTATTAAATGTTATATATTTTCCTATTAAAATATTTTCCTCACTCTAGGGTTGCTTTTCCTCACTTCAATTATGTATTTTATGGTTTTTTAATCATAAATCAGATCTGAAATTTGATGGGAAGTAACAAAATTGTCCTTATTTCAAGCACAATATCAAGAGATAACTAAAACATAGCTCTTCCACTTGGAATATACAATTAAATTTCACTCTTTTTCACTAATGGTAACTTATTCTTACATTTTTTTATTAAGTGATATGCAAATGTTGCTTGGCATTTTTTTCTATAACTAGCTCTCTCTCTCTCTCTCTCTCTCTCTCTCACACACACACACACACACACACACACACACACACACACACACACACACACACACAAGCCCCTAACCCTCATTTTATTGTAGAGTTTTATGCCCTAGTTTCTTGTTGAATATTCTTAAGGCATTTATTCACTTATTGGCCATTGGTTTATCTAAATATATGTTGAGGTGTATATTTGTTGCATTGAATACATTTACTTATAATGATACATTTACATATTTGTTTCCATAAATGAGAATACCCCATGTGGATATAAGGAGTTGGACTTAAGTGAAGGAGAAATTGTGGTAAGGTGATAATAGTGCATTTCTTGAGTGTGCTTAGCCTTGTTGTACAATAGTTGGGACTTTCATAAAAGTTTTGATTTAGGTGGCAACACATCTCATGTGAAAGCTATGGTTGCAACCTTGCAACACTTTTACACCTTCTCTTCTATTAACTCTAGCAAACATAGAGTGCAATCCAATGCAATCAATATATCCATGAGTTGTTGGATTGATCTTTCAGAGATGATTAAGGGGATCAAACTAGCTAATCATCATTCCTTTCTATGAGATTAATTTATGAAGCAAAGAGAGTAGTAGAAGAAAAGTGCATGTTACTTGCAATTGATGTGCTGAACAAGACACAATGTAAATCCAACTCGTTTCTTGTGAATACAATTAGGGTGAAGATAACCCTAATTAGAGAGAATTTTATCTTCCAATTTTTCATTGTAGCTCAATTTTCTGCTAAAAAATCACTTAGTTCATTAATTAAAATAGTTTAACATATTATTTAAAAGAAACTAATTAATTAATAATATCTCTTGCTAGAGAAGTTGTTTGATGGTTTTAAATCTGGTTAAGGTTAGTTTATTACATATATAGTTTTTCTTTTCAATTATTTAATAAATTGATATGAGTCACTAAGTGTTATCTATGTGATAGAATTGATGTCATATTGAGATGTAGTGAGTTTGTTGCCACAATAATAACATTATTTAGAGTATTATTTACCTGATAACTATATATTTTTAGAAATAATTATTATTTTCAAAAGTATCAAATAAAATGATTTATTTAAAAGTGAATTTAATAAACAACCAAAAGTTATAAAACAAATTATTAAATTCAAATATTGAATGAGTGAAGATAATGACATATTTATTTAATGCAGGAGATATTTAAATTACAAAATTTCTTTAAACACATCTATACATTAAATATAAAGTAAATTTAATAAAAAAATTAAATATCCAATTGATGAAAATAATTAACTAACAAATACTTAAATTGCAAGGTTTTTTTGAAACACACTCATGCACTTAACTTATTTATGAGGTTATGTTTAGGTGATTTTTCAAAAATGATCGAGGTGATGGGAAACTAGTTCCCCTTTCACCTCTTATATGTTGATGACATTCTTGTTTTTCTAGTAGGTAATTTCTGTGATCTTTCTCATATTAAATCTATCATTAATTTGTATTGTTAAGCTATTGGGATGATCATAACCATTATAAATCATGTTTTATTCCATATTCTCTTCCTAACTAGATAAGTGCTCAAGCAGGTAGCATCTTCCCTTTCCCTTGGTTTCCATTGGACATTGGTTTTAAGTATCTAGGTTTTTCCCTAAAACTAAAAAGATATAGATACTTTGACTGGTTTTAGCTCTACAAGAAGATCAAAATCACAATATCCATTTGGGTTAATAGATTCTTATCAACAAGTTTCAAATTAATTATGTTGAAGGTCATGTTGGAAAGTATTCATGTTTAGTAGTTCTCAATAACACATGTTATGGAAAGGAATTTTTGCTCAAATTCAAAGAGTTAATTTTCATTTTTTATGGGTGGGGAATAGATAGTCATGCTACATTCCATTGGTAAAATGGGATTAAATCACCCTCCCAAATAAGCTTTGAGGATGGGGGTTAAATAATATTTTCCATTTTAATAAAGCCTTGGTTGCTCGTTCTATTTGGAGGCTTATTCATAATTCCTCTCTCTAGGGAAGGACTCAAAACCAACTGTCTATCTGAACCTACACTCTCTTTCGTGGACTAGTATAGACAACCTAAAAAATCATCCAAAGGGTTTGGTCTGTGGAAACATCTAGTCCATTCCTTTTCACTAATTAGTGAATGGATGACTTGTTGAATTGGAAATGGAAAATAATTTAAACTAGGTCTGGACCTATGGATGGTGTTAGGGAACCAACATCTTTCATCCTCTCTTATTGAACATATTCACCAATTTGGATGTTACTAATTGGCTAACATAAAGGCACAATCTAACCAACTTTAGTGGAAATCTATTTGGAATTCCTTTACATCTATGCATCTCTTTGAATAGGTGGCAGAGGAGTGGGAAGACTATTTAGGTATTTTGTAGAAAATATTTATAATAATAAAATACGACATTGATGATGAACTCATATGGATGAAGAACCCTACTAGTAGAGCTTACAATGTTAAGCTTGGCTATGAATCCTTCTCACATTCTCAATTCATTGGCCTAAAATTATGGTGGTGGGGTACTCTTTGGAAACTTCATGGCCCTCTTAAATGTAAAATTTCCTTTTGGCTATATTTGAGCAATAAACTTCCCACTTGGGAAAATATTATAGAAATATGTTAGGAAGGCCCTAATAGATGTGACCTATGCAAATCCATTGATGAATCCATCTCACATCTCTTCATTACTTGCCCTTTTACAATGTAGGATGATAGTCAAACATTTTGTTGATATGGGTCTACATTATACATGGGCTCAAGTGGACATGGTTGAGTTTTTCAAAGTATGACGTGAGGAGGCATTAAATCCAAAATTTGAAGCCTTTCCTTACATTATTATAAATAGTATATGGTAGTCTAGAAATTCTATTATTTTCTCTTATGGGGATATCCCATTGTATATAATAGTGGTCATGATAACAAGATTGTGCAAGGAATAGAGAGTTGAACCAAAACTAAAGAAGATCATGGGTCCAGTAAAGTTGCCACTAGTGCAATCAATTCCATGTTTTTTTTTTATGGAGTTGCATAGGGCCACCTCACCAAATGTAGGGTGGCATGGTTTTATTTCTTAATTCTTCACATTATGTGTAGTTTAGATATTCCCCAGACGTGGTTCAAATAATTAAGTAGAATTTAATACTTTGATAACTCTTCTTTCTATAACATATTTGAAAATAGCTACAAAAATATAGCTATTGTGGGATTCCAAGATGGTTATTGACTGGGAAAGCAACAAGATAATTTTAAAAAATGTTTTTTTACAGCCTATTCTGTAGGACTTTTAGGAGGCTTTAAATTCTTTCAATGGAATTGCTTCACTAACTTTGTCATGTTCCATGTTATCATGATGCCACATGGAAAATCATGGTTGGGTGTTTGAAATGAGGTGGAACAATTCCTTGGCATATCAGATATTAGAAATTTGTTGGGTTTGAAGTTTAATAACTCCTACAATCTCACAATATATAGTATTGGGATATAACGTATAACCTAATGTAAGGATCATGGGTATATCAGATGTCGGATATAGGTTTTAGGGTTTCATGTGTAGAGTTATCGATACTTTGATCTCTATTGTTCTAAATATTTGTCAATTGACATAGGAAAAGTTTGTTACTTGACATTTTATTTGCCACTGCACTGTGGTATCGTCACATTGGATAATATAGTGCATGAAGCGTAATGGGAGTTTTTATAATAGATATGTTAAAACCTGTTAGGTTCCTATACCAATACAATTCATTTTTCATGATTGACTATGGAAGTGCCAAATATGATCATCCTTTCCAGGTTGCGAAGGTTCCATATTTTGTATATAGATAAAGAAAATTAAAAAATGTAAAGAGGGTATGCCCTAAAAGAGAAATCAAAGGGAAAAAAGAGTAAATTGGTCAGAAAAAATGATAGAAATGAACCCCAAACTAAAAGAACAGGAAAGTGGCTAGTCAAAATGCCACTGCTATCTTATTTGCAAGTTCACAATGAGAAAATATTGTTGTTTATCACACCTGATGGATGGCCCAACAGTTCAATCTGGACCATTCCATGTTTAAATTGCTTGTTGTACAGTAGAGAATGAAGGTCTGTCCAAACAGTGCAAGCTTGGCAGATGAGTAGACAGGTAGAGAAACAAAGAAGCCCAACTGCTTAATCTGGGCCCTTGGAAGAGATAAGGGTAGATTTAGATAGGAGGACAGTCAAAAGAAAAAAGGAATTTCAGGGTTTGCTAGTTCAAGTGCACCCAATCAAAAGAAATAAAAAATGCTAGGTGTGTTAGGCTAGGTAGGTAGTTTGAGGTTGCAAAAAAAAGGTTGTGATCTTTTTGCCTTGTCAAAAAGGACTCATCTCATCAATGACACAAGGACCATGGCAATTGTTTGGTTGCATAACACTGGAAGCATGACTAATTTCCTCTCATTCCCCCAGAAATCACTTACTAACATCCCCACAAGGACCTTGGGGTCTGCCCAATGATCCTGCTTCACTTCATTTTATGAGAAATGCTAGGTCAACTCTAAGTTTACTTAATGAAAAGAAGCCAAATTTCTTGTGTAAAAATCATCATTCCATACTCCTTTCATTTTCTTATGTCTAAGTTTTCACTTTACAAACTTAGAATTTGTTCATGCAGTCTCATTCCATAAAGTCATATTAACATCTAACTTTATTATTTAGCTCCCTAAATCATTTTCCCACCCCCATTTTTACAAAAACTATATAAGACCCAAAAAATCTAAATATCCCTACCCATTGGCAATTATAGCCATATAATATAGTTTTCAGGGAATATTAAGTCCATTTGGGACTTTAGTATTAACCCTTCCGAGTATAAGCCTTTGGAGTTTATTTAACCTCTGGTTAAATAAATAACCACGCTCACACCACCCACCTAAACTTTATATTAAACCCTCCCATGCTTGCCATACATTCAAACGTTGGTGCGCGTGTAAACCTCGGGTTTTGTTTAAACATCCGGTTAAATGAATAACCGTGGCACCCAAATAACCCATAACTCCAAAGTTCTAAACCCCCGCATCATTATATAATATTAAATATATGGGCGGGTCCCCGCGCTGTATCGTACCAGCACCTGCGCATCCCGTCAGCCGTTGGATTGCGCCCGCCAGATCCAATGGCCCACGCTGATATCGGAGCCACCCCACTGTATGAGGGTTAGCGCTTGATAGAAAGCGGTTTTTCCGCTGTACGCAAGGACGTGTGGCCCATTTCTATCGCATCAAGCCCACGCTGACACAAACCGCCCCCGTACCAAAAGCGGTCTGGTGGAAACTGCTTACCGCTCGTCCTCCCTACCGCCCACGTCATACACCATGCCAATGCCCACGCTACTGTACAATTCGCCGTGGCTGCCCCGTCACCCATCCACATCAGCTGCCACATTACCCTCCATACCATGCTACAGGACAAGGTGACGTCATGCTGACATTAGCACAAAAAGCGCCAAAAAGTTCGAAAAAACACAAATTTTCGTTAAAAACCCACGAAAGTGATGTTTTTGTTTGTTTTTATGTGACCAATGGTGAAATTTTGTGCATGAGAATTACGTCCAAACAGCCATTGACATCCCAGTCTGCCACCCAGGCGTATTCAATCTACAAACCCGACCTCCTCGGCTCTACCCACAACTCCATTCCATAGCAAAGTCTCGAACAAACAGGTATTTACCCAGGAACGCTCATAAACCCTGTTTTTTCAGAATTCTCTGTAAAAGATCACCAATACAGCTAAATTCAACTCAAGAAAATTGTCGTCCACAAGTTCCTCTGCTCTGCCTTACTGAGTAACTATACTTTTGAGCAAAACCTACCAATTCGGTGGCCCTCTGGAAATTGCCCCTGAAACTTGAAATTGAGCTCATTTATGCCCATAAAACCATCAAGAAAGCACCTGTAGGCAAAGCAATCTTTTCACCATTTTCTCAAGATTCCTAGCTAAACTCGGAAGACTTGGGTTTTTCTTTGAAATCTTGCCCAGAGATGCCATTTCCATATAAACTCAATTTGCAGCATTCCTGTCGGAAAATCCACTATCAGGACTCTGATTCCTGTTGAAATATAGAACAAATCCAACTATAATCACAGTAAACTATGGAGGCTCTAGTGGCCTTGAATATTGCACCATTAAGTGCACCTCATAGAGAGTTAGAGTGGCTACCTCTTGCTGACAGAGACTTCAGATTGATGATATGGAGGGAGACAAGCCTCACCTTCAGGCTTTCTGTGAAATAAGGAATAACTTCAGAAACAAAGCTGACCTGTTTGGAATATGGGAGTCTAATATGCCTATATACTAGCATTTGCACCTTATGTTGCAAAGGAAACGCCGTAAGGCATAGAGTGGGGAAGAATAGGGACATGTATAGAGGGGAGAGAATAGAGACATGTGAATGGACATTGTTGAAAACAAGGGTGGATGATAATGAGTTAGAGTTGAAAGTATTAGTTATGTGTATTTTGAATATGAATATTTTGTAAATAATAGTAGTGTGTGGAAAAATAGCAACATGTGAATGGACATTGTTGGAAGCTAGGGTGGATGATAATGAGTTATACTTGAAATGATTAGTTATGTGTATTCGAATATGGCTATTTGGTAAATAATAGTAATGTCTTGTAAAGGTTATCGATTATCCATGTTGTTGTTTTTGTATATGTGAACATGTTTTTGTACATTTTTTTTTTGAGATGTAATTTTTCCATATGCTACCTATTTATGGTGTTCTTAGAAAATACTATTATATTGTAATGGAAGAGGTGAAAGAAACGATACGAGATTGTCAACAACATCATGATCGTCATTCCATATTTGAAAATCCATGAAAAATTGTTGGAGCCATGATGATAATAATAAAAATTTCAGCATGATTTTGAAAAAATCTAGCTGATTTTTTTGAAAATGTCAATTACAGTGGTCAAGCTTCAGTATTTTGGGTACCCAGGCATTCATGATGGATGCTAAATCCATTTCCGCCATCCAAAAGAAATTTAAACACTCCCACAGTCAAATTTTGGAATTTGTCATCCAAACAAAATTGTGACCTCTTTAGATAAGATTGGAAAAAAATGGTCTACGTTTGTGTGGGAAACATGATTGAATATCAAAGTTCCAAACGAATGTGTACACGCATAGAGGATTATTATGGAAGATTCCTTCTTCAAGGAATCGTAATATAAGCCATGAGGATATTAAATGTCCTTAAAAATTAAAGCACAAAACTCGGGAGCTTCAAGACCCAAGAATGGAATTTGGTATTTGGTAACATTTTACAAGGGAAACATGATTGAACATCAAAGTTTCAAATGAATGCGTACATGCATAGAGAATTATTATGGAAGATTCCTTCTTCAGGGAATAGTAATATTTTCAAACGAATGCGTACACGCATAGAGGATTATTATGGAAGATTCCTTCTTCAGGGAATAGTAATATAAGCCATGAGGATATTAAATGTCCTTAAAAACTAGAGCACAGAACTTGGGAGCTTCAAGACCCAAGAATGGAATTTGGTAACATTTTTAAATGGAGTTTCCAATACAAACTGACGGGAATCACCCACAAGCTTTCAAGTTCATGGCCCCTAAATTTTTGCATTCTTGATAATGTGTTCTCACTGTCTCAATGTCAATTTCATGATGGTTCCAAAAAAAATTACAAAACAATTTTATAAGTTTTAATTTTTATCTATAAAATAGCTACTCCATCATGAAGAACGAATATTATTGCTACTCCATCATGAAGAATAGAGAACTTACGAGCTTTGAGACCCAGGAATGGAATTTGGTAACATTTTAAATTGAGTTTCCAATTCAAGCTTTCTCAATCTGACATAATCACCTACAAGCTTTCAAGTTCGTGGGCCCTAAATTTTTGCATTCTTGATGATGTTTTCTCACTGTTTCAATGTCAATTTCATGATGCTTCCAAAAAACTATAAAACAGTTTTAAAGTGTAAGTTTTTATCTATAAATTAGCTACTTCATCATGGAGAATACACATTTGTTAGGTATTATTTGGCATTTCACATCATGTTGTATTATGCCTCATTGTGTAAGTAAAGCAACATTGTGAATCTAGTGTGAGGAGGACCAAGGTGTATTTAGTTGTCACAATTGATTGAGGGATGAGGCACATTGAAGAGTCATAGATAAGAGAGATGCATTGAAGAGAATTTTGGTATCACATCATGAGGAACGCTGTGAGGCATTTTGCCACCATTTGGTCATCTGAACATATTTTTTACTTTCTAAAACTAGCATTTCCCTGATTTGGAACAAAGATTTTGTTTTATTATGTATGCATTACAGTGTCCATTTTTTATTTCCCTGATGCAATGATAGTAGCTATTGTTAAGAAACATCTTGACGCTTTGAATATCATAAGAGATGAATCTTGGTATTTCATACAGTGAGAAGAGGCGTCTGGTAGAAGTTAGAATGGACTGAGAATTCAACTTTCTTTTTCATTGAAGGTTTGACATTTCAAAATCATCCTAGGGATACATTGACAATTTGGCCAGGGATTTGTGATCTAACTATGCCAGCTAATTCCACTGAGTGTCAGCTTCAATTTCCATATCCAATTTCTAGTAGTTTTAACAGTATGGTTTGAAGGTGGCGAGGGCATCCCTCCCAATCGATGTTTGGGCCCTCAGCCAAATAAAATATTACCTCTCCTCAGATAGAGGTAGCATTCCACATAGTTGTTCATGGCAACATTCTTAGATTAACTTGAGATATAGGCACAAAATATTGCTGAGTATTTACATGATCATGTCTCCTGCAGTTTAGGAACATCTACTCTATCCCATAACAAATTTACATGAAATTGTGTTAATGCATAAGTTATCTTGAAACTGATGACACTTCTTGCATTGACCTACTCTGAAAGAATGGATACTTGTATTTGTTTCCTTCGATTTCCCCCATAAAAAATAATGCATTCACAAAATGCTGGTTACAGTCTCTTTTGAAGTTCACTCGAAGCTTTGGTTTGTACGATTAAAACCACTAAATCTAATGGTCGAGTGAAAAGGGATTTAGAATCGGCCCTATATTCCTCGCTTGAAGAAATCAGGGTCCAAGGTTGTGACTTAGGTGGTATTACTCATATGTTTCGGCTATCGTACATGAAAGGAACTGAAAACCCCAATTCAACTTCAGGTCCAGTGACCTTCAGTGGAAATCTGGATGTGAAGGAAAGAAAAAGGTATTTCAATTATTATGAAGGGATTGATTTGCCTTGTGGTTTTGCCAATTACCGTACCCGAGGGTTCCTTGTGTCTGAAGAAGACAAGAAGGTCATGGAACAGTGCAAGGGGGGTGTGGTAATTTCAACTATATTTGGATCCTATGAAAGATTAATAAACCCAAGAATGTTAAGAAAATCACAATAGAAAACATTTGTTTCTTCATGTTTATGGACAATGAAACTCTCACACTTCTTGCCAGATACCAGATCAAGCCCAATGAGTCTCATAGAATTGGAATTTGGCACATTGTTTTGGTCAGGGAGTTTCCATACAAGGAATCTGTAATGAATGGCCGCATACCCAATTATATTTCCCACAGGCTTTTCTCAAACTGTGTTTACAACATTTGGAAGGATGCCAAGCTACAACTTGTTCTTGACCTCGGCTACCGTACATGAAAGGAACTGAAAATCCCAATTCAACTTCAGGTCTAGTGACCTTCAGTGGAAATCTGGATGTGAAGGAAAGAAAAAGGTATTTCAATTATTCTGAAGGGATTGATTTTCCTTGTGGTTTTGCCAATTATCGTACCCGAGGGTTCCTTGTGTCTGAAGAAGACAAGAAGGTCATGGAACAGTGCAAGGGGGGTGTGGTAATTTCAACTATATTTGGAGCCTATGAAAGATTAATAAACCCAAGAATGTTAAGAAAATCACAATAGAAAACATTTGTTTCTTCATGTTTATGGACAATGCAACTCTCACACTTCTTGCCAGATACCAGATCAAGCCCAATGAGTCTCATAGAATTGGAATTTGGCACATTGTTTTGGTCAAGGAGTTTCTATACAAGGAATATGTAATGAATGGCCACATACCCAATTATCTTTCCCACAGGCTTTTCTCAAACTGTGTTTACAACATTTGGAAGGATGCCAAGCTACAACTTGTTCTTGATCTTTTGTAAATTTTGTAAAATCTCCATGTAACTCACAACGTTGATATTGCTATCTGAAAGCATCCGTACAATACTCATACCATGGAGGAAGCCGTTTTTAAAGTCATATGGAGAAATTGGAGCAAAGAAGCTGTGAGGTATCAAACGGACAGTTACTGTGCCAATGGCTTGCAACCTTGGAGCTCTGAAAATATTCCGTCAAGAAGTGGTATGAGAACTCAACTTTGCTCAATTATGGTGAAGTTTTAGTGGGATAGCATCTGAGATTTGTTTTGAGGTTGGTTCTCTTTGTAACTGATTTTTTGATTTTGTGGGTTGTTGTTGGCATTACAGATGTGGCTGATACTGCACTGATATTGAGAAAGCACACCCTTTCAATGAAGCTATTTTCTTGCCTGTTATTCAATGAATTAGATTTCTTCGATCCTCAGGATCAGTTTCCATTTGCATATGTAAGAGACATGATGACCCCCAAAGTGAGGATTCACATGTTCGAATCAGCCATTTTTAATGCAATAACAAATGTATATCAACATTCTTACAAGGTCAATCGAAGCATTTTCAAAGAGCCTCCTTTGGATCAGCAAATTTCTGAGCCTCCTTTGGACCGGAAAATTTCTTTGGTTTATGAATCTAGAGCCTGGAAATCATATTTGGATAGAATGTGGGCTACATATTATGTTTGATTGTATTAATTCATTTCAAATTTGATTGGCTGCTAATATTATTCTGTTTGATTGTATTAATTCATTTCAAATTTGATTGGCTGCTAATATTACAATTTTCAGAAGCTATCAATTTTTTAAACTGTGAAGGGTCATGAAATAGCGGGAAATAGCAGAATATGGGAGGAACCATACTTGCAAATTTATCCAATCCATGATGTTGATGGATGCCATGCGTGTTAATTTTGTGCTAGATTGGATTAGATTAATTGAAATCATTTTTACTGCTTCTGCCAACATGAGAAGATAGAGATTGTGCACCTATATCTAATATGTGTATTGCATTTAATGGCGTTGATAGAGACTGAATTTTTTTTCCATGTGAATTCCAGTGGTGATTCTCGTTATACTGGAAATGAAGGAAAATACAATGAAACGTGCTCTTCTGGACAGCTGGTATCCAAACTGGGTGTACACCATGAAAACATTTTTAACTCAAACAGAAACAAAGAATTTTTCTAGGTGGCTCTTCGTTGTCAACGCAATCCTGAATTGAAATTTGGTACAAGTTGTAAAGGCTTGCATGTGCACCATCGTGATAGAGCTTTTATTAGATGAGGTGTGACGTGGGAACAAATGTCCCCATATGTTGATTGTTACATTTCTGCATCTTTTTTAGATTTTCCTATCCCTATGTCGCCATTGCTCTTCTATTTATGCACATTTATGCATCTTATTTAGATTTTCATATTCCTATGTCACTATTTCTCCTCAATTTATGCACATTTTGCACCTTATTTAGATTTTTCTATTCCTATGTCGCCATTGCTCATTAATTTATGCCTTACGGCGTTTCCTTGGCAACATTCTTAGATTAACTTGAGATATAGGCGCAAAATATTGCTGAGTATTTACATGATCATGTCTCCTACATTTTAGGAACATCTACTCTATCCCATAACAAATTTACATGAAATTGTGTTAATGCATAAATTATCCTGAAACTGATGAAATAGCCTCCGCAAGACATTAAACCACCTTCACCATACTAATTACTAGATGATTAGTAACATTTATACATGGCCAACGGCTCCAACTTTGGGGGAAATAGGCTTTCAGCATTTATATATGCCACCCAAAATGCTCACAGAAAATGTCAAATTCAGAGTCCCAGAGTCCCAATTTTGGAAAAATGGATTTTGGAAAAATGGAATGTAAGCATTGATGTATGCCCAGCGTAATGCTGGCACAAAATATCAAATTCACACTAATCCAATAATTCATATATGGACAAAATAAAAGGGCTGCTTCAAACCTACAGGCCTAGAATCAATAAAGGAAGCAGAATTTCACATGTAAAAACTATGATTACCTTGTTAAAGAATAAGTAGTTCTATTTCACATATATCCCATATTACCTTGGAAGGCAAAAGCAATCCAAAATGAAATTTCACATGTAAAAATTATGACTACCCTGCTCCAGAATTAATGGTTTTATTCTACATCGATGCAATATTATCTTCAAAAGAAAAATATGACAGGAGTACATTGGATTACAAAATTGTGAATACAAATCCTACACAACTCAATTCACTACACAGAAAAACCAATACAATCCGCAACAAAATTTCAAGAAAAATTATGAACTATCTATTCTATAAAGGAATCTCAATGACGACATTATCCGTGAGAATCAAAATTAATATTACCCATAACATCTAACTGAGGCCCAAGTGCCTGTTCTTCTGCAGGGTTAATCTCCACTGAATTCTGAGGCTTTTCGGTCGATGGGTGTTTGATCGATATTAATAATTTCAACACTGCCTATGCAAATGGGGCATATGTAGCGCTGGGAGAGCCAAACATCTGCGCAGGGAACATGGAAACAATGGCTACATTTTGGTAACACAAGGCATTTATCACCATCCTTGAATTGATCAAGACAAACCATGCATTCAAGATCGATGTTGATGCAAATATTTTCGACATCATTCTTCTTATCATTGCTGCTCTGTTCGGCGTTGGTGGTGCAAAAGGAAATAGGCAATTTCTGGGAATCAGACTCAAAAAGACCAGATCTTAGGGTGAATGGCGAGGGCGAAAATTCATGAACCGTTTCAGTTTCATGAACCGTTTTAATTTTGGATCAACGATCAAGCTTTGTTTGATCGTCTAACACCACAAATCCACAGTGAATAATAGGACACGGCGACAGCTGGGGTAATTCATTTCAAAGGAAAACGCTACAGCGTAAAAATCAGACTCAAAAAGACCAAATCTTAGGGTGAACGGCGAGGGCGAAAATTCATGAACAGTTTCAGTTTCATGAACCGTTTTAATTTTGGATCAACGATCAAGCTTTGTTTGATCGTCTAACACCACAAATCCACGGTAAATAATAGGACATGGCGACGGCTGGGGTAATTCATTTCAAAGGGAAACGCTACGGCGTAATTATTAATAGAATGTATTATTGATATTTCTGTACTTTATGATCCATCGGTCAGTTCACAGTGGTGTCTACAATTGTGTAGTTCCCATTGTGTAGAGAGTCTGAGGACTATGCGATGTGAATGTTCCACCCAGAAACAATTTCGATATATTTCTGTAAATGGCTTTAGTCAAATGAATCCCATCCCAGTTGAAATGTTGTCCAGGATTTGTACACACAGATGCTCCTACAGCGTCGCATGTTACGCTCAAATTGTAATTATATCAACTACCCATTCCACAAAAAGCCTGTAACACATTATTCTACGGCCCAAAATTCTATGGAGTTCAAAATTTTGAGGGTTGCCCCGTGAAAGTCTGCAAAAACAAATTTAACTTGTGGATATTGTGCTTTAAGTTTTTTCACTCGGGCTTATAGAACATCATTCCCAGTTTTGGATAAATTGTTAAACCTCGGAATGCACCCTATGTTGTCCATTGGTTCTCCAGATGGAGTGTATAGTGTTAAATACGACGATGAGTAGCCAATGGGCAAGTTCTTTTGTACTAAAATCTTCTTTCCTCTACCCACAGTAATAAATTTCTACAGTGCATTTTCAATCTTGGCCACAACTAAAGGGACAAAGCTAGACACTTCTTGCATTGACCTACTCTGAAAGAATGGATACTTGTAGTTGTTTCCTTCGATTTCCACCATAAAAAATAATGCATTCACAAAATGCTGGTTACAGTCTCTTTTGAAGTTCACTCGAAACTTTGGTTTGTACGATTAAAACCACTAAATCTAATGGTCGAGTGAAAAGGGATTTAGAATCGGCCCTATAGTCCTCGCTTGAAGAAATCAGGGTCCAAGGTTGTGACTTAGGTGGTATTACTCATATGTTTCTTCCATTTTTGTTGATACGCCTGCATTTTTTCTATGTGCCTACATTCCATAGGGTGTTGAAGAAAGAATACTTTTGTATTAATTGCAGCAACTCATCGAGTCACTTGCTCATGTGAATTCCTCTTTTTTCAAATTTTGGATTTTACAATGAAATTGCAATCGATTTTCTTTGAGATATTTTTCAGGACAGTTCTATTCAAAACTTGAACATGGCCAATATATTGAAATAACACCATGAGAGCCTCAGAACTTGTGCCTGCATTTATAAGCTATCTTAACTAACCCATTTCTTTTGGTAATCCAACTAACAAAAAAACCATTCCATTTCTTGCCTTTAAAACAGATGGGGCTTGCAATAAGGGTGGGAAAATGATAGTTAATGAGTTGGAGTAATGGTTAGATAGCAACAAAGGTGGGAACAAACTCTATTTTTTATATTAAGTTTTGGTTCTTTGGAACAAAGATTGTGTTTTATTATGTATGCATCACAGTGTCCAATTTTTTTCCCCGATGCAATGATAGTAGCTATTGTTAAGAAACATCTTGACGCTTTGAAAATCATAAGAGATGAATCTTGGTATTTCATACAGTGAGAAGAGGCATTTGGTAGAAGTTAGAAAGGACTGAGAATTCAGCTTTCTTTTTCATTGAAGGTTTGACATTTCAGAATCATCCCAAGGATACATTGACAATTTGGCCATGGATTTGTGATCCAACTATGCCAGCTAATTCCACTGAGTGTCAACTTTAATTCCCATATCCAATTTCTAGTAGTTTTAACAGTCTGGTTTGAAGGTGGCTAGGGCATCCCTCCCAATCGATGTTTGGGCCCTTAGCCAAATAAAATATTACCTCTCCTCAGATAGAGGTAGCATTCCACATAGCTGTTCATGGCAACATTCTTAGATGACCTTGAGATATAGGCACAAAATATTGTTGAGTATTTACATGATCATGTCTCCTGCAGTTTAGGAACATCTACTTTATCCCATAACAAATTTACATGAAATTGTGTTAATGCATAAATTATCCTGAAACTGATGAAATAGCCTCCGCAAGACATTAAACCACCTTCACCATACTAAGTATTAGATGATTACTAACATTTATACATGGCCAACAGCTCCAACTTTGGGGAAAATAGGCTTTCAGCGTTTATATATGCCACCCAAAATGCTCACAGAAAATGTCAAATTCAGAGTCCCAATTTTGGAAAAATGGATTTTGGAAAAATGGAATGTAAGCATTGATGTATGCCAAGCGTAATGCTGGCACAAAATATCAAATTCACAAATGCCAGACGCTAATCCAATAATTCATATATGGACAAAATAAAAATAAAAGGGCTGCTTCAAACCTACAGGCCTAGAATTAATAAAGGAAGCAGAATTTCACATGTAAAAACTATGATTACCTTGTTAAAGAATAAGTAGTTCTATTTCAAATATATCCCATATTACCTTGGAAGGCAAAAGCAATCCAAAATGAAATTTCACATGTAAAAATTATGACTACCCTGCTCAAGAATAAATGGTTTTATTCTACATCGATGCAATATTATCTTCAAAAGAAAAATATGACAGGAGTACATTGGATTACAAAATTGTGAATACAAATCTTACACAACTCAATTCACTACACAGAAAAACCAATACAATCCGCAACAAAATTTCAAGAAAAATTATGAACTATCTATTCTATAAAGGAATCTCAATGACGACATTATCCGTGTGAGAAATTATGAACTATCTATTCTATAAAGGAATCTCAATGATGACATTATCTGCGTGAGAATCAGAATTAATATTACCCATAATATCTAACTGAGGCCCAAGTGCCTGTTCTTCTGCAGGGTTAATCTCCACTGAATTCTGAGGCTTTTCGGTCGATGGGTGTTGATCAACATTAATAATTTCAACACTGCCTCTGCAAATGGGGCATATGGAGCGCTGGGAGAGCCAAACATCTGCACAGGGAACATGGAAACAATGGCTACATTTTGGTAACACAAGGCATTTATCACCATCCTTGAATTGATCAAGACAAACCAAGACTACGATGCAGTGGAGAAGACGTAGCAATCGCCATGGATTTGCCATCGGAAGCTTGCAATAAGGGTGGGAAAATGATAGTTAATGAGTTGGAGTAATGGTTAGATAGCAACAAAGGTGGGAACAAACTCTATTTTTTATATTAAGTTTTGGTTCTTTGGAACAAAGATTGTGTTTTATTATGTATGCATCACAGTGTCCAATTTTTTTCCCCGATGCAATGATAGTAGCTATTGTTAAGAAACATCTTGACGCTTTGAATATCATAAGAGATGAATCTTGGTATTTCATACAGTGAGAAGAGGCGTTTGGTAGAAGTTAGAACGGACTGAGAATTCAGCTTTCTTTTTCATTGAAGGTTTGACATTTCAGAATCATCCCAGGGATACATTGACAATTTGGCCATGGATTTGTGATCCAACTATGCCAGCTAATTCCACTGAGTGTCAACTTCAATTTCCATATCCAATTTCTAGTAGTTTTAACAGTCTGGTTTGAAGGTGGCCAGGGCATCCCTCCCAATCGATGTTTGGGCCCTTAGCCAAATAAAATATTACCTCTCCTCAGATAGAGGTAGCATTCCACATAGTTGTTCATGGCAACATTCTTAGATTAACTTGAGATATAGGCACAAAATATTGTTGAGTACTTACATGATCATGTCTCCTGCAGTTTAGGAACATCTACTTTATCCCATAACAAATTTACATGAAATTGTGTTAATGCATAAATTATCCTGAAACTGATGAAATAGCCTCCGCAAGACATTAAACCACCTTCACCATACTAAATATTAGATGATTACTAACATTTATACATGGCCAACAGCTCCAACTTTGGGGAAAATAGGCTTTCAGCATTTATATATGCCACCCAAAATGCTCACAGAAAATGTCAAATTCAGAGTCCCAGAGTCCCAATTTTGGAAAAATGGAATGTAAGCATTGATGTATGCCAAGCGTAATGCTGGCACAAAATATCAAATTCACAAATGCCAGACGCTAATCCAATAATTCATATATGGACAAAATAAAAATAAAAGGGTTGCTTCAAACCTACAGGCCTAGAATTAATAAAGGAAGCAGAATTTCACATGTAAAAACTATGATTACCTTGTTAAAGAATAAGTAGTTCTATTTCACATATATCCCATATTACCTTGGAAGGCAAAAGCAATCCAAAATGAAATTTCACATGTAAGAATTATGACTACCCTGCTCAAGAATAAATGGTTTTATTCTACATCGATGCAATATTATCTTCAAAAGAAAAATATGACAGGAGTACATTGGATTACAAAATTGTGAATACAAATCTTACACAACTCAATTCACTACACAGAAAAACCAATACAATCCGCAACAAAATTTCAAGAAAAATTATGAACTATCTATTCTATAAAGGAATCTCAATGACGACATTATCCGCGTGAGAAATTATGAACTATCTATTCTATAAAGGAATCTCAATGACGACATTATCCGCGTGAGAATCAGAATTAATATTACCCATAATATCTAACTGAGGCCCAAGTGCCTGTTCTTCTGCAGGGTTAATCTCCACTGAATTCTGAGGCTTTTCGGTCGATGGGTGTTGATCAACATTAATAATTTCAACACTGCCTCTGCAAATGGGGCAAGCGATTCATGCTTGCACTTGGATACCAGCAATCCTGTTTGAGCTGGGTGAGCAGCGGCCATTTGTTGAGATTAGGCAGGTACAGGATTGTGTTTGAAACGACAGGAGAGCACTGATTAAGCCATGACAATTTTTGGGTGTTTGGGCTTGCTACGGCTCATGCTACTCATTCTCCAACTCATATGCCTCAGTTCGTCCGAGACCATTTCTCCAGGAAACGATGTACAGTGTCTTCAGACTACTTACAAGGAATTGAAGGACCCTCAAGGGAACCTCCGCACCTGGAACTTCCAGAACACTAACAATGGGTTTATTTGCAATTTTCTGGGAATTACTTGTTGGCATGATGATGATAACAAAGTGAAGTCAATTTTTCTTCAAGAGTTGGGGCTTCAAGGTGAGTTTCCATCTGGAGTACAGAACTGCAAGAGTATGATGAGCTTGGATCTCTCTCAAAACAGTCTTACGAGTACCATTCCCAAGGAGCTCTGCCAATGGCTTCCTTTTCTGGTAACCATTGATCTCTCCCAGAACAAGTTTATGGAACCTATTCCTGCTGAGGTTCATAATTGCACATACCTCAATATCCTCCGCCTGAATGGAAATCAACTTACAGGGGAAATTCCCTGGCAATTGACACGGATCGACCGTCTCAAGGACTTCAATGTAGCAAACAACAAGCTTACTGGAAATATACCTTCATTCACTCACAACTTTTCTGCCTCTAATTTTCAGGGTAACCCTGGGCTATGTGGGCCTCCCCTTTCAAAGACGTGCACAGCACCGAACAATCCCATGGTTGTTGCGGCTTTTCTTCTATTTGGCATAGTGTTAATTGTCTGGATTTTACTTGGTCTTCATTGGATGATTTCTGAAGCAAAAAGCAGAAGATCTGTCAAAATCCCACCGCCAAGTACCAATGAGCCCAACGATTGGCAGAAATATGTCCGAGCTCGGAGATCTGTTAAAGTTTGCTCGTTCGAGATGCCCATCAGGAAGATGAGATTGGTTGATCTTGTGGCAGTCACTGGCAACTTCAGTGAAGACAATATCGTTTTGCAGGGAAGGAAAGGTATAATCTACAAAGGCAAACTGCCAGATCAATCTTTGCTGGTAGTAAAAAGACTCCGGCCATGTTCAGCACAGACTGAAAAAGATTTCAAGTGCGAGATGAACGCATTGGCCCACATGGGTGTTGATCAACATTAATAATTTCAACACTGCCTCTGCAAATGGGGCATATGCAGCGCTGGGAGAGCCAAACATCTGCACAGGGAACATGGAAACAATGGCTACATTTTGGTAACACAAGGCATTTATCACCATCCTTGAATTGATCAAGACAAACCATGCATTCAAGATCGATGTTGATGCAAAAATTTTCAACATCATTCTTCTTATCATTGCTGCTCTGTTCGGTGTTGGTGGTGCAAAAGGAAATAGGAAATTTCTGGAAATCAGACTCAGAAAGACCAGATCTTAGGGTGAACGGCAAGGGCGAAAATTCATGAACCGTTTCAGTTTCATGAACCGTTTTAATTTTTGATCAACGATCAAGTTTTGTTTGATCGTCTAACACCACAAATCTACGGTGAATAATAGGACACCGCGACGGCTAGGGTAATTCATTTCAAATGGAGACGCCTTACGGCGTAATTATCAATAAAAGAATGTATAAAATTTATTTAATTATTTTTTAATTATATATATATATATATATATATATATATATATATATATATATATATATATAATTTTATTTACAATTATTATATTATATTATATTATGATAAATGTTGAATTTCTAGAAAATCCATTTATGAACATAAACGGAAGGCGCTCCTTACCTTGGGAAAAACAAATTCATGATAAAAAAAGAAACAACTGAAATGTGCACCTTGAATTAATTAATTACTTTATGTAGATCCCCTCAAAATGAATTTGTAAGTTTCATAATAAGGTAAAACCGTACACGACCGCTTAACAAATCTGCAACTGTGCACGTCGATTTAGAGATCTGGATTGTGTAGCAATTACAACAACCATTCCGTTAAAATATAATTCCGTTATTTTTGAGATATTGGGTAAGGAAATAATACCAAGAACCATATAATAATATGTTCAGGCTTACACAACTACGGTACTGGAAGATGAAAGTTATTTCTTAAGATTACAATTTTAAAATAAATTCGCTTATCAAATTGGATGGTTTTTATACATTTTCAAAAGAGGATCTCCACAATTTTGTAATTTTTTGAATTATACTTAATGTAACAAAACATTTACGGAATTCTTTGAACCTTGAAAGCTGCTCTGCAATCTCAACTGCTAGATCACAATTGCAAACAGTGGATTGAATCGTAGCCTGTAGGATGATAGCAACAGTTAATACTTTTTATTTAGAAAAAAGAATATCACAATGACAAATAGCGGATTGAATCGTAGGATGGCAGCAACGGTTAATAGCTTTTATTTAAAAAAAAAATGGAGAGGAGTACATTTCTTTTCGGAGATAAAAAACAACAAGCGTTATATTAAAAATATATGCTGTTACATTTTCCAGAAATCCACAGAACTGCCTCGATGTCTGATAGGGATAAAAAATAAATCACAGAAACACCTGTAGCGAAAAAAACAGAGCAATCCCTCTGCGAGAGTGGGGAGATCTCCAAACAGCTCGAAATAAGCCTGCGGACGAATCACAGGGATCGGAGATAAGGTCCAGCAACGCCTCCCAGGAAAATTGATCAAGGGAACATCATGCAAAGGGGAAAGCCCCTGAACCTATTATAGCACCCTTCTCCAGGCACTCAAAATGTATCAGCCCAGGCAGAGCAGAAACTCCACGATTAGAGAGCCAATTATATGGGGTATTCTGTTCCCGATATACATAGTTGAAAGAAACAAAGTGGAAACAATCCTTCATGCAGGGGATCTGAGAATCACCAAACAGCGCACTCAGGGAGAACTTCCCCATCGCCCAATCAATAATCACCTTCGAATCACTTGAGACGACAATCTCATCCACTGCGAGCCACGAGGCACATCTGAGGGCGAAAACTCATGAACCGTTTCAGTTTCATGAACCGTTTTAATTTTTGATCAACGATCAAGTTTTGTTTCATCGTCTAACACCACAAATCTACGGTGAATAATAGGACACCGCGACGGCTAGGGTAATTCATTTCAAATGGAGACGCCTTACGGCGTAATTACCTCCCCTCAGTGAATGTCTTCCCTGACTTCATCCTTCAATGTTGTGCTAATTATGAGCCTTCTCAAAGGGCAGTGATGGACCCTACTGGAAATGTCCTCTTTTACATTACCCCTCAGTCCATAAATGAGATGCTGCAATTCAAGCCAACTCATCCTTTGGTCCCCCTTTCCATGAAACAATTGTTGGATCAAGCCTCAAAGTTGTCCTCTGTAGAAGTTGACCAAGTTGCCAAGCTGTTTATGCCACCAGAGCATTACTCCAGATTCAAAATCCCCTATCACCATGCTTGGTTTACTGAGGAGGGAAAAATGCTCATATACATGATTTCCTACCTCCTGGGATTCAGA
Source organism: Pinus tabuliformis (assembly GCA_031772625.1). Lineage (NCBI taxonomy): Eukaryota > Viridiplantae > Streptophyta > Pinopsida > Pinales > Pinaceae > Pinus > Pinus tabuliformis. Next base: position 931,500,865 of record CM062816.1, on the reverse strand, counting down.
ACAAGTGAAATTTTGGATGAAACTGTCTTTGCTTTGATGTCTATCTTTGCTCCAGGACGGCCCCCTGCTGTCAAGTATGATTATGCCACCTTCATAGCTAACAAAATTCATGAGAAGTTCATGAATTTGGAGAGAGAAAGAGTGTTCAAGTACACTTCATATATATATCATTTGCTGCTATACTATCAGTCTGATAGTTTCCCGGTCTTTCTTAAAAATTGGATGCTAGGGGGGAGCGAAGGTCTGTAATATTTTGGTCCTCAGTGTTCCATCATGTTAATTTCTCCCCATACACCTACTGTGAGTTCATTGACCTTTTTATCTATCTAGCCACTTGCTTATTGTCAACAGATCCTCCTCCGAGGCTCACTGCTGAGATGCAGAGAATCCTACACCTCTCAAAGGGATACAGCATTGGTGACTGGTACTACTACCAAAACCACACTATAATAAGGATCTATGGCTATGAATTAGCCCCATACAGACTACCAAAATATGTCCCCATGAGACTCTTTGCCTTGGAGTACTATCGGCAGTTCAACAGTGCAGATTTAACTCACTTCTATGGTGCTAGGAAAAAGGCACAGCTTAAAATAAGACATCAATTGGGCCCCTTTATCTTTAATAAAAGGGAAGAAGCATGGAAGGATGCTGACACTATTCTGAGAGAGAAACTTAAGCTCAAACTAAGTTTCCATTGGTCACCATATGACCCTGAACATTTCATAAGCTTTAGAAGAGTTAAAAACAAGCTCACAGGGTATGTGCACCACAGAATCCTTGAAATTGAACAATATGCCAATCAACAGGAATGGGTAGAGGGCACACTAGTGGAAGAGCTCACTAAAGAAGAAATAATAGAAAAAGCAATCAAAAACCTTGAAAAATCAGTTGACTTGGAATCTTTTGGACAGGTGTTTTTCACATCTCCTCGGCACCTTGGAGAAGGCACCTCATCTGCCACGGCTTCCCAACAGCCTGCCCAAGAAAGTGCTCCACTAGTAGGGACATCTAAAGGAAAAGAGGTGCAACATTCAGAGCAGTAGGTGCACCATTTAGAGCAGCAAGAGACAATGGTAGACCGACCAGTTTCAACAGATGAACAAAGCCAAGGGCAAGACCCTTTAGCACAAGCAAAGGTGACTGAAATCCCTGTGTTACAGACTCCTCTTAATGAGGAAAGGGCCAAGAAAAGGGATAGACAGGAGGAGACACCCACAGGGGCATCTACAGATCAGCAAGGAGAAAAGAGACAAAGATTAAATCCTTATTCAGAAGAAGAATTGCCAGAGGGGCCAACTGAACAACAAGTTCCCCCAAGTATGGAAACATTAGCTAGCTCCTTTCAGCCAGAGCAATAGAGACAACAAGGTGTGGAGGTTACATCCACTAGGCAATAGAGCAAACATGGCTCTGACATCAAGAAGGAATTCACTGATATCAAGGCCAGAAATGAGCCAGTGAGGTTCCAGCTCTATAACCAATTGCTGAGAATGGCTCCCACTAATAAATAAAGGCTAATGGCAGCTTATGATATCCAGGAAGGGAAAATGACCCTTAGTCATTTCAGACCTACAATGCAGCAACCAAAATCATCTGCTGACTATATTAGAACCAATCTAGAAGTTCTCTCCAAGGACATCCATCCAATGGACTAGATTGAATTACACAAGCAGACCGGTGAAATAGTATATTCTACCTTGGCAGACAAAACATTATTGGCTCATAGATTGCAAAATTCAATGCACAATACTTTTGCCCAACTAGAATTAGATAAGGCCTCCTCAATGGCTAAGGATAATAGAATCAAATCCTTGGAGGAGATTATTATAGAGTTGGGGAATGATCCCAAGGATCCTAAGGGAATTCAGGCCTTGATCAAAAAGAAAGAGGAAGACATAGCAGCCCTCAGAAGACAACAAAGGCTGCCAGCTACAATACATCCTCAAACCATAGAGGTAGCACAATAAAAAGAAGAGGAGGATGTGGTTACCTTGCTTATGAGGATGCATAAAAGACTGATAGAAACAGAGAGTGCCTTGGAAGCATCACTACAAGGGAGATAGGGAGAGTTGGCCTCTCAACCAGTTCAAACAACTCGCATTCTTATAGATGCTCCTCCTACGGTCACCACAACAGCCCCCCCTACTGATCCAACATCAATAGCAGATGCCTCAACTTCAGCAACAACTAGAGCAGCAGCAGAGCAAGAGGCTAGCCTGAGTATGGAGGAGATGATGAAAGAAATAAAGGCTTTGGAAGTACAGATGGTAGAATTGAAAGAGGCCAAAGAAAAGCTGGCCAAAACTGAGGTAAGATATGAAAAATCAAAGATGGATGTAGCTGAGAAGACAAGGGAAGTAAAAACCTTGGAGAAAAGGATAAAGGAGCTGGAAAAGGAGCTTACTCTTGATAAGGCTCTAGCTGAGGTCAAGAAAATTTTGTGGGCCAAAATTGGCCAATCCATTACGGACCAATGGTAATCAATTAAAACTATACATGAGCAAATGGAATTGATAGGCTTAGCTCAATTTGAAAATCAAAAGGCTAGAGCATCACTAGGAAATATATCTGAGCAAGCCAATAGAATGATTCAATTTCTCAATACTCATACCAAAGAGAAGTTGGCAGCAATAGGTATCAGGAACATGACAGATACCATCTTACTAGTGAAAAGGGTGCTGACCCTAAGGAATTTTGTGCAGACTCTGGAAAGAAAATGCTAAGAAATGCAGGCAGAGGTAAATGACTTCAGAATAAAGTTTGTAGCATTACAGAGCAGAGGGCTACCCAGTTTATTAACCAGCGCTGGAAGACTACTATCCCATGAGCAATATGCCAACAGGGTAAATAACTATGCCTCCAATCAAATTATAGCATCCTCAAGCACCTCAGAAGAAACAGGGCCTCCCTCTGGACAGAGTCTTTATGACAAGCTCGAAAATCTGTTCTACATTAAACATGAGATAAACCATCTTTTTGAAGTCCAACCCAACTTTTATAGATACGCCGAAGCTGATGAAACACTGATAAAAATACAAAGACATCAACTTCCTACAGAGGATTGGTGGAAAGGAATGCTGGAGACATTACTCAGGTAATTTTGTTTATTGTTCTTTTGATCAGCTACAGGTCAGCAAATACAGAGGCACAGTCCACCTGTCAAAGGGAAGAACATCAAAAAATCAGAAAATGAATGGTGACTACAGCTCTTTGATGAAAACCGAGCACTGATGACAAGGCCAAGACAGCGACACAACAACATAGCAACATCAAGGCAACAAACGCAGAGTAAACGCTTAGCAACCAACTGACTCACTCAGCCCAGAAAGTCAAAATACCTCTAACAAATTGGACAGCTAGCACATTGACATTCACTGTAGCATTTATTTCCCTCATTTACTTCTTCTTAAGAGTTGGTAAAGGAAGTTATGACTTCAGAACTTATCTTCATGATATTTTGTATCTCCCTGTTTGTATAAATACCTCCCCATAATATGTATTTGGGGTTGGTGATTTTCTCTCTGGACTGCGCTGTAAATTCTCAGATTGTTTTAATACAAAAGCTATTGAAGTTCACTTTTGATGATTGTTTGGATGTGGATTTGATGTTCTAGGACCTGCTACAGAATTCCTGTGTCATTCTATGGATCAATAAGTTATTCTAAACTGTGTTTTATGTTTTCTGTGTTTGCAAATTTCATATATGTTCCATAATCTTGGTAACAGAGAAGAAGAATAGCCCAGGATTTGTTTAAATGCACCCTGTGTTCAATCTCTGCTATTAATTATCTTTTCTTCAGAATTAGTCATAAATATGAATTCTTAACTGCTCATATTTTCACTGATTCTTTCACTTTGAATATTAACTAGGAATTTTTTATTGCTCCTTGATAATATTCATGCACTTTACCTCTACCAGAATAATGAAAGATTATTGATTACCTTTCATTCCGTGACTTCATTCCATCAATTTCCAGGTTGAAAATTGTTCCTAGACTGCCTATCTTGCTCTGTAGCATTACCATTTACCCAAGAAACACTTTCAGCAGTACACCATCATTGACTCCATTGCCCAATAGTATAGACTCTTTTGGACTTTTCATCCCAGCTCTGCCTGAAATCACCATCCAACAAACTAAAAATCAAACTCTGTGCATCATAACTAGCCTAAAATACTCCAAAACAAAGCTAAAATACAAAGAGAGAGCCCTCTCTGGTTGCAGGTAGGCTAGAACCTGCAGCTAAAAGATTGGTTAGTGGTTACCTCGGCCGTATTCCCTTCAGGAGGCAGGGAACAACCTGAGTGATAACATCATTGGCGACTCAACTGGGGAACTGAATGACTAATTGTAACTACTGTGTATTTTCTAAAGCTACAGATGGAGCCTGAAATTAGCCAGGTAGCCTTTGAAAATGTCTTTGCTCTGTATTTACAGGAGTAAATAAAAGCTGCTTCAGTCAATCTCCAGTATAGTTTTAGGCTTTAAACAACTGTTCCAAAGATTTGATCAATTTCCCTATTTCAACATATTCAAAGGAAAGCCCAAAGCCTCCTATATTTCAAAGAAACCCTTGTAGAATATTGTGAAAAATTGTGATCTTAAAACATTCCCGAAAAATACCAAAAAACAAATTTAGAAGCTGGCTCCAAAGAAGAAAACCCGGTACACCAGGTCAAATCCTGACCCAGATCCTCCAGCTATTTTTGAAAATCCCAATTTAATTCCTAAGACCCTTAGGAAACAAGGAACTCTAGAAAAATCTGCTGATTTAAACCTTCAAATAGTTCAGCAGAACTATTTCCCAACTCCTTCTAAAGTGTCAGTCTGTCCTCACATTACTGTTGCTTCTCCTAGTTCTTCATCCACCTCTCAAAGCACCTTCTCCACACCGCCATCCATTGCACATATTTCTACCGTTGTCCCTGCAGTTTCAGCTATCCCATTCCTTCTTGTTGCCCCATTTATCCCTGTAAATATGGAAAACCGTTATGCTCCATTACAATTACCTGGAAATCTAGGGGCTATGCCTCAGGATTATCAGACCAAAATCACATATTTTGATGGTACTGGCTCTTATACAGCCCATCAACACACTAATAAAATTCAAGATTATTTTGAGAATTATGAAATTGATGATGATGATGTGAGAATGAAGATCTTTGTTCAGAGTCTAACTGGTGATGTAAAGATTTGGTTTAGAGCACTTGCCGCAAATTCTATAGCTGATTCAGAAGTTCTTTATCAATCCTTCTTAAACAGATGGGAAAAGAAGAAAGACCCTTTACACATCTTGACGGAATATGACAATTTGAAAAGAGGCCCACAAGAAACTGTCCAAGACTATTGCGCCAGGTTCAATAATGTTTATAATGCTATTCCTCAAAACCTTAGACCTCCACCTGACTTAGCTTTGATCAAATTCCCTGATGGATTTGATTTTGATATGGCGTATCAATTGAGGGAAAGAGCCCCTCCAAGTTTAGCAGACATGCAAAATATAGCTGTTAGTGTGGAGGCAAACCTGATTGCTAAACGAAATCGGGCAAGAGATGAAAGAAGAACAACTTTCAAATAAGAGCCTTCAGCATTTGAACAAAAACTGGACGCAATCATCAAAGGCATGGACAGACTTGGGGATAGGGTGGAAACTATTGAAAGGAAATCATCATGGGAAGGTCAACCAAGTAACAATGCAAGAAACCCAAACTTTTGAAAAAATCAAAATCCAAATGTTGGAAGGGTTGGCCCTGAACAGAACATAAGACCTCCATTTCAAGAGAACTATGCTGAGGCCTCAACCTCTAGTGAGCTAGTAGAGGACACCCAAATCAACTTGATGGGGTTAAACAGTGAGCAACAAATTTTTCTAACACAAGATGACCAAGAAGCTCATAATTTTAACCAATTTCAAACCAAATCAGGAGAGTCATTTGATTTCAGGGAAGACTATGATGCAGCGGTCTATGAGGTTCATAAACAGTACAAGTTAAGAAGTAGAACCATAGATGTGCCTGAACCTACCAAGCTGAAGGATACTAAGCAGCCAAAGAAAACAAAAGATAAAGTTGTCCTGATAGAACCCTCTACCAAAATAGACCCAGACCCAAAGGAAGTCATTGTGGAAGATATATCAGACTTACAACCTTCAAGAAAATAGTCATTCACATCCCATTCCTCAAAATAAAGTTTGAATCACCCTCTTGAAAATAATTTCAAATCAGATGTACCTAAAAACAACACTCATAATCAAGAGAAGGTCAATGAAAATTCAGCTGAAAAGGAAAATCCTGCTGTCCATAATACAAAAATTCAGATAGAGAAACATTTTAACTTAGAAACAGAAATAGGTAAGATGAAAATAGCTATTCCTCTCTCTGAATTGGCTAAACATGAAGTATACAGACAACAAATCAATAGATCACTACAGATACCAGAGAATAGGGATGCAGTCAATGTTCTTGATGATCAACCAGAACTGATTTTTGGTCCTGAAGTCAATGGTAAAACAGTAGATGGAGGCGTTCCTCCATTTTTTGTGAGTTTAAACATTCATGACAAAGTGCTACATAATGCAATGTTTGATTCGGGAGCTTCCCATAACCTAATGCCTAAATCTGTGATGGAGAGACTAGACCTGGACATCACAAGGCCCTACAAAGATTTGTTTTCATTTGATTCCAGCTAGGTCAGATGTCTAGGCCTAATTAAAGACCTTTGTGTATCTTTAGTCCAATATCCAGCCAAAACAATCTTGATGGATGTGGTGGTATCTGATATTCCACCTAGGTATGGTATGCTGTTGTCAAGACTTGGGGTGCAAAAATCCAAGGGTCTCTGCAGCTAGACATGTCCTATGCCACTATTTCAGTCTTTGGACAGCCAAAGAGATTATACCGGGAAACACTAATGAAATATGTGGTTAGTAGTCAAGAAAAACCCCAAAATTTCCCCATCTATTCTATGCATTCCGATATGGATTCTTTCATTTTATATAATGCTGAGATGTGTCCCAGAACCAATGTCAAATTCCTATAAGCAGCACAAACACAAAGCATAGATGAACAATATAGTGCCCAAGATCAAAAAACTGTTGATATGATTGATGCAACAAAGGGAAATGATATATCATATGAAATACAAGAGCCAAATCTGCCCACTGAACAAGCTTCTAAAACTCGTAAGGTTAATCATAACCAAGAGACCTTATGGTACTTAGAGTTTGATGTCTCTGTGAACAAATTAGGAGTGGGGGCAGGGGTTTGGATACACAACATGCAAAATGACCATGTTGAAGGTCATGCATATAGGTTAAATTTCAGATGTACAAACAATATGGCCGAGTATGAAGCCCTTTTGTTAGGACTCAAACTGATCAAAGGTCTTGGGGCAACGAAGGTTTCAATTTTAGGGGATTCAGATCTGATTATAGAACAGATGAAGGGAAACTTTGTTACAAATGATCTTAGGTTGAGGGCTTATAGAGGGGCAGCCATTGAAATACTTAACACTTTCTCAGAATCTCAACTCACCAAAATTCCTAGAAAGCATAATTTACATGCACATAGCTTGGCAATTTTTGCCATCACATGCAAGCTTCCATTTGAGCCCAATCACCATTTCACTGCTGAAATCAAACACAGACCTGTTGTCCCAGATAATGTCAGAAATTGGCAAGTATTTGAAAATGATACACAGATAAATAATTTCCTCACTCTGAAAGAGGAATTCTCTAGTATAAACATTGATACAAGCACCGTTGATGAACAACAACAAATAGACAAAATCGCGCAAAGTATATCGGTTAAAACAACAAATCTGATTTTGCATCCAAAAACTTTTGATGAAAAAAATTTACAAGAACTGAGGCAAACAGACCTTGATGAAATAGTTGAGGCAGAGTCTGAAGTAATTGAACTAAAGGATAATTTTCTGCCCATGGGATTAACTCCTTTAGAAGATATATTTGATTCAAACGACATTCCTAGAAAGCCAAAAATGCAGCCACTAAATGCAGAAATTGAGGACTGAAACATTGGAACCACAGAAAATCCAAAAATGGTAAAACTCTCCAAAGCGTTGCCTGCTGATCAGAAGTTAAAATACATTGACTTGTTTAAGGATTTCCAAGATGTCTTTGCCTGCAGCTATGAGGACCTAAAATCTTATGATACTTCAGTTATCCAACATACCATACCTTTGAAAGAGAATCAAAAACCTTTTAAACAAAAGCTTATAAGGGTGAATACTGTCCTCCTTCCCTTGATTGAAAAGGAAGTTAAACGAATGTATGAAGCTGGAATCATTGCACCTATCAGGTTCTCAGAATGGATTTCAAATCTAGTGCCTACTAGGAAGAAAACGAGAGAGATAAGACTGTGTGTTGATCTAAGAAATTTGAATAAAGTCTCTCTCAAAGACCATTACCCCTTACCAAAAATGGATCATATCCTACAAAGGGTAGTAGGAGCTTCTAGGATCTCGTTGCTAGATGGATTCTCAGGATTCAATCAGATTTTAGTCCACCTTGATGACCAAGACAAAACTGCCTTTACAACACCTTGGGGAACCTTCAAATATGTCAAAATGCCTTTTGGACTCAAAAATGCAGGGGCCACATTTCAAAGAGCAATGGATATAGCCTTTTCCAAGGAGATCCATGATTTTTTAGTCATATATCTTGATGATCTCACTGCTTTTTAAAAATTAGACCAAGAACATTTAGAGCATTTAAGGCAAGTGTTCCTATTTTGCAGAAAATATGGCATATCATTGAACCCAAAGAAATCACTATTTGGCCTGGAGGAAGGCAAACTCCTAGGGCATATAATTTCAAGAAATGGCATTAGAATTGACCTGGACAGAATTCAAGCCATCCTCCAAGTCCCTCATCCAAGAAACATCAAAGAACTGCAAGCTTTTTTAGGAAACATCAATTTCCTAAGAAGGTTCATTCCTAATTTGGCTGAGCTAATAAGACTGTTGAACAATATGTTAAGGAAATATTCCAAAGTCAAATGGAAAATGGAAGCTAACAAGCCTTTGAGGACATCAAAACAGCCCTAACAAAAACAACAATCCTCACAAGTCCCAAATTTGATAGAGAGTTCATCATTTTTTCCTTTGCATCTGAGCATACTATTACTACTGTCCTATTGCAAAAGGATGATCAAGGGTGTGAGAAGCCCATTGCTTTCTTTAGCAAAGCCCTCAGAGATGCTCCCTTAAAATATCAGATCATGTAAAAGCAAGCTTATGCCCTTGTAAAAGCCATCAAGGATTTCAAAGTTTATATCCTATACTCACATGTGATAGCCTATGTCCCTAATGCTGTGGTTAAAGATATTTTAACACAAGAAGGAATTGAAGGTAAGAGGGGAAAATGGATAGCCAACATCTTAGAGTATGACATTGAAATCAAGCCTACAAAACTGATAAAAGGACAAGGGCTAGCCAAGCTAATGACTGAAACCAATTTTCAAGCCCTTGACATCAATGAACTGGATAACGAACAGGAGATGGCGACTTCACATATCAATCATGCCTTTTTACAATCACCTTGGTATGCCGACATATGTTTTGTATTGTTAAACCTGCAAGCTCCTCCAGGGTTTTCCAGGACTAAAAAGAGATTCTTGAAAATGAAGGCATCAAAGTTTTGTATTATAGAGAATGTCTTATTTTGGAAAAATCATGAAGGTATTTTGCTCAATTGCCTAACATTGGATGAAGTTGACAATGTACTCAAGGAATTTCATGCAAGAGACTGTGGAGGACACTTGTATTGGAACTCAACAGCTGATAAAATGCTAAGGGATAGATTTTATTGGCCCTCCCTATTTACTGATGTGAAAAAATTTGTGATATCTTGCCACAAATGCCAGATATTTGAAGGCAAGAAAAAGCTGCTCCCTTTGCCCCTTAAACCTATTTCAACTGAAAGACCATTTCAACAATGGGGTTTAGACTTCATCGGTGAAATTCATCCTTCCTCTTCTAGCCAACACAGGGGGATTTTGACTGCCACAGACTATTTTACCAAATGGATAGAAGCCATCCCTTGTAGGCAAGCCAATGACTCAATCATCATGCAATTCTTAGAAACCAACATCTTGTCTAGATTTGGCTGTCCAGAAAAGATTATTACCGACAATGCTGCTGCTTTCAAATCCAAAAGAATGATCAATTTTTGCCACAATTACCACATTACCTTAGGCCACTCCATAGCCTATTACCCTCAAGGTAATGGACTAGCCGAGTCATCCAATAAAAGCCTCATCAACATCATCAAAAAGGTCTTGGAGGAGAATAAAAAGAATTGGCATAAAAAACTTGTGAATGCACTATGGGCAGACAGATTGACCACCAAAAGATCCATTGGAACAAGTCCATATGAATTGGTATACGGTCTAGAGGCTATTTTCCCCTCCTCCTTAGGAATCCCTGTGATCAAGTTGCTACAAGAAATACAAGCAGAGCCTAATGATATTCAGAGAAGGATCAATCAAACTATTCACTTGCAGCAGACAAGAGAAGAAGTATATCAGAGAACCCAGATTCTACAAGATAAACTCAAAAAGATCTTTGACAAAAGAACAAAAGCTGAAGATTTCTTCATAGGAAACAAAGTGTTTATTTGGGACTCTAGGAGGGAAGATAAAGGGAAGCATGGAAAATTTGATTTCCTGTGGAAGGGACCTTATGTTATTCATGCTGTGCAAGGTAACAACACCTATTTTTTGAAGAGTTTGGATGGCACAGATACTGAGGAAGGCCCAGTCAATAGGCGAATTCTCAAGCATTATTTTGACTCCCTTTGATCAACACAACACAAATGTATATTGTACATAAATAGTTGTATTTCCACCAGTTTTCATTTACAACAATTAGATAAGGAACAAGATGCAACAGATTTTGAGGAAAAGTCAAGGAAGTACATTACTTTTTGTGCGAGATTTCGAATTTACCAGAAAAGATCAAGAAGAAAACTTGGGAATTATAAAAATAATGATAAGCACTCAGAGAAACCAGCAAAGACAGAGCTGTAATTTCAAAAAGATAAGCTCATAAGGAGTGCATACAGCCTACAAAGGTTTAGATCATTGGTTTCCAGGAGAAGGAAGTTTTGAAATTACTATAGCCAACTAAGAATAAGGCCATCTGACCTGCTGTTCTTGGCTTTTCACCAGGAAAAGCCATCCCTAAGTGGAGCCACTATTAGGTTCCTATACCAATAGGTTTCATTTTTCATGATTGACTATGGAAGTGCCAAATATGATCATCCTTTCCAGGTTGCAAAGGTTCCATATTTTGTATATAGATAAATAAAATTAAAAAATGTAAAGAGGGTATTCCCTAAAAGAGAAATCAAAGGGCAAAAAGAGTAAATTGGTAAGAAAAAATGATAGAAATGAACCCCAAACTAAAAGACCAGGAAAGTGGCCAGTCAAAATGCCACTGCTATCTTATTTGCAAGTTCACAATGAGAAAATATTGTTGTTTATCACACTTGATGGATGGCCCAACAGGTCAATCTAGACATTCCATGTTTAAATTGCTTGTTATACAGTAGAGAATGAAGGTCTGTCCAAACAGTGCAAGCTTGGCAGATGAGTAGATAGGTAGAGAAACAAAGAAGCCCAAATGCTTAATCTGGGCCCTTGGAAGAGATAAGGGTAGATTTATATAGGAGGGCAGTCAAAAGAAAAGAGGAATTTCAGGGTTTGCTAGTTCAAGTGCACCCAACCAAAAGGAAGAAAAAATGCTAGGTGTGTTAGGCTGGGTAAGTAGTTTGAGGTTGCAGAAACAAGGTTGTGATCTTTTTGCCTTGTCAAGAAGGACTCGTATCATCAATGACACAAGGACCATGGCAGTTGTTTGGTTGCATAACACTGGAAGCATGACTAATGTCCTCTCATTCCCCCAGAAATCATTTACTAACATCCCCACAAGGACCTTGGGATCTGCCCAATAGTCCTGCTTCACTTCATTTTATGAGAAATGCTAAGTCAAACTCTGAGTTTACTTAATGAAAAGAAGCCACATTTCTTGTGTAAAAATCATCATTCCATACTCCTTTCATTTTCTTATGTCTAAGTTTTCACTTTACAAACTTAGCATTTGTTCATGCAGTCTCATTCCATAAAGTCATATTAACATCTAACTTTATTATTTAGCTCCCTAAATCATTTTCCCACCCCTATTTTTACAAAAACTATATAAAACCCAAAAAATCTAAATATCCCTACCCATTGGCAATTATAGCCATATAATACAATTTTCGGGGAATATTAAGTCCATTTGGGACTTTAGTATTAACCCTTCCGAGTATAAACCTTTGGAGTTTATTTAACCTCTAGTTAAATAAATAACCACGCTCACACCACCCACCTAAACTTTATATTAAACCCTCCCATACTTGCCATACATTCAAACTTTGGTGTGCGTGTAAACCTCGGGTTTCATTTAAACATCCGGTTAAACGAATAATCGAGGCGCCCAAATAACCCATAAATCCAAAGTTCTAAACCCCTGCATCATTATATAATATTAAATATACGGGCGGGTCCCCGCGCCGTATCGTACCAGCACTTGCGCATCCCGTCAGCCGTTGGATTGCGCCCGCCAGATCCAATGGCCCACGCTGATATCGGAGCCACCCCGTTGTACGAGGGTTAGCGCCCGATAGAAAGTGGTTTTGCCACCATACGCAAGGACATGTGGCTCGTTTCTATTGCATCGGGCCCGCGCTGACACAAACCGCCCCCGCACCAAAAGCGATCCGATGGAAACCGCTTACCGCTCGTCCTCCCTGCCGGCCACGTCATACACCACGCCAGCGCCTGCACTACTGTACAATCCTTCGTGGCTGCCCCGTCACTCATCCACATTAGCTGCCACGTTACCCTCCATACCATGCTACAGGACAAGGTGACGTCATGCTGACGTCAGCACAAAAAGTGCCAAAAAGTCCGAAAAAACACAAATTTTCGTTAAAAACCCACGAAAGTGATGTTTTTGTTTGTTTTTATGTGACCAATGGTAAAAGTCTGTGCATGAGAATTACATCCAAACCGCCATTGATGTCCCAGGCTACCACCCAGGCGTATTCAACCTGCAAACCCGACCTCCTTGGCTCTATCTGCAACTCCATTCCACAACAAAGTCTCGAACAAACAGGTATTTACTCGGGAACGCTGATAAAACCTATTTTTTCATAATTCTCTATAAAAGATCACTAATACAGCTAAATTCAACTCAAGAAAATTATCGTCCGCAAGCTCCTTCGCTCTACCTTACTGTGTAACTATACTTTCAAGCAAAACCTGCCAATTCGGTGGCCCTCTGCAAATTTCCCCTGAAACTTGAAATTGAGCTCATTTCTGCCCGTAAAACCATCAAGAAAGAACCTGTAGGCAAAGCAATATTTTCACCATTTTCTCAAGCTTCCTAGATAAACTCTGAAGACTTGGTTTTTTCTTTGAAATCTTGCCCAGAGAGGCCATTTCCATATAAACTCAATTTGCAGCATTCTTGTTGGAAAATCCAATGTCAGGACTCTGTTTCCTGTTGAAATATAGACCAAATCCAACTATAATCACAGTAAACTATGGAGGCTCCAGTGGCCCTGAATATTGCACCATTAAATGCACCTCACAGAGAGTTAGAGCGGCTACCTCTTGCTGACAGAGACTTTCAGATTGATGATATGGAGGGAGACAAGCCTCACCTTCAGGCTTTCTGTGAAATACGGAATAACTTTAGAAACAAAGCTGACCTGTTTGGAATATGGGAGTCTAATATGCCTATATATTACCTGCCCTCAGTGAAGACCCTGACTTCATCCATCAATGTTGTGCTAATTATGATCCTTCTTAAAGGGCAGTGATGGACCCTGCTGGAAATGTACTCTTTTACATTACCCCTCAGTCCATAAATGAGATGCTGCAGTTCAAGCCAACTCAGCCTTTGGTCCCCCTTTCCATGAAACAATTGCTAGATCAAGCCTCAAAGTTGTCCTCTGCAGAAGTTGACCGAGTTGCCAAGCGGTTTAGGCCACCAGAGTGTTACTCTAGATCCAAAATCCCCTATCATCATGTTTGGTTTACCGAGGAGGGAAACATGCTCATAGACATGATTTCCTACATCCTGGGATTCAGAACAAGTGAAATTGTGGATGAGACTGTCTTTGCTTTGATGTCTATCTTTGCTCTCGGACAGCCCCTTACTGTCAAGTATGATTATGCCACGTTCATAGCTAACAAAATTCATGAGCAGTTCATGAATTTGGAGAGAGAAAGAGTGTTCAAATACACTTTATATATATATCATTTGCTGCTGTACTATCAGTCTGATAGTTTCCCGGTCTTTCTTAAAAAATTGGATGCTAGGGGGAAGCGAAGGTCTGTAATATTTTGGTCCTCAGTGTTCCATCATGTTAATTTCTCCCCATACACCTACTGTGAGTTCATTGACCTTTTTATCTATCCAGCCACTTGCTTATTGTCAACAGATCCTCCTCCGAGGCTCACTGCTGAGATGTAGAGAATCCTACACCTCTCAAAGGGATACAGCATTTGTGACTGGTACTACTACCAAAACCACACTGTAATAAGGATCTATGGCTATGAATTAGCCCCATACAAACTACCAAAATATGTCCTCATGAGAATCTTTGCCTTGGATTATTATCGGCAGTTCAACAGTGCAGATTTAACTCACTTCTATGGTGCTAGGAAAAAGGCACAGCTTAAAATAAGACATCAATTGGGCCCCTTTATATTTAATAAAAGGGAAGAAGCATGGAAGGATGTTGACACTATTCTGAGAGAGAAACTTAAGCTCAAACTAAGTTTCCATTGGTCACCATATGACCCTGAACATTTCATAAGCTTTAGAAGAGTTAGAAACAAGCTCACAGGCTATGTGCACCACAAAATCCTTGAAATTGAACAATATGCCAATCAACAGGAATGGGTAGAGGGCACACTAGTGGAAGAGCTTACTGAAGAAGAAATAACAAAAAAAAGCAATCAAAAACCTTGAAAAATTAGTTGACTTGGAATCTTTTGGACAAGTGTTTTTCACATCTCCTCGGCACCTTGGAGAAGGCACCTCATGCGCCACGGCTTCCCAACAGCCTGCCCAAGAAAGTGCTCCACCAGTAGGGGCATCTAAAGGAAAAGAGGCACAACATTCAGAGCAGTAGGTGCACCATTTAGAGCAGTAAGAGACAATGGCAGACCGACCAGTTTCAACAGATGAAGAAAGCCAATGGGAAGACCCTTCAGCACAAGCAAAGGTGACTGAAATCCCTGTGTTACAGACTCCTCTTAATGAGGAAAGGGCCAAGAAAAGGGATAGACAGGAGGAGACACCCACAGGGGCATCTGCAGATCAGCAAGGAGAAAAGAGACAAAGATTAAATCCTTATTCAGAAGAAGAATTCCCAGAGGGGCCAACTGAACAGCAAGTTCCCCCAAGTATGGAAACATCGGCTAGCTCCTTGCAGCCAGAGCAAGAGAGACAACAAGGTGTGGAGGTTACATCCACTAGGCAACAGAGCAGACATGGCTCTGACATCAAGAAGGCATTCACTGATATCAAGGCCAGAAATGAGCCAGTGAGGTTCTAGCTTTATAACCAATTGCTGAGAATGGCTCCCACTAATCAATAAAGGCTAATGGTAGCTTATGATATCCAGGAAGGGAAAATGACCCTCAGTCATTTCAGACCTACAACGCAGCAACCACAATAAACTGCTGAATATATCAGAACCAATATGGAAGTTCTCTCCAAGGACATCCATCCAATGGACTAGATTGAATTACACAAGCAGACCGGTGAAATGGCATATTCTACCTTGGCATACAAAACATTATTGGCTCATAGATTGCAAAATTCATTACACAATACTTCTACCCAAATAGAATTAGAGAAGGCCTCCTCAATGGCTAAGGATAATAGAATCAAATACTTGGAGGAGATTATTATAGATTTGGGGCATGATCCCAAGGATCCTAAGGGCATTCAGGCCTTGATCAAAAAGAAAGAGGAAGACATAGCAGCCCTCAGAAGATAACTCAGGCTGCCAGCTACAATACATCCTCAAACCACAGAGGTAGCACAAAAAAAAGAAGAGGAGGATGTGGTTACCTTGCTTATGAGGACGCATAAAAGACTGATAGAAACAGAGAGTGCCTTGGAGGCATCACTACAAGGGAGACAGGGAGAGTTGGCCTCTCAGCCAATTCAAACAACTCACATTCTTACAGCTGCTCCTCCTACGGTCACCACAACAGCCCCCCTACTGATCCAACATCAATAGCAGATACCTCAACTTCAGCAACGACTACAGCAGCAGCAGAGCAAGAGGCCAGCCTGAGTATGGAGGAGATGATGAAAGAAATAAAGGCTATGGAAGTACAGATGGTAGAATTTAAAGAGGCCAAAGAAAAGCTGGCCAAAATTGAGTCTAAGATATGACATATCAAAGATGGATGTAGCTAAGAAGACAAGGGAAGTAAAATCCCTGGAGAAAAGGATAAGGGAGCTGGAAAAGGAGCTTACTCTTGATAAGACTCTAGCTGAGGTCAAGAAAATTTTGTGGGCCAAAATTAGCCAATCCATTACGAACCAATGACAATCAATTGAAACTATACATGAGCAAATGGAATTGATAGGCTTAGCTCAATTTGAAAATCAAAAGGCTAGAGCATCACTAGGAAATATGCTTGAGCAAGCCAATAGAATGATTCAATTTCTCAATAATCATACCAAAGAGCAGTTGGCAGCAATAGGTATCAGGAACAGGACAGATACCATCTTACTAGTGAAAAGGGTGATGACCCTAAGGAATTTTGTGCAGACTCTGGAAAGAAAATGATAATAAATGCAGGCAGAGGTAAATGACTTCACAATAAAGTTTGTAGCATTACAGAGCAGAGGGCTACCTAGTTTATTAACCAGCGCTGGAAGACTGCTATCCCATGAGCAATATACAAACAGGGTAAATAACTATGCCTCCAATCAAATTACAGCGTCCTCAAGCACCTCAGAAGAAACAGGGCCTCCCTCTAGACAAAGTCTTTATGACAAGCTGGAAAATCTGTTCTACATTAAACATGAGATAAACCATCTTTTTTAATTCCAACCCAACTTTTATAGATATACTGAAGCTGATGAAACAATGATAAAGATACAAAGACATCAGTTGCCTACAGAGGATTGGTGGAAAGGAATGCTGGAGACATTGCTCAGGTAATTTTGTTTATTGTTCTTTTGATCAGCTACAGGTCAACAAATACAGAGGTACGGTCCACCTGTCAAAGGGAACAAAAACAAAAAATTAGAAAATGAATGGCGACTATAGCTCGTTGATGAAAACCGAGCACTGATGACAAGGCCAAGACAGCGGCACAGCAACATAGCAAATTCAAGGCAGAAAACGCAGAGTAAATGCGCAACAACCAACCGACTCACTCAGCCCAGAAAGTCAAAATACCTCTGACAAATTGGACAGCTAGCACATTCACATTTACTACAACATTTATTTCCCTCATTTACTTCTTCTTAAGAGTTGGTAAAGGAAGTTATGACTTCAAAACTTATCTTCATGATATTTTGTATCTCCCTGTTTGTATAAATACCTCCCCATAATATGTATTTGGGGTTGGTGATTTTCTCTCTGGACTGTGCTATAAATTCTCAGACTGTTTTAATAGAAAAGTTATTGAAGTTCACTGTTGATGATCGTCTGGATGTGGATTTGATGTTCTAAGACCTGCTATAGAATTCCTGTGTCATTCTATGGATCAATAAGTTATTCTGAACTGTGTTTTATGTTTTTTGTGTTTGCAAATTTCATATGTGTTCCATAATCTTGGTAACAGAGAAGAAGAATAGCCCAGGATTTGTTTAAACGCACCCTGTGTTCAATCTCTGCTATTAATTATCTTTTCTTCGGAATTAGTCATAAATATGAATTCTTAGCTGCTCATATTTGCACTGATTCTTTCACTTTGAATATTAACTAGGAATTTTTTATTGCTCCTTGATAATATTCATGCACTTTCCCTCTACCAGCATAATGAAAGATTCTTGATTGCCTTTCATTCCCTGACTTCATTCCATCAATTTCCAGATTGAAAATTGTTCCTAGACTTCCTATCTTGCTCTGTAGCATTACTATTTACCCAAGAAACACTTTCATCAGTACACCATCATTGACTCCATTGCCCAATAGTATAGACTCTTTTGGACTTTGCATCCCAGCTCTGCCTGAAATCACCATCCAACAAACTAAAAATCAAACTCTGTGCATCATAACTAGCCTAAAATACTCCAAAACAAAGCTAAAATACAAAGAGAGAGCCCTCTCTGGTTGCAGGTAGGCTAGAACCTGCAACTAAAAGAATGGTTAGTGGTTACCTCGGACGTATTCCCTTCAGGAGGCAGGGAACAACTTGAGTGATAACAAAACCTAAAGTTTATGAACTAACATAAGGAAAAAGGGAAAGAAGGGGAAATTCATGTCTAAATAGAAGCAATAATATCAATGATTATTATTAATTAATTAATGATAAGTAATTATTAATTTCATTAATTCAGGTAATTTTTTTTTAGTTTATTTGTTTATTTGTTAGCCAACCTTTTAAAAATTTCTCCTTTTGTTCTTTTTTATTTTATTATTTTTTCTTTTAACTATTTATTCCCCTTCCGCTATAGCTCTTCTATCATTATTTTATGAAGTCTTGATGATGGATCCCCTTTAGGATTCAAAACATCGATGAAACATGATCATTACTATGGATATTCCAAAATTTAGCTCAACAAAAACTAACCACAGAAATTTGAAATCCAAAGCATTGTACATAAATAAATTTTAGAAAATTACAATAATGTCCTATCTTAATAAATAGAAAGTGGAAACTATTTTGCATTTGAGTTTTAGATAATTTACAATGTAAAAAGAGGGATCAAGAAAATTCCTTTACAAAACTTGACTACAATGAGGAAGACAAATGAAAATAAAGTAAATCCATATAATAACTCATAAAAATAAAAATTTAGTAGTAGGGATCCTTTAAATTTTTAAAAATTTTAAGTGGGGTTCTTGCCACATCAATAAGAAGGAAGGTAGAGATAGAGGGAGGTGAGAGAGAGGGAAAGGGAGAGAGATGAGAGAGAGAAAGAGTGTTTTTGAGTGAGTGAGTGAGAGTGGGGAGAAGAGAAATAGAGAGAGAGAGGAGGGGAGAGAGAGAGGAAGAGTGAGACATAGAATGATGACATGGGAGAAATTATAAAGAGTGTGGGAGGGAGTGAGGGAGAGAGAGAAAGAAGGATAGGGGGATGTTATGAGAAAAATTTTCTTACAATATGAAGCTAGTTTTGACCCAGTAGTGATCCAAAATGGATTCAGTTTTTCCTTCGGATCAAAGTCTTCAAATGAAAATGAAAGTGGTATCAGAGCAGCGAAGTACAGTCGTTGGATCAGTTAGATCAATGAACGAGAGTGAGGGAGAGAGATAGCTAGAATTAAGTCGTGCAAAATCAAGTTAAGAAATGAAGAGATCAGATTAAGCCACGTGTTAGCAGAACAGAGGAGTAGTATTCGTAAGTGGTAATAAATATCTTGCACGCTTATAAAATGGTAAACAATAGTCCTCAATTTCATGCGATTAACCTTATCGGGCGACACATAACACGATAAAACCACTTTTCTCATGCGCTCTCAATCTGATATTGGTCATGCAAGAATATGCATGAGATTGTGCGATAGCCATTCGATTGGATGGGTCACATCAACGGTGGAGATCGTCCGGGCTCGTTGGTGAGCAAATGACGCGATAGTCATTGGATCACTCGGGATTGATCGATAGTGGAGATCAACCAAGATGGTTGGCGAACGGGTGATGCAATAGCCATTGGATCAGATGGGATTTGGTAATGGATATGATAAACTTGTATTTATTTTGGTTTTGGGATCTCCGTCGGAAAAAG
This sequence comes from Pinus tabuliformis, assembly GCA_031772625.1. Lineage (NCBI taxonomy): Eukaryota > Viridiplantae > Streptophyta > Pinopsida > Pinales > Pinaceae > Pinus > Pinus tabuliformis. The sequence goes on along the minus strand of CM062816.1, from coordinate 931,480,862 downwards.
GTCGGACGGTTGGGGTCAATCCCACGACCGCTGATCCTTGATTTTAAGTTATTGCATTATTCCAAATTAACCACAGATTGCAACTACATATGGTATATCAATACCATATCACTGAGACAGAACCAAGATGTCGAAGTGTGGGACTTGGTTAACAAGGCCACCAATTTTTTTAATAAATCATTGTAGGTGTCGAACCCGCCTTACCACCATCGTGCAGTCTGAGGTGGTTTTATGCAGGCCGAGGCGGTTTTTTCCAAACAAAGGGTGGTTTTTTAGGGACAGAGGTGGTTTTGGACCATTCCAGGGGGTCTAGAGGTCACAGTGGTCAAATATGGTTGAGTTTATACTCATTTGACTCAAAATTTCAAGCTGAATGTAGTGTTGATGTTCATTTTCTTATTTGAGACTCTATTTTCGAGCTCATACCTGTAGCAACAATTTGAAGACAAAATAAATAGGTCAGCACTTGAAGCGAAAGGACTAGGAGACGTAGCCATAAATTTTGGTGAACTCCTCTATTAAATTTGGCTATGTTGATGTGTTTGAATGTGTTTTCAAGTTCTTTGTGTGTTTATGTTATTCACAATCTTTTTGATCCATTGCACTAAGTAAAATAAGCAAATTCACACATAGTTTATAATACCTTTTTCAATAATGAATCAAGTGTTATCAAAGCAGCAAGGTTTTTAAGGTTTGACAAGTTTGTGTGGAGATTTGAATGCTTACTAGGTTGAGGCTTTAACGAGGTGAAGGTGAACTTGTTGAGGTGAATCCAGATATTGGAAGGGTCTTTTCACAAAGAAGGATGGCAGATGAAACTCCACTTGGGTCAGAATCTCAATTCTTGGATAGTTTCATGACAATACGTGCAATGGTGGAAGAGATGTATCACAAGTTTAAGAAGAACAAAGATGAAGGAACTTCATCACCTACAGATCAAGAAGATAAGGGAAAGGGAGGAATGCTTCCTCCACCATCTACTCCATCATCACCATCATCGTCATCATCATACTCTTCTTCTCATAAATCTAGTCCTTCTAAGAACAAGAAGAAGAAATCCTCTTTGATCAAATTAGATGTAAAATTTGATTTGCCAATTTATGATGGAGAACGTAATGCTGAAAAGCTTGATAACTGGATAAGAAAAATTGAAGTATATTGTAGGGTGCAGAAAGTTGTTCCAGAAAGAAAGAATATCTAGCTTGCTAGCCTTCGATTTGGAGGAACCAAACTTGTATGGTGGTAAGGAAGGACACAAGTAGATCTCCAAAAGCATGGTAAAATCATTTCAACTTGAAATGAATTTGTTTTTACTAACAAGAAATTTTATCCTTTGGCTTATATGCAACAAGCAATGATGAGTTCACAAACACTACATCAATTAAAAGGTCAAAGTGTTCAAAGTTATACTTAGGAGTTCCGTAAGAGAGCTTTAACATTAGGCATATCATTGGACTCACCAGAGACATTGTTGAAATACATAGGTGGTCTTCATACTTATTTGAGGCATACTATACTTATGTTTAATCCAACTAGCTTAGATGATGTATTGGTTCAAGCAAGTCATATAGAAGCTAGAGGCAAAAATGTAACCCAATATGTTGGGAAATCATCCAAACATATTGAAGGCAAGAATAAAGGCAAAAAGAAACTTAAATGGAAGGAGAAGAAAACAAACACTGTGAAGAAGGATAAACTTTCATGCACTCATTGTAAGAAGGAAGGACACGATGAGGCACACTGCTGGTCATTTCATCCGGAATTGAAGCCTAAGAAGTTTGGGAGTAAAGAGTGAAAGAATGTTGCTACTATTCGAAAGGACTTGGGATCAGATTCAGGTGACAAGACAACAGTTATAACTATAGGTATAAAAGGTAAAGATTCTAAAGCATGTACAGGTACTTCTTCGCATTCTGTTGATAATGATAATGATGAGAGGAAAAGAAATGAGCTATTTCATATTAGAGTCATTTCCAAGCATACTAAAATTGACACTCTATTTGATAGTGGGTCACAAGTTAATTTGATTTCTAAAGAAATTGTAAAGAAGTTGAGTCTAGAAACAAAACCTCATAAAAATCCATATCCATTAGGTTGGGTGTGTGATAAAACTAAGCTACAAGTTACGAAACAATGTAAACTTCATTTTTCTATTGGGTCAAAGTTTGTATATGAGGTTGAGATAGACATAGTCCCATTGGACATATGTGGAATTATATTAGGAAGTCCAAAATTGTACGATAGAAATGTTATCTTCTATCAAACTGAAAATAAGTATCAACTCACTAAGGATGGAATTGAATATATTGTAAGGGCTCATAAACTCAAAGATAATTTCTCTCTCATAAATTCAGGACAGATGAAAAGAATTGTAAATTCAAGTAAACAATTTTTACTTATGATTGTAAAAGAAAAGGATATTGATAAATCCGATGCATTCCAAGGCTGTAATCCTAAACAGAAAGTAGATCTAGTTAAAGTTGTTTCTGATTATGATATTATGTTTCAAGAGCCTAAAGGGCTTCCACCCAAGCGAGAGATAGAACATGAGATTTATTTGCAACAAGATGCTCCACTACCTAACATTGGAATGTACAGGTTATCAGCTCTAGAGAATGCAGAGATAAAGAAGCAGGTATAGGAGTTGCTCGATCAAGGGTTTATTCGACCAAGCACATCACCATGCGGATCACCTATTGTGTTAGTGCGAAAGAAAGACGGTTCGTGGAGAATGTGCATTGATTTTAGAGCATTAAATAAAATCATAATAAAGAATTGTTATCCTCTTCCTCGTATTGATGATTTGTTAGATCAGTTAAAAGATGTAGTTTACTTCTCTAAATTGGACTTGCGAAGCGGCTACCATCAGATCAGAGTTGCAGAACAGGATGTATGGAAGACTACTTTCAAAATGAAGAAAGGACTCTATGAATGGATGGTTATGCCTTTTGGCTTAAGTAACGCTCTAGCTACATTCATGCGAGTCATGAATGATGTATTTAGACCATTCATTGATGATTTTGTAATAGTCTATTTAGATGATATTCATGTTTTCAGTAGAACATGGGATGAACATGTAAAGCATGTAAAGTAGATTTTAGATGTTTTGAAAAGAGAAAATCTCTATATAAAACTATCAAATTGTGAATTTGGCAAAGGGGGTGGTGAATTGAATATAGATCCCGCTAAGGTCAAAGTCATTGTAAATTTGCTTAAGCCCAATACTGCTACATAAGTTACAAGTTTCTTAGGGGAAAAAAAATATTGGAGAAAGCTTATTACTAACTTTTCTTTGATTGTAGCTCCTTTACATGCTTTGACAAGTGTGAAATAGGTGTTTAAGTGGGGAGGCACACAACAGAAAGCCTTCGACACATTGAAAGAAAGGATTAGTACATCACCAATACTAGCACTGCTAGATCTTCAACATCCATTTGAGACCGAGACAGTTGCAAGTGAATATGCCATGGGGGCAATGTTGATGCAGCACAGAAAACCTATATTCTTTCATTCTGAGACATTCACATCAGCAGTAGTTAACTATCCTACATATGATAAAGAATTGTATGCATTAGTTCAGAGTGTTAAAAAGTGGAAACATTACATAATGGGTAAAGAAACAATCATACACATAGATCATCAACCAGTAAAAAACTTACACTCGCAAACTAAATTGAAATAATCACAACATTACAGGTGGATGGGTTTTCTACAACAATTTCATCTTGTTATCAGATATAAGGAGGGTATACATAATAAGTTGAAGACATGTTATCAAGACCAATTATAAATGCATCCACAATAATTAAGCATAATTTAGTAATTCATGAAAGATACATTGAACAATATGCTCAAGAGACAGATTTTAAGGATGTATATGCAACTTTAAGTCATGGAAAGCAGGTAGAAGAATTGGATTATTTCATGAAGGAAAAACTCTTATATCATTTGGGAAATTTATGCATTCCATAAACTGAAAGAGTTGATATAATTCGATAAGCACATACTTCTCTCATATCAGGTCATTTTGGTGTAAGTAAAACAGTTGCACAATTACAAAGATTCTTCTATTAGCCACGAATGAATGAGACAATTTCTAGATATATTAAAGGATGTACTATGTGTGCTACAGGAAATCCAAGTAATAGAAAATTAGGCTTGTATACTCCACTTCCAATTCCTTTTCCTCCTTGGGAAAGTGTTTCCATGGATTTTGTTGGGGGATTGCCAAAGTCTAGAAAGATTCATGATTATTTGTATGTAGTTGTGGATAGGTTCAGTAAGATGTGTATTTTGACACCATGTAATAAACAGGTCACAGTTGAACAAAATGCAAAGTTGTTCTTTCAAAATGTGTGGGTTCATTTTGGTTTACCCACTTCTATTGTATCCGATCGAGATTCTCGATTTGTTGGGAAATTTTGGTCAAGTCTATGGGAATTAATGGACATAAAGCTAAAGAAGAGCACGACATTTCATCCATAAATAGATGGTCAGATAAAAGTGGTCAACATGATAGTGATACAATTGCTTCGAGGGTATTGCAGCAAGCATCCAAAACTTTGGGATGAGCATTTGTGTTATGTGCAACATGCTTACAACCATGCAAAACATTCTTCTACTCAGAGATCTCCTTTTGAGACTTGTTTTGGTTTTATACCAAATTATCCTTTGGATTTTGTCTTTGGTAAAGACATAACAGTTGATGGACACAGTGATGTGGACAAAGCAACCAAGTTCATTGAAAAATTCTAGGAAATTCACCAGGCAGTACAGGAACAACTGGAAAGAAGCCAAGCAAAGTATAAGGCGTGACATGACAAGCATAGAGTTGAGCATAGTTTTCAAGTTGGTGATCAAGTTTGGTTGTACATCAGCAAAGAAAGACTGCAAGGGGAAGGTAAAAAGTTGAAACCAATTAGATATGTTCCTTTCAAAATACTTGACAAAATTGGTGAAAATGATTTCTACCTAGATCTACCAGATTACATGCAAATCTATTCTATCATAAATGTTGAAAACTTGCAATTATATGAGCCCTCATTAATTGAAGATCTCGAAGATCAAGGTCAGCTACCTTCCATTGAAGATCTTTTGCCCGGGTATCTCAATGAGCTACAGGAGGACACAGTTCTTGACAAGAGGATAAGGACTTCACAACGGGGAAATGTTGAGTATCTTCGAGTTGGACTCAAAGGTACAAATCCAAGTAAAGCACAATGGATAGAGATTGGAAAAGTGAGGAAACTTTATCCTCACTTACTCGACAAGTAAAAGAAATTTTTGGTGGACCAAAAGCTTCCAGTGGGGAGGAGTGATCCAAAATGGATTTAGTTTTGCCTTCGGATCAAAGTCTTCAATTGCAAATGAAAGTGGTATCAGAGCAGCGAAGTATAGTCATTGGATTAGTCAGATCAATGAACGAGAGTGAGGGCGATAGATGGCTAGAATTAACTCATGCAAAATAAAGTTAAGAAATGAAGAGATCATATTAAGCCACATGTTAGCAGAACATAGGAGTAGTAGTCGTAAACAGTAAGCAGTATCTCGCGTGCTTATAAAATGGTAAATGATATTCCTAAATTTCACGCAATTAACCTTAGCAGGCAACAAGTAACATGAGAAAACCACTTTTCTAGCGCCCTCTTGATCTAATATCGGTCATGCAAGAATTTGCGCGAGATTGCACGATAGTTGTTCGATTGGATGGGTCACATCAATGATGGATATCGTCTGGGCTAGTTGGCGAGCGGATGACGCGATAGATGTTGGATCACGTGGGATTGATCGATGGTGGAGATCGGCCAAGATAGTTGGCGAATGGGTGATGTAATAGCCATTGGATCAGATGGGATTTGGTAATGGATATGATAAAATTGTATTTTATTTTGGTATCGTGATCTTCGCCGGAAAAAGGCCTGACAGTCGGGGTCAACCCCATGATCGTAGATCCTTTGATTTTAAGTTATCGCATTATCCCACATTCACCGCAGATTGCAACTACATATGGTATCTCAATACCATATCACCAAGATAGAACCAAGATGCCGAAGGGTGGGACTTGGTTAACCAAGCCACCAATTTTTTTAATAAACCATTGCAGGTTCTGAACCCACCCTACCACCAGCGCGCAGTCTAAGGTGGTTTCATGCAGGTGGAGGCGGTTTCTTCCAAACAGAGGGTGGTTTTGCAGGGACAGAGGTGGTTTTCGACCATTCCAGGGGGTCTAGAGGTCACAGTGGCCAAATATGGTTGAGTTTATACTCACTTGACTCGAAATTTCAAGCTAAACGTAGTGGTGATGTTCATTTTCTTATTTGAGACTCTATTTTCAAG